>OZ059849.1:15227269-15827269 GCA_964057195.1 Orthosia cruda
AAAATTAATATTTAAGTGGGGCTCCCATACAACAAACGTTTTCCTTTTTGCCTTATTTGCGATAATGGTACGGAACCCTTCGTGCGCGAGTCCGACTCGCACTTGACCGGTTTTTATTTTATAGTCTATCACTTGACCATTATCTCACCTGATGGTAAGCGATGATGTGGTCGACGATGAAGCACGCTTGCCTAGAAGAAACCTATTCACTCTTGACTTAAAGACTCCGGGTTGCAGCTATCAGGAAATACAGACTCGGGCAGAGAATTCCACTCCGTAGCTGTACGCATAATAAAAGTATTTCCTAAACGTTTGGTGCGTATGGTTGGGCTGTCCACCATGTAACTATGACGCCTCGCCGTACGTCTTGTAGTCCGATGATGGAACGGGCTAGGAGGAATTAGTTCATGCAATTCCAACGCACTCTCCCCGAAATGTAACCGTAAAAAACCGACAGGCTGGCAACTCGGCACGGATGCCTCGTGCCTTCATTACCTATATTCTTCGTGATGACTTTACATTAGATAAGAAAACACAATTATCTAGGTATTTACATTTCAATTGGCATAATAGTGAAGTGTCTACCAACTATGGTCAAATATTTATTAACCTTGTCTATTGGTCTATCGTCGACTTTGAAGTATTTTGGTACACATAACAAGACACAATCAAACAAGTGTAAATGAAGACGCAACAAAGATAGGGCAGTCTATGTCGTGATTTGAAGATTTCCTTTTTTTTAACATTTTCGTATTTGAGTTAGTTTTACATTGTTTATTATCAATTGACTTTATAATAACCCCAGAATAATCAAATACAACTGAATTGGACTTTGTCTCCGTCACTTTAAGAGTTTTTTTTAGAAGTAGCTACAAAAAAGGTACTTGAACACCACAAAATTGATGATTTGGCATTAGTAAGTAAAAGTTGTGATAACATAAGAAAACCGGGTGATTTGTTACACTGTTTGGACTATCCTAATTCAGACAGTTTTCTCCATCCAAGGATATGTATTATTTTAAACAGTAACTGTAATTTGTTGTCGAGAAACAAGAAATAAAGAATTTTATTCCATCATCAAGTCAACTGAAAGATGTCCACTGCTGGACATAGAGCTCCCCCCAAGCATCATCACACATCCAGCGGATTCTCTCAGCATTAACCAAGTCATCGGTCCACCAAGATGAAGGCCTTCCAACAATTCTAAAAACTGAATAGTACCTTGTTTCTATCAACATCGCCTAGAACAAGTTTAGGTATATTATATTGAGTAGTACATGAGCACTTATCTTTGTACATTAAGGGGCTGTGTTCGAACAGTTGACAATCGACATCTGAGGTTCTAAGCCACGCCCACTGTCATTGACAGCTTAGGGGAAAACTTTAAATTGGAGCGAAAAGTATTTGAAAATTAAATTCACAAGGCCGACCACAGAGGCCGCATCATAAACGGACTCTTCCGATAGTTTTTACATAAACATTACTGCGCAAGTTCTTATTTCAAACTGGCGGCTGGCATCTGACATCATATCGTTCACTGTAATTTTGCCTATGAATGCAACCTTATTGCTACGAAAATAAAGATCACTAAAATAGGCAATCTGGCTAGTGTCATACAAGTTCTTGCCGTGCAAATTGAATAAATATTAAAATTTTGTCTGATTCTATGCGACTGCCACAAATAAGAACACAGTAGGTGCCATTTTGAACCAACTTCTTTATGATGGTTTTATACCCAGATACTCAAATTTATAGCAGAGTAGACCCATCAAATTTTGAATAAAGGTACTTTTGGGCTCCACCGCAGTTACGTAAAAAAAAAACTAACTTACTAGGCTTTGAAATGGTTAGTTGCTCTATTTAGGCAAGCTTTTCAACCTAGTAAAGGTTTTTATAAAACTACGTAAGAACATGGAGAAAATGTTTACTATGATTATTAGATAATATGTGTGTGCGTATTTTTGTATGGGTTATTTTAATATTATAACTCTATCATTATAAGTGTTATAATTTTATGTAGTTACCGAACACAAGATTATTTTCCAAAAGTCTTTTCAATTTATATAATTTTACATATTTTTTGCTTTCTCCTGGAAAATATTGTTCGAAAAAGTTATATACTGGGTTTTTGTGTATAGCGTGCAACAGCCGTGATACTGTCTGTGCACATGTTGCATTTTTACATAGAGTTAAAAAGTAATAGACAGGGCGAAAAAAATACGAGCAATTTTATTAACATTACATTTTATTTACAAACAATTGATAATGATAAATGATTTTATTTCTGTAAGTTGGTTTGTACAAACACTTTTACATGTCGAACATATTTTTTAAAACTAGATGAGGTCGGCGTTTCCTATCTGACTACTCTGAGAAGAAAGGCCGAAACAAACTCAAAGGTCACAGTCTCTTTTAAAGTCCAGACAAAATATTGGTTAGATCATGTGAAGACCATGTAGACTGATGTCTGAAATGGTCTTTTGAGGAAAGAACCAGCCAGATTGAGTGGACCCGTCCAGTCAGTGCACGCATTTGTCAATAACCAAGCAGCTAAACTCAGAATTTAAGGAGCTCAACGATTCGACGAACAATACCAAAAAAAGGACATCCGGGTAGGCCGCATAAACTACTCAAACTGCCAGACCATGATTAAAAACTAAGTTAAATTTAAATTAAAACAAAAAAAAACAAAAACAAAAAAGAATGATCCAGATAGTCTTCACATTCACAATAATTAAAATAAAATAATATAATACTTTAAAAAGTAAATATTCTTGTCATTGCAAGAAAACCAAAAAAAAAATATAAAAAAATATAATAACAAAATTCACGGTGCAAAATATAATAAAAAAAACAAAATTAATTGGAGCAGCTCAATAAGTACCTACTTGCAGGCGTGGTCCCAGGGGGTTATTTATCATTCGGGCTGTCGAGAACCACGACTCAGATTGTTTGGAACATGGCCGGACCCAAAAACATCAAGACATAAAAACACGAACGTGCCAGAATACTACTTACGTGGTAGGTGTAAAACGACTTTTTTTACTAAAAAATACAATCGACTTCCAAATAAAAACACTTTAAAGTGAAAAATAACTTCAAAGTAAAAAATTACTTCACTTTCGGAAGGCGGTGTAAAAAAACGAAGAAACGAAAACCGGAACACTGACTTCCGAAATTGAAGTTATTTGTAATATTTTTTTTGATGTGGATGTCGGGTTGTATTTTTTGTAAAACGTTTTTATTTTTAACTTTTAGTTGTGGTACCTACCTAGTGGGCATGTTCTATAGTGATGCACAATAAACATAAATGCGGTTGCAGCAATCCTGAGAGATTTGTCGTCATTTATTGAAGAGTTATGTTTTATATAGCTCCGAAGTTCTTCATCAGATCTTTACCAAGTTTAAATGGGACCATATCGGAATAAACTTCTTTGGCGAACCCACGGACCTGATATTTTGGAAAAGTCTTATTCCTCATCTCTGGTTTGCATTTATTAACTGGCTTGAGTGGAGATTCGCAAAGGCAACCGTACTCGGAGTAGAAAGTATTTCAGTAAGGGCTGGTACGGACTTAGCCATGATTATTTCTTAAGAAATATGTAACAATGTATATGAAAGTTATATAAACGAAACAATAATAATGTCAGGTTCAAGCGATACTTATATAATAATAACTTACTCGTTAAAACCAATCTCCGATGCTTCACCTGCTTCTGAATTGGCCAAACGTCTTCTTATACTGTTAAGAAAAATCATTCATTCATATGTCTGTTCCATGGACCCGGACGGTACTCGTATTATGGGTAATCTATCTAAATCTATACTCATATATATTTTATATGATATGATGGACTGGATTGGATGCATTGGATGTACTGACCAGATTACAAACATTCTTGGACTATTAAAAAACCGGCCAAGTGCGAGTCGGACTCGCGCACGAAGGGTTCCATACCATTATCGACAAAAAACGGCAAAAAAATCACGTTGTATGGGAGCCCCACTTAAATATTTATTTATTCTGTTTTGAGTATTTGTTGTTAAAGCGGCTACAGAAATATATACAGCCTGGTGACAGACAGACGGACAGTGGAGTCTTAGTAAAAGGGTCCCTTTGGCTACGGAACCCTAAAAACGAAAGCGTTGGGCTAAAAAAGCTAGCTACCAATATAACAATTATTTAAAAAATGTGTAGGTACTTACATTACCTCTTCCGTATGTTTTTGTCTGTTAGAATACAAAAGCTTTTTTGCTGATTTGAGACATTTTTGTTTGTTCCCATTTGGCACGGAATTATAATATCATTTACACGGCTTAGTTTTGTACTTTACAACTTATACCTACTAACAAAATAAAATATAAACAGGACTTACTAACTTAAAAAAAAAACGAAAATAAATAAGTAAACGAAATATGGGAATCTGATATTATCTAAAACTATATTTTCTCGAATTAATCACGCCTCAACGTCAACGGGACGAACATTCCATGTTCTGTGTTTTTTCCTTCTATTGTTTTTACATCAATGAAGAAGGTTGAAATCGTATTCGACCTCCCACCCTATTTTAAATATTTTTAATTTAAATTGAGATGACATAAGTTGTATTTTCAAAGAGGTTTAAATACTTTTTAGTTATGGACTTAGTAAGTAAACTAACCGACGTGAGTTGTTTATAATACAACAAAAATATAGATGCCAGTGACAGCGGTAGTGCCAGAAAATAAAAATAATACAAACTTTGACAATATTACTTGTGATTTCGTTAGTTCCAATTAAAGCCACCAGGCTACATGATCTGGCTGCATTATACCTGATATTTTTTTGACATATTGAATTGACGAGAAATAAATTAAATATTATTTTTGCTTTTTGCGGAAAAAAGCGACATACGTCCACCTAGCAACGCCGCAAAGCGGTCACTGTCGAATTGCACTGGATGGAAAGAGAAGCACGATGGAATTTGTATAGATTTTTTTATAAAACATAATAATATGAATTACTTAAAAATAATGAATGAAACTTCAAAATCTACGACAATGAAGTTTTGCGTCCTGTTATGATACGTTATTGTTGTTAATTGTACAAACGTACGCTGGTCAGTATTACCGGAAAAATCTTTTGAAGATCACGGTAAGAGGTTACTTTGCCATTCAATTGTATCGAGGTTTTTGTGCGTAAACGTGTTTCGGCCACAACAAAGTTTTCGGAAATATGATCAAGATTAACATATCTTTTTTCCGCTGCCACATCTTCAATGGATTTGGCTAAAAAATGTTTAAAAGAAAGCCTATTTTGAGTATTCAGCCCCTTAAGTGGGGCCTTGACAAACCAGTATGTCTTTCGATGTGTGCAAAACTACAATGCCTAGAAAAAAATCTCTTCTATCGATGGCTGGATTTCTAAGTATTAGTCTGGCTGTTGTCTATGTTTTTACTATAAAATTATTACTATTGGTGTTCTGGTCATTTTAAAGATGATTGATATTGATAGGACGCATATTTATTTATTATATACTTTATTGTACACCATAAGTTACATTTATAAAGGAAACTTAAAACTGAAAACACATACAATGGGCGGCCTTATCGCATTCCGCGATCTCTTCCAGGAAACCTGGTATGGACAGTAATTGTTGGACACAAAGTGGGGCTGTTATTGGTGTGACAATACATATAATACGTTAAAACAATTTATATATTATAACAGATATGTAGTTATATACATATTATGCTATTTAATATATACATAAATACATACATACTAAAATAAAAAGACAATAAATAAAATGGTGACAATCAATTCATAATCACAGCGACAGGTCCTGTGCTCCTTCACGAGTCTTTTGAACACAGGCAACGATTGGGCGCGTTTGATTGGGTCTGGCAACGCATTCCACAGACGAGTAGCCTGGACAGTAAAGGATTTATCATACTTAGATAAAAACAATCCATGCTTATTTCACTCAGCCTAAACTTAAAACGAGCTTCTACAATACGAGTAGATTTTAACCAATAATAATCGATTTTCAAACGGATTTCAAGCCTTAAGGATCCCGTAGATAGGTGCAACGAGAGAATGTGACTTTTATGTGGCAACCTTCTTGTCATCTAAATTTCAACCCATTTGCATTATAAAACATAGGTACTTTGATAATAAAGCCTACTGCCCTCACCACAGCAACCGCTTGTTACTATACTAAAATGTTGCATTACAACTTTACCCGCTTCAGCTTCCGCTCTCGCATCCGCGTCCGCGCCTCTTATCACCATGGACAAACTCGTAGTGCCATCGGCCATTGCACTTGTGTTTGACCCAGTGTTGTCTTGCATCGAATGCGCAACATAGACGCAGCGTACGTTGAGGAATTCACTGTTACTATTGGGACATCAAAAGCAAATACAAAGTAATCACTAGAACGAAACCTAGATTTCTATTTACATACATTTGTTGAAAGGGGCTCGTGGTTAAGTTATAAAAGTCACACGGGTCGTTCATCAAGGTTGAGCAACACTTGCTAGGTTCGATCCGTGGATGGGTTACCATTTTTCTTCGTGTAGCTGATACGACAGTCTTTCAAATTTGTTTGGCCCAAAACTTAGCCACTTCCACGGTGTCATCGGTGGCAGCGCAAAGACCACTCTGGTTACATATTTTGGGGCAAAGTGGACAGTACAAGAGGTGCGATTCGGCATCACATGCACACCCTGCCGCTGTTCTTTCTAGTTAGCCCCATTTTGCGAGGTTTGCGTTACACCTTCCTACTTCAGTTCTGAGGCGGTACAGGAACTTCCAGGTAGACCACGGAAGGTTAGACCCTGCTGGGAGATGCTTGCCTGTTGGTAAATTGTGAATAGGTGGGGAAAAAGTGTCCTGCCAAAATTTGCAGCGGTCATTGGCCGGGTCTCCCGACTGCGGCTGACTAGGTACCGATTTCAGAAAGGTCGGTTACCAATCATTACATACAGGACTCTTCCCTGCCTCGGAGAGCATGCTAAGCTTTTGGCCCCGGCTGTCATTTGTGGACGCCTTTTACAGTCGTTACGGATGTACCCAGAAAAACTGACGCCAGTCTTGCCAAGGGATTGTGATAAGTACCTGTACTTGGTTGTGAAGGTCAGATAGCTATTAGCTTCATGTAAAATACTGTATTCAGATGCATTCGGCTAGACTAGAACCAACCTAAAAATAGTTGGGCAAAGGCCAAGCATATTGATACGACTGTTTTGTAATAGTGTAGCCGAATGGTTGCCACACTTTTTGAAATCACTCTATATATCTTAGTACAAAAAGCAAAATTCTTAATTTGTAAAACCGGCCGGTACTTTGGATTTTTATGAAAAATTTATGAAAAGTAAAAAAAATCTTTAACATTTCCAGAGTATAAGAGATTCTTGTGGACCTCTTTAGATTGTGACATCTATCTCACATAGGGGATAGTTGCCTAATCCATGTAAATTACGTTTAGGATAGATGCCCCACCGAGAAACAGGACAACTATCCCGCAAAAACAGATCGCATTTTGCCTTCCCATGCAATCGCACAGAGACATGAGATACGGTCAACTTAGTGATAGTTGGAGAATTTTTCGATAGATTCATCCGTGAAACTAGAGTAATTATAATCTGTGCAACTATGCCCCTGGTCCAACTATACCCCTGGGGCAACTATGCCCCTAGGGCAACTATACCCCTGAGGCAACTATACCCCTGGGGTAACTATTCTGGATTTACCTTATTAGAAGTAATTCGAGTAATAAAATCTATAGAACCAGATTTGATATAGCTTGGAATCTAGCTGACCTTAAATCGTTGTCAGATGCAGTTATTAAGGTTAATGATGATTTCTCATACATATCATTACATCGTTAGATAATATTTGCAGAGTATTAGCGATTCTTGAGGAACTGTATATATTGGGACATCTATCCCACATATGGGATTCCTAATCCATGTAAATTACGATTAGGATAGATGCCTCACCGAGAAACAGGACAACTATCCCGCAAATACTTTGATCGCATTTTGCCTTCCCATGCAATCGCACATAGACATGAGATACGGTCAACTTAGTGATAGTTGGAGAATTGTTCGACAGATTAATAAAATAGCATGCGATTCATCCGTGAAACTGGAGTAATTTTAATCTGGGCAACTATACCCCTAGGGCAACTATACCCCTAGGGCAACTAAACCCCTGGGGTAACTATACCCCTGTGGTAACTATACTGGTTTTACACTAGTGGAAGTTATTCAAGTAATAAAATCTATAGAACCAGATTTGATATAGCCTGCAATCTGGCTGAACTTAAATCATTAAACAGACTTAAGTTAATGTCAGATGCAGTTATTAAGGTTAATGATGTTTTCTTATACATATCATTACATCGTTAGATATGTTTTAAGACCAATTAAATCTGTATAAAGCTAGGATCTTGCATTCGTTCAAGATTTCTTAATAACGGTATCGGCCTTGGCACTACAAGTATCGCAAAGGTAGTAACAGTCACGACTTGCAACCGTCTTCATTTAATCATTGGTAGGTTTCATTCACTAGCTATTACACTAGCTTAGGAAGAGCTCGTGGTTAAATAATAACAGCCGCACGGGTCGATCATCAAGGTTAAGCAACGCTTGACGAGGTCGGTCCGTGGATGGGTGACCATTTCAACATACCGAGTTTCCGCCGTGCCTCGGAAAGCACGTTAAGCCGTTGGTCCCGGCTGTCATTTGAACATCTTTGACAGTCGTTACGAGTAGTCAGAAGCTTGAGATCTGACACCAGTCTTGCCAAGGGATACCGTGTTACCCAGTTACTGGGTTGTGGAGGTCAGATAGGCAGTCGCTCCATGTAAAACACTGGTACTCAGCTGAATCCGGTTAGACTGGAAGCCGACCCAAATATAATTGGGAAAAGGCTAGGCAGAAGAAGGTTTGATTCACTAGCTTCTGTCAGCGGCTTTGCCCGGGTTAAGTAGGTAGTTATCTCATGAGAACTTAATCCCAGCATAAAGCTTATGCCCCTTCTCCAATGTACAATTTACCTGTATACCAAATTCATTAAAATTGGGTCACCGGTTTAGGCGTGTAAGAGTAACAATTAAACAGACAGACAGAATTACTTTCGCATTTTATTAGTATGGATGGATGAGTAATAAGTACAGATCATTAATTAGTAAGTCTTTACCTACTATAAAAAACTTGTATTATTTCCTTGAAGAAAAACTGCACACAGTGTTTTGCCGCAAGTTATAATTACGCGTAGTTTCAACCGTCAGTTTATAAGTACCTTCTCTGTTTCACGATGGATGCCTCTTGAGGTTTTTCTATAGAACTTATACCTGATGTGAATTAATTTTACACAGTTCACTTCTGCATTTGGATAATTCAACCAAATTGAATTCTATAAACTTATACTCTGATTTTCAATTTCGTAGACTTAACTGACATTTGGGGGTTGTCACTTTACCGTTACACTAAAAATAGTGAAGTATCCTGACTATCCTGAGTGACCGAAAGTTGATCGAAAATCGTAGTAGATCGAAAATAGAACTACTTCACGGCAGAAATATTTAGTTTATTTCTAAAGATCCTTATTTAGTTTCTATTCATGTATTGACCTCATTTTTAACCGACTTCCTAAAAAGGAGGAGGTTCTATGTTCGACTTCAAGTTTGTTTTTTTTTTGTTTATGTTCACTGACGTCTTACTCCGTCAATTGTAGACCGATTTTGAAAATTCTTTTTTTGTTTGAAAAAGTATGTTCCGAAATTGGTCCCATTTTAATTTGGTGCAGATCTGATGAAGAACTTCGGAGATATACAACAGAACTCTTCAATAAATAACGGCAAATCTCTCGGGATTGCTGCAATCGCATGTCTGTTTGTTGTTTTTAACATTTCATAACATAACATCACGCCAGTTCGCTCTTAAGGGGTAAGCAGATCTCTCATTTCACCGGTTATGTTCTAGTTTCATGAAATCTATTCTGGCGAAATAGTTCCCTTACTAACTTGCGTGCTTGTACGTACAACTAAAAAGTGAAAAATAAAAGAAGTCGGTAGTATTTTTTTGCAAAAAGTTTTTTTTATATCGATCACATTTATTTTAATGTTTATTTCATATTTTACACAATAAATTAAATTATATTTAAATATATTACGTTTATTTTCATAAAATATTTATTTACACCAATTAGTCAAATTAAATTGAGGAGTCATGTCACTTCGACTCTATGAATCACTTTTGATTGAGACATAACTACAACAAAAAAAAAAGCGCCGCGCAATATGCAATATAAAAAAAAGATTATTGGCAGCTGTCACTTTAGTCTACGAAATTAAAAATCACAGTATAAACAAAAGTAAAACGCATTTTTGCGCCTTTCCAACCGAAACCGTGTATAATTTTAATGTCATAACGTTTTTTTATTAATTATGAGTATTATTTCGCATAAATTTCTAGTTTATATATTTATGCTATTTCTTAAGGCCCATGTTAACGCCATTATAATCATATTTCTTCAAATATCAGATCCTACTATTCTAAATTAAAGTTTGTGTCTTTGTCTTTCAATCACCCAAAAACGGCTGAATGGATTTGGTTGAAATTTTGCTCACAGATAGCTTATAACATGGATTTACACAGGTACGATTTATCATGATAAGCTCGGTATAATGACCCCTTGGAATAATGAAACACTTACCACCCGAGCGAAACCGCGGACAGAAGCCTAGTGTTACCTTCTAACAGCATTTAAATTTAAAAAAAAAACCTATTATAGTTAAGATCAATACTCACCACATAGAACCGATTATCTGCCACCGATATGATCATATAATTTTAATAGGTGGTACATTAGTTTTTGAGACACATAACATAGCCTTAAGGTCGATCGTTAGAGCTTTTATTAAGGCCCTTTCAACTGATTGTAGAGAATTTCATAGCCTTAAGGTCGATCGTTAGAGCTTTTATTAAGTCCCTTTCAACTGATTGTAGAGAATTTACCGCTGAGGCGCCATTGAGACCCGAGCCGTTAGGTGAGGGTCTTAAGAGAGCCGAGGACGGTAATCATCAATAAACACGTGTATCATACGACGTTTTTCAACACACTTGTGAAGAAAATAATACTACAAAATCATTTCCAACAGTGAAAACGAGTTGTGAATTTTTTTTCGCAATGGCGGGCAAAATTAATCAGTTTTCCTATTCGCGCGCATCTAACCATGGCGATCGGCCATAGACTAAAAATAATGAGTTATCTTTTTTTTGGCTTTTCGCGAATAGCGTTTTAGCCACGTACAAAATGGGGAATTTCAAGTTTTCTTTATTACAGACAAAAACAAAAGTTATATTTAAGTGAAAGTTTTATTTATTAAACACGTACAAGTTGAAATTATCTATTTAAATACGAAGTTGCATGAAATGTGTACTACTGAGCACGATCTTTTTTGTATCGAAACTTTTTTAAGAACAAAGCAACTCAACCAATAAATTAAAAAAAAGAACTAATTATCTCACTCGTGAATAATAGTAATGAAAAAGTCACAGTTTGATAACAGGTGTCATTATGTGCCTAATTGCGGTGAAATTAGAGCCACTTTATGAGCAAGTGTGTTGAAAAAATCTTTACAATCCTAACTAGAAATTACTAGATATCCTTTTACGAAACCCTCCCATTCTTCCAACATTGTAAGCAGAGCCAACACTATTCCTCGGGTCATTTAATACGGAGTCCCTGTTAATATTCTCTGCTCAACCGCATAGTAGTTATCGGCAACTCGTTTTTAATTGATTCGACGAAGACCCTGTTTTATTGTGAAATTCTTTGATAGGAATATAGGATTCTGAGAGTGAATGTGTCTGGGAAAGTAAGAGTTTTTAAAAGGGAATTTGTGAGGGTAGATGTAAAGTTGTGTGCTACTGGAGTAGCCGAAGATTTGAGTAATTTGGACCAAAGATTATGTATAGATTATGCATTTATTTATTTTTATTTTTGTTTGTTTTGCTTATCTCGTGTCTCCTGTGCGGATCACAAATAAATATTTTTTCTTTCTTTCTACCAGACTTAACTCCGGTTTCTGAATTAAATAATTTGAAGTCGAGTTTCTATATTTTTTAAGTCTGTCAAGTTTTCGAGATTCTTTGGTATAAAGTAGAGTTTGACGTAGGTTGGACTTCTAGAGTTAACTCAAAATTCTGAATTCAGAAACCAAACACATACATCAGGATACTGTTCTGGTAAACTTTAATTAACTATTTCAACATAGCAACCGAGAGCAAGTTCCCAAAAAGAAGTGTCAAATTCGTAATATATTTTTTGTAATTATAAAATGACTTAATAATTATCTCTTCTTATCGCCATCTCGCATTCGCTAATTAAGCTGAGGCCTGAGAGTGATATATTAGCCGGTTTAATATGATTTATATCTGTATTTGCCCCTTTCACTTAAGAAACCGACAAAAATCTAACTTTCGCTATTTTTCTCACGGTACCACACCAAACACCACATCCTTTATATATACAATTAGAGTCACCAAGACATTCCAAAATTAATTATTCGCCGTTTTTTCATTCTTTCTTTCTTTCTAAAAAGAAACAGTCAAAAAAAAGTTAACTGTCACCAAAGGTTGAGTTACTAGCAACAAAAGTGTTTTGCTATTTGCTAGTTTTGCTATTTGCTAAATACTTTACTAGCAACAAAAGAGTTTTGCTATTTTCTAAATACTTTACTAGCAACAAAAGCGTTTTGCTATTTGCTCATTACTTTACCAGCAACAAAAGAAGTTCGCTAGTTGCTTATTAGTTTTGTACTATTTTATTCAAGTTAATTTTCTAATAACTGAAGTTTTCTTTTTAAAGAAATATTTATTGTTTGGCTATCCTTTTTTCAAGGTAGCTTTAACACGAATTTAACGCAACTTCCTAGTATGGTCCTCAGAAAAACGATGAGCTTTCATTGGTGCATAAATTTTATGTAGCCAATAATTTTCTGTCGGTCCCTGCCTAGTGGACTAAAGGGAAGTGTTCACTAGTGCCATTAAACGTTTTTCCTATTAAGGACGAAACTACAGTATCGGTTTCAACTTGGTTGATTTGTGGTTGTTGCATTTCTTGTTGGAGTAGTCAACAATGCGTTTTTTTTAGTTTATTCATGCGTGTGACATATATTTTTAATGAATTATTGCAGCTAGGGTTCTTACACTATGCACTATGTTTATTGTACGTCTGGCACTGTCTTTTTTATTCGTGAAAAAATACACTGTACCCCACAGCTGCGAAAACAGATAATAATCATGCTCACCCACTTTGCCTTTTCCTGTCCTGGTCATTAAAATGTAACGATTTATTCAATCTAGTTGTATTATTTTTCTGTTTTAATTTTACTTCTTGAAAAACTTACAGGACCTCCAGAGGCTGAAGTCAAGTGAGATTCTATAAACGAAAAATTACGAAAACCGGCCAAGCGCGAGTCGGACTCATGCACGAAGGGTTCTGTACCATTACCGCAAAAATATCACGTGTGTCGTATGGGAGCCCCACTTAAGGGCCTACATACCCTTTAGTGCTATAAAACGGGAACTTTCTAAACCATACTCCTTAGTAACGGCTAGGTTAAAAGATTTCAAAAAAATATATATTTATTATTGATTCATGTACATAATTTTAAACACAAGGTTTTTTCGTGTAAATAATAGATTTGCTTTAAAAAAATAATTAACAACATGATATTTTTTCGCAACTTTTGGAAATTCTTCCAAAACGACTTGGATGTTTAAAAATATTTTTGGCAGAAAAATTGGTGCCTGGAATTCCTTCATAACTAACATAGCAAATGCAAATCAAATAATATTTTACAAACAAAACTGTTCAAAAGGAGTTTCAATATTGATATTTTGGCATCGAGCGGGCGCACGGCCAGTACTGCGTTAACATTTGGGCGTATATAGCGCCTTAAATATTTATTTCATTCTGTTTTAAGTATTTTTCTATTTTCATTTTACTGATCGAAACATACCTCCAGATCACAGCGATTCGATAGAGTCGAGAACTCATTAAATGAAATCGGACGACATTAAAGTTTTTACAAAAACAGCGCGTTTATTCGCTATTCGATCTTACCTTTACCAGCATTTATCGCCACACCATGTATGGTTGCGTCTGCTAGTATCATCTATCAATGGTTTTTTCTTGTCTTTCAGGTAAGTCCAGATCAACCCGATCGGCTGGATGGGACGTGTTTATGCCACAGCGAACCTGCAGCTGTTTCCTCGCGATTATGCTAATATTGTACGTTTAATATTTTATGTTCATCAATTCTGTTGATGGTTCACTTTTTAATAAGCTGCCTGTTTGATATGTGGGTGCTTGCGTAGGGGTATGCATTAATAAATATGTCGGCGTAATTGAACGGGTAAATGAAATGTTAATAAGTTTATTTTTTACTTGGGAACTTGTGTACGTTACGGCAGGATCTAGTCTTGAAAGATTTAGTAAAAAAAAATTAGATTATAAATTGCAGTGATTAAAGTGTGTAGTTTTCTTGTAAACTTATAAAATAACATCTAAATATTGTACAGGTTCTTTGCACTTTTGCCACTGATACCTATTATAAGTATTGTAATTAATGTAAGTAAGAAGAGGGGTGTTGTAAGTTTGAAGTGTGTATCTGTGTGTTTGTGTATTTTTGTATTTGTGTATCTGTCTGTGGTTTTTTTTTGTTTGAAAGGTAAGAACACTATGTATAATTTCAATCAGGAATGTTCTTGGCTATGTTTGATGAAAATCTGTAGTGTTGTTTGTGAAAAACTGTTGAAAAGTTATGGGCGTTTTACTGTTTGAATCGGGGTATTTTCACAAGATATCGTGTCATAATTAGGTTATTGATAAAAGCGTCTACTACTAGATAAATTATGTAGAATAAAAAGTAAGAAAAAAAATTGGTGTAGTATACGACGTTACTGCCCTAGTATTTAGATTTTTTGATTCTTTTGAGTGGTGTACCATAGAAGCACATCTGCCTACCCTGTCGAGAAATATAGGGGTGATGTTATGTATGTAGCTAATTTTGAATTATTCAATACAACATCAAAAGAAACCTGGTAATTACAGATCGATGTCAGGAATAAACAGACATACATTGCTAAGAACTATTTATAGCAATTCAGTGGCAAAAGTGCAAAGAACCTTTAAAATTTATGGCAACTACATATTCATTCACTGTCCTTAAAAGGTTTGCTATAAAAGTACATTAAATGATTATCAACCCAAGTTTTGCGTCTTACTTTCAATGTAAAACGTGCCGTGTATAACCCAATCTTTATATTAATGAAATACTAGGTAGTATACTATTTTTAACCCCCTACGGAAAAAGAGGGGTGTTATAAGTTTGACGTGTGTTGCTGTGTGTCTGTCTGTGGCATCATAGCGCCTCAACGGATGAACCGATTTTGATTTAGTTTTTTTTGTTTGAAAGTTGATTGTGTCGAGAGTGTTCTTAGTTATGTTTGAATAAAACCGACTTCCAAATAAAAAACAAAAAAGTGAAAAATAACTTCAATTTCGGAAGTCGGTGTTCTTGTTTTATTTTCTTCGTTTTTTGACACCGACTTCCGAAATTGAAGTTATTTTTCACTTTTTTGTTTTTTATTTGGAAGTCGGTTGTATTTTTTGTAAAAAGTTTTTTTTTATTTTTCACTTTTTAGTTGTGCTACACAATTTATATAGGCAAGGTACCAATAATGCCCATAGTGAAACCAGAATAGATTTACCCAATAACATGAAACTTAAACAAATTCGGTCGAATAAGGGTATACCAATGTGAACTGTTTACACCTGCGTACCCCCTTAGAGCATACTAGTGTGATGTTATGTTATGAAATGGTGTAAACAATAAACATAAATGCGATTGCAGCTATCCCGAGTGATTTGCCGTCATTTATTGAAGAGTTCTGATGTGTATCTCCGAAGTTCTTTATCATATCTTGATGCCACATGACAAACACCAGCTTTCAAATAAAAAAAGAATCATCAAAATCGGTTCACCCAGTAACAAGTTCTGAGGTAACAGACATAAAAAAAAAAAAAAACCGTCGAATTGAGAACCTCCTCCTTTTTTTGAAGTCGGTTAAAAATCGTTTGAGCCGTTCAAATTTATGGGCGTTTTACTGTTTGAATCGGGATGTTTTCGCAAGATAAATGTGTCGGGGGGGTTTTTTAAATTTTGAAATTTTACTTGTTAGAAGCTTTTATTTAACTTGAAATGTATGTATGTATAAGTATGTCCGGGTCAAATCTTTCAACTGAATTTTAAAGCAGTTATACCCCACCGATAAAGATGAAATTTTGCATACACGTTTAGTTTGGATGACAATACATGGTTAGCTAAGTGACGTCATTCTAAAGCCAATATGGTGTACGGTCCAAGATGGCGGTCTAGTTAGTTTTTATGCACTGCCATGATATGGGTATCAAATGAACGGGTTTACTGAGAAGAAAACGAAAAAAAGCTTGTTTTCACATCAAACCAATTGATGCCTAAAAAAAATATCGAAATTAATTTTAAAAAATCAAGAATCTAACGTTGGTAGTTTTTGGCGTAGGCTTTTGCCCTGCTGTGGGATAATAAAGACCAAACAAAAAAAAAGAAACTAACTGTTTGTAAGGTGTGAACCTTCTGCACCTTTCTGCTTAGTACCCAGTAGTTACTTAGAACGATAGTAATCTTTATACTCGCAATCGCAAACATACAATATCGTATACTATAATATTTCTTAAACCTCAACAGTCTTTTACGACTGTTTATAATTCTATGAAAAGCGATAATTTCTCCGTGATAAGCAGTAAAATTTTCATTTTAATTTACTACAAGCGTTTTAGTATTGCATATACATAAACTAACGCCATTTTCCCATGGGGGTAGGCAGAAACTACAAAACGCCACCTGCTACGAGCCTTATTTACTCATTTCATTAACGTTCATACATCTAATCATACACGCACGCTGGTTATGAGTACACACCTTTCTTGTCTTTCTGAAGAACATATAGTATTGTCACTTTGAAAAAATAAACAGTGTAATTTCTAGTTACTTTACTTTTTAATCCTATTAGTGAATCGCAAATAAGTGAAAATAGGTAATATTGAAAAACTTGATTTCAAAGTTTCTTCTACGATCAACATTTTCGATGTTCATAAAAACACTACAAAGTGAAAAATAACTTCAATTTCGGCCGTCGGTGTTTCTGTATTCGTTTCTTCGTTTTTGACACCGACTTCTGACATTGAAGTTATTTTGTAGTGTTTTTATTTGAAATTCGATTGTATTTTTTGGAAAATAGATTTTTATTTTTGACTTTTTCTTCTGTACAAGTTTAATCTACGTCTTACCCGTGGTTCCTTGTATGCGATGCACTCATCTGGCTTTTGGTCTACCTGTTCTTCTTCCACTGGCTTTCGACAACCATTCAGTTAAGGTTTCAGTTTCCTTACGATTTTAAAGAACCTGTGGACCCTCGCAATCAAAATCCAGCCTACAACTTTATCCTCAAGTGTCTTTAGTATTCTCTCCCATGTAATTACCTGCCCTTTAACTAGCATTTAAAATATTACGTTCTCACATACTAGAGTTTATATTACGAGCATTAGAACCGGTTCCAAATTGATTTATCACAGTTAACTGTTCCCGAGGCTTAATTTAATGTTCCTAGCTACTTGTTGCAAATACTCGAGGCTAGTGCTCGACTTGCATTAACTGATGAGTAGGGCTGCGAGCATTACACTTTAGTGTAATTAAAATTAATACAAGTAAAATTTCAAAATTAAAAAAACCCCTGACACATTTTTATTTCATGCTACATAATTTATCTAGTACATAGTAGATACGCTTCGATCGGCAATCTATTGAACACGTAATTATGACACGATATTTTGCAAAAACACCCCGATTAAAACAGTAAAACGCCCATAACTTTTGAACGGCTGAACCGATTTTATTCAAACATAGCTAAGAACACTCTCGACAAAATACCTTCCAAACAAAAAAAATGAACTTTTAGGCGCTATGATGCCACAGACAGACACACAGATACACAGCAACACACGTCAAATTTATAACACCCCTCTTTTTCAGGCGTTGGTTAAAAATGTATCACATTCGTACTGGAAATAAAATAAAAAAAACAACAAATTGAGAAACTCTTCCGTTAGCTTAAATGCGAGTAACGAGTGGTCTACTATTAGACAACATAGGAAAAGGTTGCTTAAATTCTATCGAATTGAAACCATCGTATTGAGTATCTGACACTTAGCTCGTCGATTAACACTACTAGGTAAATAATTCGAAGTAAAGCAACTGCCCAAGAATCTAAATGAGACTAGTAAACACACATAGGCACCCATAAAATTCAAAATGAATGCTGGATGAATCTCAAAGCCATGTAGCTCTATTTCCCTATCTTTCTAGCTCTTAAAGATAGCAGTTTTTAATTAAACCAGAGCCCATTACTCACACATCACCCTTAATCAGATCTGGCATTTGTCCGATTACAGCGAGATAAGACTGCATACATGAAAAAATCACCGCAAAGGAAGTACTAAGATAAAATAAAGAAATTAATTGAAAGCTTGGCGTCCTGACTGGTTCAGATAAAATTGTAGGACAACCATTGATTTAAGTAGTAAAGATACAGCCCTCAACGTTTGATTATACAAGAAACACGGCATTTTTAATGTCTTGCGTATAGTCTAGTTTGACCTATGTTTAACCAAATGCTGGCGTCAATAAAATAACGCAAGAATGATCAAAATAGACACATGCAAGGAAAACTTAACTCGAGAGTTAGTTGCTAACACGAGGTTAGATTGACAATATTGTATGACAAACTGTCAAATTAACCTCGTTTTGGCAACTAACTCTAAGTTTTTTTTTTTCGTGTACGTGGGCCTAAGAAGGCAACATTAACTCCCCACTTTAGGAAAAACAGGCATAAAAAAAAATCGGATCATTATTAGTGGAGACGTCTTCAGGCAGGCCTTCGAAGATAACAGCTTGTCGTAATCGGACCAAAAACGCGAAGATCTAAAAGCTTCACCACAAATAGCTCACGTTTATCATTTCGTCAATTTTGTTCTGACATGTCCGCTCTGAGCTCGGAGTGTTCCGGCCAAAAAAGTTGGATATGCAAGTCACATGAGGGCACATAACAGAACAGCAAATCTGAGCTCTCAACCAAAATTAAGGAATACTAATAATATCATCACCATTGTCATCGATGAGGACAACCCTACAATGATTAGGTCTGGTCGTAAATTATCAGGCTATTCAATATTTAATTGCAATAGCCAATGGGAATGAAGAAGTTTTTACATAATGCATTTAGGTATTTAATTCCGTTAATGTAGGGGAGATGTTGTGCTTAAACTTTTTGTTGCAGTTTCATTGAGATTTATTAACACTTTGTTAAAAAGATGGGGCTCACGATGTAGCTGGGGAGTTTGAATCTTCACAATGTTGTCTTGTGTGGGTAGGTGAGGTTCCAGGTTTGGTGATCGTAGCTATTTAAGTTTCGTATCATTGTTTTTTTTATGAAAGACGAATGACATACCTATACCTATTCTACACAATTAGTGTTGAGATCGTTAAACATGAAAAAGTCTGGACCTTTGTAATCGTTGTTATAATCTAACTCCAATAGGTAGTTATACTTATTAACCACTAAGGAGTGGAAGTCCCTGCCGGAGTCTGTGTTTTCTGATAGCTGCAAACTGGGGTTCTCCAAGCAAGCGTGCTTCATCGTCGACCACATCATCGCTTACCATCAGTGGTCGAACGCGAGCCTATGAATAATAATAAAAGAAACCGACTTCAAAAAGAGGAGGATCTAAACCTATACGATGCTTTTGAGATCCAATTTTTATCCGGCCGATAAAGCTTCCATTATGCCCCAAAATACAAAATAACAATGTTTATATACTCATAATACGCACCATACACGCATCAAAGCCTTAGGGTGATGGTAAGTAACGACCCTTAGTTAGACCCTTATGTTCTCCAATGGCCAATAATCAACATCCTTCATGTTAAATTGATAAACACGGGTTATTCCGTGCTTAAGTACGATTCACTGAACCGATTACCTAATACAAGGATCGAGATAATGAAGTAGGATGTGAAATAAGTAGTTTGGAAATTATATAGATGCGAATAAAATAATGCAAAGTTCATTCGAGTAAAGAAAGCGTCAATCCCAACTTTAATCCCAAAGCTTGACAGATTTTCAGGCGAAAGTAGAGTTTTACAAATACTCAACTTTTAATTATAATTCTGAAATCGGAGATTAGTTTTGAATTGAAGAAAGCTGATAAAACGGAATTCTCGGTCTGTACAAAATGATGATTTATGTACCGTATCTATAGTAATTCTAATATGAATATAAATGTGGATGGATGGAGATGGAGAGGAGGGCCAAAGAAAATATGGATAGACTGTGTGAGGAGTCATATGACAGAAAATGGAGTCAGTGATAGCGTGACGGGGGACAGGACGGTATGGAAGAAGATAACATGTTGCACCGACCCCAAATAACATGGGACAAGAGCAGGAAGATGATGATCTTTGCAAATTATAATAGGTATGTAAAGCGAATATAACTGGCTGCATTTTGTCTGGGATATAAATGCTTACCATGAACAATAATCTGTAGAAATATACTCTGTACCCAAGGCATTGTAAAGCCCTGATTTCATTTGTTTGATTTTTAAATATGTGAAATTAACTGTTTTGATCGTTTCATATCGGGTCTTTGAAAATAAGCCTTCCTTGCCATTATTTGTATAAAACACATTATTGTAGCAAAACAATATAAATTTTAATGAGTATCATTTAAGAATACAAAACTTAAGTATCATGTCGAAGTTTTAACCTTGTCTCACCTATTATGTGGTTCTTATGGTGTACTTGACCACCCATAAGTGGCTAAGTACCCTATAATAATGCACAAGAGTCGGTCATTCAAGCCCATTTAGCGACAATTTTGATATCATTAAAATAATAATTGGTTAAAATTTGCGGTTGACAAACATGACACGATTTTTTTTAACAACTGGCTTGTAACCAGAAACAAAAATATTGATGGAACAAAAGTTATTGCCCAAATGCTTTCCAAATATAGAACGAAAAATAACAATTGAACATGAACACTTAGTAATAATATTGATGTGGACATTAAAATCAATGAAAGCGTCGATAGTTGTTATGGCCTATGGTATAATAGTCAAGAGCTCCAACACCTGAAGAGGCTCTTTTTAGGTGGTTGAGTCAAGGACTTGACATAGAAAGCGCTACTTATTGACACGTTCCGAACAAATTAGAAGGCAGCTTTCTCTAGAATTCTGACAGCCAGAAGCTTGAATCCTATTCTTAATGCTGATTATGTAGAAATATTTATAACTGTAATTCTAAATAATACGACTGAAAAAAAACTACTAAAGACAAATAATAATTCAAAAACAGAATAAATACCAACGAGGTAGGAACATACATAATATAAAAAGTAATAAAGAAAGAAATATAAACAATAAAAAAAAATAACGTAGAAGCAAACCTAGCAACTGCGATGCCTAGTCGTAATTCTACAGAGCGTCATTCCTTCCCAACAAACTACTTAACAGGCCATAATGACATTTCTCAAGCCAGTAATGAGCATGAAGTAGCTACACCCTTTGTACGGACAAGTAGAGAAATGATGTAATCACAGACGTATAAAGCTATTCTTTGTAAAGTCAGGTCATGGCCACTAGACTATGAATTAGCTTCTGTTACATTCAATTTAGTATCATTACAATCAGTTTTTACTGCAAGCTCCTCATCATTTGATTTATTGCCACATAGCTTGTTACTGGTGGTGTTTTCTTGTTTGTTTTTATTAGTACTCTTAAGGAAATAGGTGTTCAAAATAACTTTTGTACCAGGGTTTGCTTTTTGTTTAGCGTATTTAGTACTTAAATATTCATTGTGGTCTTTGTACCTGAGTTTGTTTGCAAGAATGGAAATTATGCTATTATTGTCAAGGTCAAGTGGCGTTATAAGTTAATTTGTGAATTTACTTGAAGCACATCTTTAGCGATATTCATCTGCTACGGTCTGCTTAAGTTCAGGATATATAGTTTTATATAATAAAACAAAGAAGAAACTATAATAGCTCTCTTCAACAACAGATATTTTGTTTTTCTTTTTATAGTCACCATCTTCTAGGCACTAATTGACACAGTCTTTGCCTACCTCTAGTTTTTTTTCCTACAACATTTTCTTCCTAAAATATCATCGTATGCTTGCAGCCCAACATATCATAAATAATATCTGCGAACATCTTAGAATCGCCAAAGAAATATGTCCATTGCGTGCCAGACGGACATATTTTTCTTGCTTATATTTTCGGAGGAAAACTGTCCAAGCATCCGCCATTTTTTTTGACCAGCCAAATTGTTTGGCTTTGTCATTGATGTTGTATTTTTTACACACTTGTTGTTTCATCTGTGTGTTGAATTTTGATAGCCCATGAATTTGGAGGTTTTGGATTGAATAGATTTTTTGGGTCAATGATTTGGTTATCATTGAGTTTGATTTTTGGGGTAGCTACAATTGAAAGCTTTAATACTGTTTTTTTTGGCAAACTATGTGTAGCTGTAAATAAGTTTGCGTTGTACATCTATAACTAATAAGTTTTGACTTTGAAATATTTCTAAATATAGTATTATGTTTGTCTACACTTTTAAACTTGTAGGTAGATATTTCACGCAAATATCGAACATATGGTTCTCCATTATAAATTTAAACATAGGTTTACACAAAACTTTCTCAATTTCTTACCAGCTGCGAGTTTTCAAGTACCGCTCACATAATCGCTCGTCCATCGACTTATTAGTTTATCTTAAACATCTTAGTTCTTCGCTTATATAATATCTTGGAGATTATTTCTCAACAATATTACCAAGTTTTCCTTTAGCTTCATCTGGGATTTTTTGTTCACCCTATTGTGGTAGGAGTTCATTTTCTATACAGTGGGGATACCTATCAAATAAATTCTATGTTAAGATAATAAAATCAAATTGCATGCCATTGTATCTTCGTCTTCAGTATTTTTCCTTTCATCATCATTATTCATTAAAGACTGTTGAGACCTCACAATACGGTACTACCAGCTGAGTTCATTGCTACGATAAACTAGCAATTAAAGAGCTAAATAAGATTTTCAAATTAAGGATAGCTAAGTTTATTACTTCTTCAAGAAAAGCCATCAATTTGTCATAATACCTTTAATTGCCATTAACAGTGCCTTCATTCCAAGAATCATCAACCATTGAACCAATTTGTCTTATAGTAGTAAAAGTTTTAACAAAGTTTCTGATAGTGATGAGTCCATGACTAGTTCCTTTTATATCAGTAAAACTTGGCAAGTTGCCTGTACAACATTGGAACCAAATGTGAATATTAATCGATCATTTATTTCTATAACAATAGACAAGTTCTAATTGTATAACATCAAAGCTTTTATTGGAACATCATTCCAGTCAGCTTCACACAAGGAAGATCCGTAGTCATAACCTCAATCAAACTCTATAAAATGCCCATATCCATGCATGTCAACAAATGTAACTTTCAATATTACTTCCTCAATATAAAAGGACTATTTTTTAGAAAGCTCTTCATCGGAATGACAAACATTTTATTTGTATAAGCGGTCCGAAGATAGATTACATAAAGTGTGTACGTGGGGAACATACCGAGTCCCGCTTTGAATATTTTGAACCCCTATATTTTGATCTTTGAAGAGTAGCTATGAACTTTTATCAAGTAGAACTGTTATTTTTCTACCACATTTTCACTGAACTAGTTTTTTCTTGGCTTTATGCCAGTCGCCAGTGTCCTTTTCAATTGCATCTTTTTCACTTCGCTTGATCTTGCTTTTAGCAGTCTGGTCGTTCTTAAGTACTTTGGAATCTAGTTATTCAGATTAAATACGTTTGTGACTATTGCCAAGGACTTACGGAACTGTTGCATTCTTATTTTTGCCTTACAATATTTTGTATATTATGCAGTGAGATTGCAGATTTTTCTTCTTTTATTCTTTCAAAATCGATGTAATACTTTCAACATAAGAGCGCCCGAGCGTAACATTCAAAATTGAGTAGATATGAGACAGGGCGACATTGTCTGCGCATCTAAACCTCATTTTTTAACACAAACGCAGAAATGTCTTCAAAAAGAGCACACTATCATCCCATTCCCAAACGTTCAACCACAAAATGACATCCCCGAACTAAAATTATGACTTTGTTAAATTTGAACTCCGCAAAATTTTCGCCGTAAAACCTTGCATTTCACAACTAGAGGCA
Source organism: Orthosia cruda (assembly GCA_964057195.1). NCBI lineage: Eukaryota > Metazoa > Arthropoda > Insecta > Lepidoptera > Noctuidae > Orthosia > Orthosia cruda. The sequence goes on from OZ059849.1 coordinate 15,251,664, forward strand.
AACGTAAAAACGTCGCACCTCAGACTTTTGCACGCGCATAAAACTGAGTTCACATCGAAAGGCCTGATCTTAACGAATTTATGCCCCGCTCTAGGGGATTAGTATTCCCTTACCGTTCCCTCACGGATGAACCCCTCCATGAATATAAACTGATTGAAATATCGGCGTTTAAATATTTGTGTTAATTTGGGGCAAGAATTGTTTTTATGAGAAAGTTTTTATTAGAATTTTGGGCAATGGCTTTCTTAATGCCTGAGGCTCTAGACAAAGAGTTATCCTTTTATTAATGGCGATGATTAAAATGCCAAAATATAAAGAAATAAAGAAAGAAAACTAGCTTATTTGGCACACACAGATACACACAATGTAGGTACAAATAAAAGGGAACTTTAATTTTAAAACAATTACATACATAGTGAGCCCAGTGGCTACGCCAAAAAGGTCCAGTACAGCAATATGCCAGACAACTAGGAGTTGTCTGACGCTGGTTTTTCAACTGATTGATCAAGTGACATTTTGATAGTGCTTGGCAACCCCATAAATTTTTGACAGTTTTCTAAAAGCTATCGAGACGCTTTCGTTCATAGAATGTCACTTGACTAGAGTCTCTGGTAAACTGGAGTTTGTTGAAACTTATGTTAGGGCTTCGAGACTTCGGTCTATTTTTGGGGTTCCCGATTTAGCTATAGATTGGGTGGATTTAGCCGTCAGCCTTTAGAAGGTTGGCGGGCTTTTTCTTTTTCATCTACATATTGAAGTAGGTTTGGATGTGATAAATTTTGTTCAATTCGTGCCATATTATTTTCCTAAGATATGTCGATAATCCACAATTTGTGAACGCCATGCGTTCTAGAACAAGTATGGTGTCTTTCCGTCGTTGAAAAAAGGCATTATCTTAAAATGTAACCTTCAGAATTAAATAGTTAAGACATTCCTTGATCATGGCATCTACTCAAGAAAAGTCACAGGCGGTGATCAGTGTGGAATATTTATGACAATCCCGAACATTAAACGATCGAAGGTTCATTATCGAGCGATATACAATGCAGTATCCAATAGTGCCGTAGGCTATAGCATGACCAGATACACCTAAGAATATAAAATAATTAATTGCGAGATCATGTTAATAACACTCGTTATCGAAGAGACAGCAACGTCCTGTCGGGCGAAAAATTACCATTTTTGTTTTGTTTTATTGTTTAGTAGACGAGCAACTGTTAAGCAATTTATTGTGGCTGACTTATTGCACTGTGTGTGAATGTGAATGCTTGTAAATCACTAGTGTTATAATACGTATATAATGTCTAAATATACGATATAATGAAACCGGTAATAAGCTAAGACTAAGAAATCTAGAATTTCCAATTCAAAATCCTAAAAAGGTCAGGATCATATACTAAAATTATGAAACTCGTAAAATAACGCAATAAGTGGTATAGTTATACTTTTATTACGCATTAAAGTATTACAGGCCATTCGATATTAGATAACTGTTCCTTAAATTAGCCATATAATGCTGATGTCGTTAAATTCTGGCGTAATAATATCCCGTATTAAGTTTCATATTTGAGGCCTGTCCATTAATATTCAGCGACTTTTAATGGCATACGTGTGGTCCTAAAGTCGCTCGTCTGTACCGAAGCTAAATGCAAGACTTTAAACATGGTCGTTATTGTAATTAATAAATTATTATTCTGTTCGTTTGTCCCCATGTAATTTTTAATATATGCATGTTTTTTATGTCTATTTTAAATATTACTGCCTTTAGTGTTTATTTTTCAATTGTAAAACTTGATAATTAATGCTTAGTATTCAGTTATATTGTAAAGTCTGCCTTATGTAACTCGTATGTATATTCATTGTCTTATGCAGTTACGATTTCCGTCTGTAATGAGGATATTCAAGCATTCCTATTTTGGTTTTTACTACATTTTCTACATTACTCATACTTATTATTTTGATAAGCATATTACCTTGAATTTTTTTTCGTTTATTATTTATTCAACAACAACAAATCGTCTAAAATTTGGACATCAATTTTCGTACACATTATTTTAACACCTTTTCAACCAAGACTTGTTAGTTTATTTCTAAATCTTCACAGTTGTTCTGCCTGTTATTCAATGTAATGTAAATCACGCCTCTCCTGGTTGGGTATCATCAGACTGATTGCCCTATTGAGCAATTGTAAGCCTCGCACTTGGTACAAACAATAAAATTGTCTTGGTGTCTCTATTGGGGTCAGGAGCAATTTATGGTATAAATAGATTCTGTGATTCAAGCAATAATAGTCCTTATGGACGTGTTTGAATATGCCTCTTATGATTACTGCTAGATTGAGCAATAATAGTCCTTATGGAAGTTTGTAAATATGTCTCTTATGATTACAGCTGGGACGAATCTGGATGTTTCATTTAGCGAAAGTGTTATTTAATGGGCGGTTGTTGGTGGTTTTTTATTGTGTGTTATGTTGACTTCCACTGTGACTTTGAAGTCAGATTTTTTACAAGCTTTTATGTAACTTGCCTTGTTGTTTGGGTCAAATCTTGCAACTGAAGTTTAAGTTCAAATTTTGTATATACGTTTGGTTTGGATGGCAATGCACGGTAAGCTAAAAAACTTGTTTTTTTTTTTTTCTTGGCATTTTATTATGGAAGGATTTAGCAAGATATGATCTGGTCGACGGTGAAGCAAGCTTGCTTACTAGTAACTTATTCACTCTTGACTCGCTATACATGATTCTAAATATGTGGTGGATGGCTGGCATAAAATCTTACAGATACCGCTTCTCTTTAATCTGCACTTGCCCATCATCATTATAACTTCACTCGAATAAAGTCTACTGCTGGACCCAAGCCTCGCCCAAACGCCACCATATCGACCGGTCCTGGTCATCTATCCAACTTGTGGACTTCTATTGCTACGTCTTTCTGTTAACAGTTGCCACTCCAGAACCTTTCGATCCAATCGACCAATCGCGAATATCCTATTATAGTTCTAGCCAAATTTCTGGGCCACCCTGAAGTTGGCTTTCCAATGCGCAAGGCAAGAACGGTGCTGTTTTTGTATGAGAAGCACTACTGCGCAGCCCAAATCGCCAACTTCAGGGCGACCAAGAAGTTAAGGGAGAACTATATCTACGTAAAGGTAGGTATAGTTATATTTTGAAATCATATTGATTGATGAAATTCTTTACATAACTATGTACTGGCTTTTCAGTCAACATTGTTATTTACTGTTGTAATATCAATGCACCAAATATCAAAAGCAGCCTGAATTTTTCGGAAAGCAATTAATCAATTTCAACGAAATTCTTTCCTTGCTTTTAATGAAAAACAAAATGAATTGCATTGCAATTTTCGCGAAACTTACGGTTACCAATCATTCTGATTTAATATTTTTCAGGGAAAAATTTTCCTCACACATTGGGTTTCATGAAATTCTGCCATTGTTTTTTGGCCAATTGAGTCGATTTTTTGGATTTTCGCGAACATTGCTTAGAATATTTCGTAGTTACATGTATGTTCAACCATGTTTCGTACAAAGAAAAATGAAATGATTTTCTAGAAAAAATTCAATCTATGCCAGACGATGTGCATATAGAAAATAATAAAATTGCAGATCCCGCTCAAAGACATTTCTTAGCCATGAGCTACTCCAAAAAAATTTCATTCAGCAATAACAAGATCAATATTACTACAGTTTGGATGTATGGATGTTTATTACTTAATCACGGTCAGAACGGCTAAACGGATCTCGGCGAAATTTGGCACAGATACAAATTATAGTCTGGAAAAGCACATAGGCTTTTTATCCGGGTAGTATATTCCGGTGGGATAATTACCGACTATCAAAGTCGCTGGCTAAAGCTCGTTTATCATAATCCAGCACCTGTAGCCAAGTTGACAATCTACATACAATCGATAACGCTAGTAGAAAACGAATGAATGCAAGGTAACAACACATCTGAATGTTAAGTCACGTGGTCAGACCATACAAATAGAAGGCGTTAACGATTGTAGAAAGAAATTTCGACACGAAACCTTTGTAACTTGGCTAGGGGAGCAGGTATCAAACCCAACAAATCACTCTTACCATACTTACAGGTTTTGCAAACAATAAGCCAGTTAATTAAACCAAAATATTTAGTGTTACAACAACCAAGCATTTTGCACAGCAACGGGTATTGTACATTATAACAGATTATTAAGAGTAATGAGCAATCAAAACAGATAATTAGGACCGGAATGAAGTGTCCATTAATTTTCGTGTGTGGTGATTTATCACAGCTACCTGTGTTATATCAATTTTACAGCGTAATTTAAAGCTCTTTTTGTTACTAAATGAGAAGAGTCTAGATAATATTAAATATAATCTAGTTTTGAAATATAAAGGTCATCTGGAAACCTTTCAATTGATTGGTCGTTATAAATATCGGGAAGTAGACCAGTTTGGATTCAGGAAGTTAAGGTTTACATGTGCACGTGTATTTGTTGTTATTCTGACGAGATGGAGCAGATTGTCTCGTAAAAAGTTGAAGTAGAATCTATACTAATATTATAATGCTGAAGGGTTTGTTTGTTTGAACGCGCTAATATCAGGAACCACTAGTTGGAATTGAAAAAATCATTTTGTGTTGGGTAGTCCATTTATCGAGGAAGGATATAGGCTATATAACATCACGCTGCGACCAATACGAGCGGAGCATCAATGAAAAATGTTCTACAAACGGGGAAAAATTATTCTTTTTGAAAGCTTCCGTTGCATGCGCTGCTTAAACGGTTAAAGTTACGCAACAATCATGTATGTAGGCTAGGTAGGGTAGATGGGTAGGTAGCCAGTTGACGGGAGTGAAGCCGCGTGGGGCAGCTAGTACAGTATAAAACTCAAACTCACAGGAAAACAAAAACACGACGAAACCAAAAGATAAACGATGTAGGGTAAATAGTTGTGGAGAAATTGTTGCATATCGCTTGGTATATTTTAATATTGTACTAATTTATCCATTGACGCTAATCTAAGAATTTCCCGTAGTCTATCGTCCACACAGCATACATACATCTGTAATTCATTGCATTCATCTTTACTTATTCCCTTCACTCAAAACAGTACCAGTACCATCAGTACCTATGGTTATTTTGCGAATAAAACCACAAATACTGCTAACATTTAAGATAACTACATAAAATATCGAAAACGTGTGCATTAAAATCCTAGATGTTTACTTGTAACTCAAATGGCCACGATTGACACACAAACAAACCGACGAATTCTAGATTTTATAATAGATTGCACATGTTTCAGCCTTGAAGATCGCTTGATGTTAGTATTATTTATCCTTATATAGAATTTTTTACGAAAACAGTATTAATTGAAATGTTACAGAAAGCGAAAGGAGTGTGTTATGCTGGCTGTACACTCTTGCGCGAGACGGCGAGAGCCCGAGGAAATGCGGTACATTGAAGTTTTTAAACAAAATACTTAATGATTGAACTCATTACTGACAGCAATGTACTATGGGCCAAAGCTACATCTGAGCACTTTGAAAACAAAATCCCGTGCACAAGATGACCACAGCTGCGTACGCCCTTTTTGCGTCGACCATAGCAAAATGACTTGATTGTTTTTTTTCCTTTTTTTTTTAATTTCAAAAACAAGGTACTAGAGAAAAAGTCACCCGATGCTGCGATGCTATTGGTTGATGAGTATGTCGGTGTTAATTTAGCGGGCGAGCCCTGCAAGCTAGAATAGTCCTTACGGTGATTAGATATAGCTTTGGCCGATTGTACATCATCCTCGCGAGCGATAGCGATAAGGATCGTAGCAGGTGGTGTTCTGTAGATTCTATATTCTCTAATGTTGTATCTATGTATGTGTATCAAACCTCGAAGCGCCGACGCTTCTAGATTTTGACTAGTCAAACCTCAGGTCTAACCAAGAGTCTTAGTCAAAGCTCAAACCTGTAACGTGCTATTTCTGCATTTGGCTAACGAATTTATGTTTAATCCAAGGTGCGACAAAAACCGAATCTCAATACCTAGAATCGTTTAACCACATTTGGTCATTTAAAGAGTGGAAAAAATCAATGGGCTCTGAAGGGTAACCACTTTTAATACTTAAGATAGTTTCGTTTTTTATATTCTTTAGGCCCAGACAACTATCTCACATGATGGTTCGCCATGATGTGGTCGACGGTGAATCACGCTTGTCTAGAAAAAACCGATTCACTCTTGACTTAAAGACCCCTTGTAGCTAGCCCTGAGCCCCAGATTGTAGCTGTTGGGATACACAGGGAATTCCACTCCTTAGTTGTACGCATAATAAAAGTGTTCCCAATACGTTATGTGCGTAAGGGTGGGATGTCCACCATGTGTCGATGGCGCGTTGCCGTACTTCTGGTAGTCCGATGATAAAACGGGCTAAGTGGAATTACCTATATCAAGCAAATCCATCGCACACTCCCCGAAATGTAACCGATAAAGTACCGACAAGCTGGCAACTCGGTGACGATGTTCAAGGCTCAGCTTTGTCTTGATCATTTACTTAAGGAAACATTCCTTTATTTTTTAAAAGAAACAAAGCTGCATTCACAGATTTATCGAGAAGCTTACCTGAACCGGGAATCGAAACAGCAAAACATTCAAAATATAAACATTCGCTATTAGAGATGCCCGTTTTAGGTAAACGTATAATAAGAGCTACCTTCTTAGGTCCAACTGCACGAAAAACTTAACTTAGATTTAGTTGTTAAGACGAGGTTAGTAGTGGTAGTGGTCGGGACTCTCTTTTCCGCACTTAGACCCCCATTCGGTCCGTTGTGCGTGGGGGTACTGGCTAACATAGCCAGCCTAGCTCCGTCCAAAAGCACAGAAGCTTCCTGGAAGCCTCACAGGCTTCACGGAGCGACCTCACTGTTCCGAGGCTTTCTTCGCGTTGAGATGCCACGGCCTCGCATTCCAGCATTACGTGGGCGGCTGATTCTTCGGCGTTGAAACAGCCCCTGCAAAGTGGGCTGGCGACGGACAGCCTATGTTGAATAGATGTTTGTAAAGAAGGGTGTGGCCCGTTATTGAACCTATAATTATTTTGAGGTTATTTCTACTCAGGCTGAGGAGTTTTTTTAGTAAGACGCGGGTGTACGTTTCGCAAAGCCATTTTCGACTGTCTACAGTCTGTTGCCCGTGACCATCTGTTATTGTGTAGTTTTGTTGATCTTTTGCTAAGACGAGGTTACATTAACAAATTGACAGTTAAACCTCGTGTTAGCAACTAAAATTGAGTTTATCGTGCAAGTGGGCTGCATTATTGTATCTTAAAGTCTCAAGGTTCAAGACTGATCAAATAATTGCTACATTAGCATCTTACTTAATGTCCAGATGTAAAACGGCTTCTGCATCGCTTATACACAAAAAAGAACAGGTTTTATATCCTGTATGAAGATTTCTGTAACGAAAGTCAATGTCAGGTTTATTTACATTGCATTTTACATAATGTAACAGTGATGTTAACGTGGTCTAGATTGAGAAGGTATTACATAATTATTATTTATTACTTGTACATTTGTTTTGTGATATTTATTAACCTAATTGAAGTTATTTCCATGTCTGCCCCATTTCTGATTTATTAAATGTTTGCTAACATTTTCAATTAGTTTAGTATAATATACTATATCACACTAATATTAAAAAGCCGAAAGTCTGTGAGTGTGTTTGTATGTTTGTTACTTCTTCACGCTCAAACGTATGGACGGATCTAGATGAAATTTGGCACAGAGATAGATTATATTCTGGAATAGCACATAGGAGAACTTTTTATCCCGGGAATATGTTTCCTTGGGATATTTCTTGAGATACACGCTGGCAGCAGCTAGTAATATTATTAACCATATACCTTTTCACACTTAAACCGCTGAACCGATTGAGACGAAATTTTACATGGAGATAGTTTGAGACCCTGGAATGGACATAGGATAATTTTTATCTCGGAATTCATCCTTCAGGGGGTGGCAGTTTGAATGGCGGACTTATAATATCTCAAGTAAGGCAGCCTACACCACCACACCTATTTTGCGCGATATAAAACAATAGGTTTTTCGAAGGACCAATGTCTCGCAGACGAAGTCGCGGGCAACAGTTTGTCATAAATAAAGTTAAAGCTACTGAACATGCTGTCGGTTTGTTGCATTATTATGTCCAACATTCTTTTTAAATCTCAGCCTCAAAAAAATCATCAATAAAATATGCTCTCTGCGAACCAAAAAGAAATTAAAATTTTGAATAAATCAGAATTCGACTTTAATTATTCGTAAATATAAGGCCAGCTTCACGTTTGCGGTTTTATCTTAACTAAATTATAAATTTAAATGTCTTTGTTCATAGCCTTGCATTATGAAAATGAATCGCGATGTTATTCGGTGTTTTTTGTCTACATCTGGCGCATGCATTGATTAAGCCCCGCTTAGATGTGACGATTTTACGACTAAAAAGTCGCGGTTGACGGCAGCTGTTTGGCTAATAAGAATATTGTGTTGAGTCAACATCTGTTAGTACCTATAATAAAGTTGGCACCTATTTTAAATGAAGCCCTCAATGAATAAGATTATTTCTCGAAAACAGGTAATTATAATTATGCTTAATCCTTTGCGTAATCCATTATGTGTATGCATATGATATTTAAAGATAATTTAAATTTAAAACTGGATTAATTTCATGGACGGTCATAACTACATTTCTGTTTAACAAAACCTGAAATAATATACGATCTTACCTTCTGTCATAACTGCTGTACTTTATCAATGACATACAATATCTAAGAAACTCATTCAACAAATTGAATGCAAGTGCCGATATTTTGTGCACGAACGCCTTCTTTTACTCAAAAGATTTCTACGTGGTACATGTCAATATTAGAGTGTAACACAAAAATACAAGTTCTTTAGGGTCTAGAGAAGGCGAAATTTTATCGATGAAAATGATGCTCAAGAACTCAAAATTGTATGGGATTGACATTATTTGACGTACTGAAATGTCAACCCAAACACTTTGAACTTTTGACAATTTTTGTCGCTGATAGTGTCTAGACCTCTTTCGTTTTGTCGCACCGTTTGGACACATCCTTACGACACAATACATTATGTCCTCAACGATATGCATCTGTGTGTGATGTATTTATGCATTCCTTCAGTTCAAGGATATTTCTTTTGTTAACATTGTTACTTATCTGTTTTTCTTGCGTTTGTTACTCGATGTTTCGTTCATTGATAGTGTATTTTTGTTTTGGAGATTTTAATCTTCCGTGGTAGGAAACAACCCAACCCGTTTAAGTATCTTTATTGTCAGGTTATCTATCTCTTTTTGTCTGTAATCTATGGCATTATATAATTAATAGCAATTGGAGTATTGTTTTTTTAACTGTACTTTATTGTTATTCGTCAATAATTATTCGATAATTTAATTCCATCCTTTTTTAGCGTTTATTCTGATCTCTAAATCTACCTTACTAAACGTACATTTATAAAACTATAAAATACGTTTTATCATCTTGACGGTCAGTAATAATTATGAGTAGTTTTTTTATGAGTGTTCAGGGATAACTCCGTCTTAAATTAATGTATATGCAAAATATTTTTTTAGTTTGTAAAAAGTTTATTCTGAAGGGTTCCATTTAAATTTGGTAAGGATCTGATGAAGAACTTCGGAGATATATAACAGAACTCTTCAATTAAAAAAACTCGTCAATAAATGACGCCAAATTTCTCGGGGTTGCTGTAATCGCATGTCTGTTTATTGTTTACACCTTTTCATAACATACTATCACGCCCGTATGCTCTAAACGATTACGCAGATATGTACAGTTCACCTGGTACACTCTCATTCCACCGGTTTTGTTCAAGTTACACGTTATTCAAGTAATTTATTCTGGTATCACTGTGGGCATTATAGGGCACTATAGAACTTATCCATTATCTATACCAATATTATAAAGAGGAAAAAAAATTTTGTTTGTTTGATTGTTTGTTTGTTTGTACCGAATAGGCTCCAAAACTACTGGACCGATTTCAAAAATTCTTTCACCGTTGGGAAGCTACTCTATCCCCGGGTAACATAGGCTACTTTTTATCCCTGTATTCCCACGGGAACGGGAACTACGCGGGTGAAACCGCGAGGCGTCCTCTAGTGTACCAATAAAAAATAAAAAAGTTTTACAAAAATAAAAATTTACAACCGACTTCCAAATAATTATTGATAGGCTCGCGCTTGACCACTATCTCACTTGATGGTAAGCGATGATGAGGTCGACGATGAAGCACTCTTGCCTAGAAGTAACCTTTTCACTCTTGACTTAAAGACCTCTAGGGTATAGCTATTGGGAAACAGATTCCGGCAGGAAATTCCACTCCTTAGTTGTACGCACAATGAAAGCTTTCCCAAAACGTTTAGTGCGTATGGTGGTATGTCTACCATATACCCATACCATTTTTATCACTAGAGCCCCCGGCTTATTAAGCTCTCTCGTTTCTAAGTCTCGTTCAAAAGTATGAGAACCGACTGGCCTTGGTGTGATTACTAAGCTAACAAGGTTATTGATACTGAAGCAATTAAAACAGGTACCAGTGCATCGATGGCGGATTTATTCGGGTTCGTAACCGGTTTCCGGAAGGTCATGATTTCTTTACCGATTTTGTGCAAATTGGAAACCGGATTTTTGTTTTCGGCAACCACCTGTGATGTTTTTATTTTAGTGGTTTTCTTGTTAAATTTAAGTGCTTTTGTAAGTTGGGATATAACTTTGTTAGTAGTAGTAGGTACAATGCACTGGTAGCCTATATGTCGTCGGTTTCTCGACAAAATTGTTTATGCTTGTAATCTTGTGTTTGAAGTATTTCAAATACAAGTCTTCTTCTGTTTAAGTTGATTAGTTAGTTAATATGGGAACTGTCAGTGGCGTTCATAAGGCGTGACAAAAGTGCAGCTTTATGGTCACTTGGGTCAATCTAGTATGTGGATCGTTTTCTGGACGAAAGTAAAGCACTTACAATGAATATCACACGTTTCTGTTAAACCCCATTTTGTCAAGTTGTATTTGGTTAGGGTCTATCTGATTACCAAGCGATTAGTAGCGATTGTTCCATAAACCGCCACTGGAGTTCACGTCCAAGTGGCAGATGTGCACAGTAACATTAGTATTCAGTTAGTCGGGAGGTCACGTTTGCTGTTCTTCCAACAGCTGCCGCATTTCAGTGCAGTATGCTGCAAAAAATACTTCTATTGGCTCTTAAGTCGTCTACCCGGGGCTGTTGTGTGTTACGAGTATTTTGTTGAGTCAGTGCATGTTTTGTATATATTTGTATATTTAAAAAAAAAAAACGTATATTTAAAAAAAAACGTTGCCCCACACTAGGAATTTCTTCCTGTATCGTGGGTGCGTTTACAAACATATAAGCTCACATACACAAACACCCAGAGCCGGAACAACTATCTGTAGGTCATACAAATATTTGTTTCGTGCGGGTATCGAACCCGCGACACGCAGCGCAGCAGTCAATCGCTCAACCACTGCGCCAACCGTGCGCCCATGTTGAGGAGTACGTAGGTAAAGCCTTATAAGCTCTTAGAAAAACTGCTTCACAATAGCCATTATTGGCGAAATACAATATTTCAGTACTTAGGTCCACTAGCGCCAAGAACATTAACTCAGAGTTAGTTGCTAACACGAACTTAAATAACAAATATATCATCCATATTTGGCCGAGTAAGATAACTCAGGGAGGCGCAAGAAGGGGTAGCAAGTTCTTTTTTTTATTTGAGATGGGTTTGCTCTTGACTCTCGTCTAAGTCATAGGTGACAGAGACAGTCGACGATGGAGTGAGCTTACCCAGAAGAAGCCTGTGCACTCTAGCTTTGAAGACATTCGGGTTGAATGCGTGCGGAAACAACTTTGCGCATTATTATAGTATAGTATAGTTCATAGTTAAAATCCAGTAAAACTTAACTGATCAGGTCACTGATCATAATATTATGAATAAAACCATATTTTATTTTGATTGTGATTGCAGAAATAAAAATATGCCATAAACGGCAAAACGAACTTAAATCGTCGATTTTGGTTTATAAAATCGTTTGAAATATTACCTTTGATTCAAAAGCGATAAAAAACAGAATGGCTCCATTAATTTATTGGTCTTTACTTTAAAATAAAAAATGTAGTTATGGTTTTTTAGATATTAATGTTTTGTTGGAGACCGTAATACGTGGTGGCGACCGGGTAGGTACATAGGAAGGTAGTTCTTTCTTTTAAACCCCCGACGAAAAAAAGGGGTGTTTTTTATTTTATTTTTTTATTATAAATAAAAATACAGTCTTCAGTACAGTTTCACTTATATATTGTACCATTAAACCTGGATGGGTTTGTGTTGGTTATATTTTTGACGTGTGTACCTGTGTATATGTGTATTTGTTTATGTATGTAATTATGTATTTGTGTATCTGACTATGGCTGCCAGTCTAACCGGATGGAGCTGACAGCAATTTAAAAAAAAAGGGTTGTTATAACTTTGACGTGTGTACCTGTGTGTTTGTGTATCTATCTGTGGCATCATAGGTTCTAAACGGATGAACCGATTAGAACCTATGATGAAAACATACGCCAAATCCAAATTTCTGTCAACAGCTGTATTCGTTGTATTCTCGGCCCGAGACCATCTTTAACGTAGAGATACAAGAGAAATGCCACGAAAGCCCAATCAACTGCCAGAACAAGCACCGCAAGTAGAGATGGATTGGCCTTAAGCTTCAAAGGGATCCCGATCACATACCCAAACAAGCGTTGGACTGGCATCTACAAGGGAAGAGAAAGCGTGGCCATCAGCACTGGGTTGGCAGAAGCCATAGAAATATAAAAAACTACGAGACGCCTCGAGGTTTCATCCGCGTAGTTAAAAGTAGCCTATGTCACCCGGGGATAATGTAGCTACCCAACAACGGTGAAAGTAATTATCAAAATCGATCCAGTCGTTTTCAGGTTTATTCGTTACATACAAAAAAACAAATCTTTCCGCTTTATAATATTAGTATAGAGTATTATATTATTATAGACTATAGAAGTATAAACCAGCAGAAACATTTGACGCTTCTGGCATGACGTGGAGCGAGGTGAAGCGTGAAGCTCAACACTGACCACGATGTAGGGCTTTTGACGCCCTCTGGCCCATCTAGGAGAAATAGGAAATAAGTAAAAATAAGAAGCTCAACACCGACCACGATGTAGGGCTTTTGACGCCCTCTGGCCCATCTAGGAGAAATAGGAAATAAGTAAAAATAAATGAAAAAATCGTCTCTCAAAAAAAGTGATTAATAGTTATTTATAAATCTATACATTCTGAAACTATTATGACTGTCTGAGTAAAACGGTTAAACGATTATTAATTAAGCTTATGTAAAATTACTGCGCAAGAAGAATAAATAATAAGGCATAAAAACCGTAAAATCTCGAGTCGACTTGGCTAAAATCATGAATGGTAACAATTCTCCTTTCATTGACACAATCTATCACTGCGACCTCCTTTGAGGTTTTCCTGCATCTTTTCCTCAATCACCCTTGTAACTGAATTCTGTGTTATCTTTTTCTTTTCAAAATATGTACACAATCATGTTTTATACAAGTACCTCATATATTGTATGGATTATGTCTTAACGGTTAGGAAAACTAAAGTAATATCATGTCAAAGCGTTTTGCTAATACTTTCATTGTGCGCACAGCTAAGGAGTGGAATTCCCTTCCGGAGTCTTTGTTCCCTGACAGCTATAACCTAGGGGTCTTTAAGTCAAGAGTGAATAGGTTTCTTCTAGGCAAGCGTGCTTCACCGTAGACCACATCATCGCTTAACATCAGGCGAGATGGTGGTCAAACGCTAGCCTATAGCTTATAAAAAAAAAAAAAAAAAAAAAATGTAGCAATTTTTTTTTTAAACTCTTTTCTGAATATTATAAATGCGACAGTTTGGATGGCAGTTTTGACGGCTGAACGGGTCTGGATGCAATGTGGCACAAAGATAGATTCAAGCCTGGAATATTTTTATCCCTGTAGTATTTTCCCGTGGGATAATTGTCGACACACACGCGAAGGGTGAAGCCAATGGATAAAGCTAGTTTGACATAAAAACAAAAAAGTTTATTTGATTGATCAAACTTTTGAACGCAGCAACTGTGTAAAATACAACACTATAACCCGACTGCGCGTAGCAAAGCAGGGTAATGTTTTGATCTTTTTATGTATTTGTATGCATGTTTGTTCCAATGTGGAGTTCTAGAGACCAAACGCGTTGGCCATTTTTGATGATTCTTACATCAGTCGATTTGTCTTAACCTTGCGAAAGTATTTCGGGCGCTATATATCCAAAAAAAATCGTGTCGTGTATCAAAATTAATGGTTTTAGGAGGTGATCACAATAATATATTGCACTTATATGTTTAAAAGTAATTCTCATAAAAAAGATAACTAAAAAGATATAAATAAAAAAGTTTACTAGTACATAATATATATGGTTTTGGTCAGTCAGCTCGCGATTATGTATCCTCCGAGTGCACAACATGATTTTCGCTTCTTAAGCATCGGGATTTTTTAATTATACTTTTTATTTTTTTAGATTTGTACTAATAAAAGCAAATCAAATCATTTTTATTTGCTCAAACATGAGTACCATACATACTTAACAAATGGTCAGCATAAAGGACACATAAAAAAATATGCAGGAAAAATATTAAAAGTTATCCAGGGCACATCCCTAGAGTGCTAATAGTTATTAGCATCTTATCATCGAACAATGGACGGAACAAAAAACTAAAGAGCCGACGTTAGTCTTTGTAGTCATCTCGCTCGCGATACGCCCACGACTTTGCCTGCTTTTTTGTGTAATACCACGCTTAATTTCTTGCAGAATAAGCAGATAAGTATGCTGCATTATTGGAATATTAATAAGCTCCGCTTAAGATGAGCCTCCCTCTTTAAAAACTCAACACTTTGTTTATGTTTTGTCTGAAAATCCTTATGGATCTCTTCGGGATAAGCTTCTTATTCTTACTATATTTCTTCTAGACTATCATTTTAAATTTGAAAGCTCAACAACTTATCATTTAGTGATGTCCTAATATGTCACTGATTCTATTTCTGACCACAATCAACTTTAAGTATTTTATTTTTGGCTCAATACTCAATACTAAGACTTCTGTTGATATGACAAATGGCAGCTGCATTAAACAGTTTTAGTAACAGGTTTATGCTTTTTAACCGACTTCGCAAAAAAGGTGGAGGTTTTCAATTCGACTGTATATATTTTTGTTTTTGTGTTACCCGGAACTTGTTACTGGGTGAACCGATTCTGATGATTCTTTTTTTATTTGAAAGCTGGTGCTTATCATGTGGTCCCATTTAAATTTGATCAAAATCTAATGAAGGACTTCAGAGAGATACATCAGAACTCTTCAATAAAGGACGGCAAATCACTGGGGATAGCTGCAATCGAATGTCTGTTTATTGTTTACATCATTTCATAACATAACATCACACTAGCACTCTCTAAAGGGGTACGCAGGTGTGAACAGTTCACCCTGGTATACTTTAATTCCACCGTTTTTGTTTAAGCTTTTTGTTTCTGGGTTAATCTATTCTGGCTTCACTTTGGAAAATTGGTCCGTTATGTACCCACAACTAAAAAGAAAAAATAAAAAAAATCTTTTTAACAAATAAAAAAACTTTTTGCAAAAAAATACTACCGACTTCCAAATACAAAACTACAAAGTGAAAAATAACTTAATTTTTTTAAGTCGGTGTCTTTCGTAGGTACCATTTTTTTGCGTTATGGACACCGACTTAAAAAAATTAAGTTATTTTTCACTTTGTTGTTTTGTATTTGGAAGTCGGTAGTATTTTTTTGCAAAAAGTTTTTTTATTTTTCCCTTTTTAGTTGTACGTACCTAATAGGCAAGTTAGTAAGGGAACTATTTCGCCAGAATAGATTTCATGAAACTTGAACATAACCGTTGAAATGAGAGGTCTGCTTACCCCTTAAAAGCGAACTGATGATATGTTATGAAATGTTATAAACAACAAACAGACATGCGATTGCAGCAATCCCGAGAGATTTGCCGTTATTTATTGAAGAGTTCTGTTGTATATCTCCGAAGTTCTTCATCAGATCTTCACCAAATTAAAATGGGACCAATTTCGGAACATACTTTTTCAAACAAAAAAAGAATTTTCAAAATCGGTCCACAATTGACGGAGTAATCGGTGAAAATACACAAAAAAAAAAAAAAAAAAAAACAAACTTGAAGTCGAACATAGAACCTCCTCCTTTTTGGGAAGTCGGTTAAAAATACAACCGACTTCTAAATAGAAACACTACAAAGTGAAAAATTACTTCAATTTCGGAAGTCGGTGTAAAAAAACGAAGATCCCAAAACAGGAACGCCGACTTCCGAAATTGAAGTTATTTTTCACTTTGCAGTGTTTTTATTTGGAAGTCGGTTGTATTTTTGTTAAAAAGTTTATTATTATGCCATCCTTATACTTATGGGATATAACTCAAAATCGGCTGAACGGACTATAAAGGGGTTATAAAAAATTCTAATGTTATTTAGATAGAGTATAGGTGTTTATATAAATATGGTTTATGTATTAAAATTAACTCTTACATTTTGTTTGACTTTTATCTATCTAAATATATATTCTAAGTATTGAAAATATTTATTTTTACCCCCCCCCCCCCCCCCCCCCCGACGGAAAAAGAGGGGTGTTATAAGTTTGAGGTGTGTTGCTGTGTATCTTTGTATCTGTGTATCTGTGTGTATGTGTATTTGTGTATCTGTGTATCTGTGTTTCTGTGTGGCATCATAGCGCCTCAACGGATGAACCGATTTTGATTTAGTTTTTTTTGTTTGAAAGGTGATTGTATCGAGAGTGTTCTTAGCTATGTGTGAATAAAATCGGTTCAGCCGTTCAAAGGTTATGCGCGTTTTACTGTTTAGATAGTGATGTTTTCTCAAGATAAATGTGTCGGGGGTTCTTTAAATTTTGAAATATTACTTGTTACTGCTTTATTTACTGATACTAAAAATAATATCGTGGTTAAAGAGCACGTCGCTTTATTGTAAGCCTACATGAAGGATTGCATGTTGTTATTTATGGTTGGCCTGGTAATAATTATGGAACTGCATAGGTGTGCTTACGTCAAATATAAAAATAAAGGTTGGACAAAGATTAATAATGATAACCTCGTATAGGACTCCTAAAATGTTTAGGAATCCAAGACTCTTTCGTCTTCTTCATATAAAGCGAAAGCGTCGCCATAGTGATTGGAAACAAGTAAAATTTCAAAATTTAAAAACCCTCGACACATTTATCTTGCGAAAACATCACGATCAAAACAGTAAAACGCGCATAACTTTTGAACAGCTAAACCGATTGTATTCAAACTTAGCTAAGAACACTCTCGATACAATCACCTTTCAAACACAAGTAAAATTTAAATTTAAAAGACCCCCGACACATTTATCTTGCGAAAACATCCCGATTCAAACAGTAAAACGCCCATAACTTTTGAACGGCTGAACCGTTTTTTTTTAAACATAGCTAAGAACACTCTCGACACAATCACCTTTCCAACAAAAAAAACTAAATCAAAATCGGTTCATCCGTTGAGGCGCTATGATGCCACAGACAGACACACAGATACACAGATACACAGACACACAGATACACAGATACACAGATACACAGACACACAGATACACAGATACACAGCAACACACCTCAAACTTATAACACCCCTCTTTTTCCGTCGGGGGTTAAAAAACAACTAAATCAAAATCGGTTCATCCGTTGAGGCGCTATGATGCCACAGACAGACACACAGATACACAGCAACACACCTCAAACTTATAACACCCCTCTTTTTCCGTCGGGGGTTAAAATGACAAAAATTTATGGGACTGTCAAAAGCTATCGAAATGTCTGAATTGTGAAGAATTGCGAAACTTAAATGCCAGTGGGCCTGGCCCGTTGCTCGCAGAACCGATGGCAGATGGGGCCGAAAAGTTCTGGAACGGCGACCGCGAAATGGAAGACGATGCGTTGGAAGGCCTCCCACTAGGTGGACCGATGACTTGGTTAAGGTTGCGGGAAGGCGCTGGATGCGGGACGTACGGTACCGGTCAATGTGGTGACGCTTGTGAGAGGCCTGTGTCCAGCAGTGGACGTCTTTCGGCTGCAATGTTGATGATGATTGTAATGTCACGTAACCAATCCATTTTGGCATTTCGTCCATCACATTCACTGATATCTAAAGACCCTTTATCTACCTAGAGACTTAGGATTTCCTAATAAAAATAAACCAACATCCTTTGGTAAAATTATAAAATTAATAGAAACACAAGTTAGGAAGTAAAATCTTTATTATGATCTTGGCAGTTATACACCCACCATCCGTCTCCTTTGTGTAACTTTTCGTAATTGACTAAATTAAGTACCTACCTTTGTCGGCAATGCCTTAAGTTTATTATTTAGTTAGTGCTTCTAAATACAGATTCGGTATGTACCTACCTACCCGTCTTGGCTTTTACTAACGAGGCAACCTTTTTTTATAATCGCAGGCTCGCGCTTGACCACTATCTCACCTGATGGTAGGAGATGATGTGGTCGACGATGAAGCACGCTTGCCTAGAAAAAACCTATTCACTCTTGACTTAAGGACCCCTAGATTGTAGCTGTCGGGAAACACAGACTCCGGCAGGGAATTCCACTCCTTAGCTGTACGTATAATAAAAGTGTCCCCAAAACGTATTGTGCGTATGGGTCGGATATCCACCATGTACCGATGGCGCATCGCCGTAACCTAGGTAGCATTGGAGGTAACAAATAAATGCAACCGCCAGTACCAATTATGAACGGCCTTTGTTATGCGATTTTGGTACCAACTGTACCTCGAACAAGTGGGTTTTTTTTGTTAAATACATTAGGCACCAAGCATGTAGACAGTAAAGGCTAATTATGTAACAAAAGCATGAACTTTTTATACCCATACTTGTAGAAAATCAAATTAAGTTTGATACGATCAAATAAAATGACCACATGTAGATACACTGAACAAAAAAGTCTAACGAATCCGACTGAAAAGTTAAAACAAATAACTTCCTTATTTCTGATGTAATAACGTTTATTTTTGTCTGTATAGTAAGACCATTGTAACAAATAACACTGTGTGTTTCGATTCGGAATTAAAAGTAATTTTGTTGAACAAAAAATATAGCACAAGTTCTAATATGTATTTGAGTTCGGTACGGACAGCAAAAAGTTCTAATTACTTAATTCAATTAATGTACAACAATAATAAATTGCTATGGGGAATTGATAGTGGAAAAAACTGTAAGTACTGGTATATTCTTTTGTGGTCAGTTAAAGCATGTTAACATAATTTTTGTTTGACCGGAAGATTAAACCACTTTTCTATACTATATCGATTTAGAACCGATGTTTTATAGTAAGCGACCTTTTTGATGGCTCGACGTGATTCTTTCATATCACACCGATAACCTATGTTAATAAGCGAAATAGCAAGTACGTTCGCAATGCGATGCAATTTGAGCAGCTTCTGCCAGCGGCTTTAAAAGTGTTTTCTTATACCAAGGGAACATTATACCGGGATGAAAAGCCTATGTGCTATTCCAGACTATAATCTATCTCTGTGCCAAATTTTATGCAGATCCGTTTAGCCGTTTGAGCGTGAAGAAGTAACAAACATACAAACACTCACAATCTTTCGCCTTTATAATATTAGTGTGATGTGATACTTGTATTATCTATATCGCTATCAAGTATGTCACTAAATAGGAATTTATTCTAACTGCTGAAAACTTAAAAAAAACCTGACTTTGTTTAAATGACAGATTGTTAGTGGATCATTCGGTTTCCTTCATGACGGTTGAGCTGAGTGGTGCTGATCCATGTGTCATGTTCGTGAACGGGCGCCACCATTTTCCTTTGACCTTAGTAACAAAACATGTAGATTTTCTCACCATGCCACAATTAGCCAAAGGCCACCCTTAGTTGGCTTGACATAATTACTCCTAAAACCAACGCTTGACACAAGAAACCGTACAAATGTAA
The DNA here is from genome assembly GCA_964057195.1 of Orthosia cruda. Lineage (NCBI taxonomy): Eukaryota > Metazoa > Arthropoda > Insecta > Lepidoptera > Noctuidae > Orthosia > Orthosia cruda. The sequence continues at coordinate 15,271,825 of OZ059849.1, forward strand.
TCACGGACCATCGAATCAATGTACTTTGTGCCTCGACCTAAAATGGATGGCGTAATGTAACAATGAAACAGTGTCATCAAAGTCAAGAGTGAATAGGTTACTTCTAGGCAAGCGTGCTTCACCGTCGACCACATCATCGCTTACCATCAGGTGAGATAGTGGTCAAAACCTGTCAGTTAAAAAAAAAAATTACAAGCCCAAAATGATTTCATAATGTAGTTCGATTTTACCTCATTTTATACTCCATTTGAAATATCATTAGAAATTTTTACAACCTCTTTTTACAGTCCGTTCAACCGATTTTGAGTTCTATCCCGTAAATATAAGGATGGCATAAAATGCATAAACCTGTTACCAAAATCAACTGTTTAAAACAGCTGCCATTTGTCATATCACTAACATAATATAAGTCAAAATCGGTTGAACGGGCAGTAAAATGGGATTTTGTTAATGTCTTATGTTAGTATAGTCTCTACATAGTGTAACAGAAATGAGTTCATATACATAGAAGCAGTTTTTAAAATATTATCACACTTTTCCGTTTGGCGTGTAATTTTTTCAAAGATAATGACTGCCAAAAAGTTTAAAATGGGTTACCTAAAAGTCGCATGGGGAATCCCCATTTTGACTTTTCGGGTGATCGTAATCGCTGCTGTATCCTCGCTTTTTTTTAGAACACAGCAAAAAAAAAACAACAAATCTTACGAAAACAAGCGATGTCAATAAAAATCACTCTGTGTGTAAGTAGTTATTATAAAGGGGCGAGTAATCAAAAAAAAAAAAAAATTGTTTCAACGTCAACCCGGTGTTGATTTTCTCATTTGAAACTCATTTTTAAACTTAGCTTGCTTCCTTGTTCCATAAAACCGACCAAATGGGGTGAGAGCATCAGTCATCGGCCGGACGCCCAATCGATGGATGACGTCACGCGACTCATTATCGCGTGATTAACACCACCATGCCGCCATAGCCTTGACGCTAACATGGCGTCTAATTATTTTGTAGCTTACGTAGATAAAAATAATATTGGCGGTTTAATTGACCTAAAAAGGGTTGTCAGTTCTATTCTTGTTTGCTAATAGTCGTGAGTGCCGATTTTTATGTTTTTTTTTGTAGTGGCTGAGTATAGCCACTACTAAAAAAAACATAAAAATCACATTACTATTGAATGAAATTTCTTAGTACTTTACTAAGATTTATTTGTAAACTCACGGCTTTTTCGCATCTTCTCCGTCTTCGTCGTTAGCATGTCAGGTATGGCCCAATGCTTTGCCACTTCCACGGCATCTTCGGTGGCAGTGCATATATCACGTTGGCTACATGTTTTGGGGCAAAGAGGGCATTTTCCCATGGGAGGAGGGTAGGCAGAAACCACAGAACACCAAATGCTACCTTCCCAAAACCTTTCTTTCAAAATCTAGCATTTTTTTCAAAATTTTATTTAATGTCATATTAATATATGTATCTTGCCATGATTCGTCCGTTCAAAATCGGCCTATTTATTAGTCATAGATTTTAAACGCATTTTTTGTCTTATTGATTATTTTAATTACGACAGTGTTGCTATAATTATCAAGTATTTATTGTCGGTGTAGCTTTAGATCTTAAAGCTGTTTAATTAGGATAGTAATTGGATTTTTTTGTAAAACAGGTATTTGCAATTTTTTTACTGGATATGTTAATTGCAGTAACATATTTTTTGCTGTTTTACTAATGTAAGTAGTCGTTTGCAGTGTCTGTCTTTAATTCTGGATTCTGTTTCCTGACGTTAAGTACTTGTAAAGTTTAAAAGCAAAATGAAGTACCCATTAAAAATAGCAGTAACCGAACATAAAAAAAATGCAAAGTAAACAGTATCCCAACTTCTCCCAAAACATTGGAAATTGAAAACGCACGCACAGAATAATGTAAACAAAACATAAAAATCAGACTGTAGGGTGGAACATCCTGCCAATTTTACGGGGTACAGGTATTCGACCCTTTTCAATCGATAAAACTGTCCATTTATATTTCGGCCCTTCCGGCAATAGTCTCTCTCACCCTTCATAAAGTCCGTGACACACAACCTTTGTTTAATTTATTTATTAAAATGTGGACCCTTATTTAATTCGAAAGTTTCAAGCGTTCCTGATTTATTCCTTTTTTTTACCGTGAATGAAAAAGAAAGGGTTGATCATTTAGAACTAGAAATTCGTAGGACTATAGCAAGTCGCATAGAGAGGGCGAATCTAGAAAACGACCCACGCCACCCAATGGACAATTACAGCTCAGTGCCCCAGCGCCTAAAAAGCCGGAAAAGTTTTCTAGGATGCGTGGACCAATGTGATGGCATCTCCTCTTCGGCGCGATGCGACCTTTGGCGAGAGAAACTCAAGCCTTCTGAAAATATCATCGGGCCATCGGAGAGCCTTTCGGCTGGGCACACTCTGCCGTGGTCGACCTGGAAAACCCTCAATAGACTCCGCACTCAGGTTGGCCGTAGCAAGGACAACCTCCATAGGTGGGGGTTCTCTGATGGCACTAGTCTCCAGTTCTTGTGCAGCATCTCTCCGCAGACCATGGCCCATCTCACGGAGTGCGCAGCATGCCCTGTCACCTGTACTTGCGAGGACCTTATGACTGCGTCACCGAATGGTGTTGCCGTGACTGAATTCTGGGCCAAACACAATATTTAAATTTTTATATTTGCCATCGACACCCTAAGAAGAAGAAGATTTAGAAGTTGTGTTTTCCAATTTCTTGTTAGGAACCTATTTTGTTTTACTACTGGGTAAAGGTGTCCGCAATAATTTTGCAAATTCCTTTATAATTTGCTTTCTTCGGTCAATCGATCAGCAACCTAATTGTGTAAGTGAGTTCGGCATATCAAAGAGCTACACACAAATCCCCTTAAAATTTGTTCGGTATTGCCAAAAACTATTGGATGTTTACATTGGTAAAGATACTGTTTTCTGGATCGATGACCTGGTGAAGGTTGCGGGCATCCGCTGGTTGCGAGATGCACGGGAACGGTCAATATGGCGATGCTTGCGGACATAGGCCGTCCAGCCGTGGACGACTTTCTATGTCGTATATTCTATGAAATTGGTACTTTAATTTGCCAAACCAATATTTTCGTTTCTAAGAGTAAGATTGTTTACAGGGAGGTAACATAATTAATTACCTCCCTGCAAACGATTTCTGTTTCAATATTTGTATTTATAAAACGAACGCTATTTAATTAAAGTATGATGTCGGGTTTTTTTTTATTTGTGACAGGCTCGCGTTTGATCACTATCTCACCTGATGGTAAGCGATGATGTAATTGACGGTGAGACACGCTTGCCTAGAAATAACCTATTCATTCAAGATCCCCAGATTGTAGCTGTCGGGAAACACAGACTCCGGCAGGGAATGCCACTCCTTAGCTGTACGCATAATAAAAGTGTGTCTAAAACGTTTTGTGCGTATGGGTGGGATGTCCACCATGTATCGATGGCGCATTGCCGTACGTCTGGTAGTCCGATGATGAAACGGGCTAGGTCGAATTAGATCGTGCAATTCTATCGCACACTCCCCGAAATGTAACCGATAAAAACTGACAAGCTGATGGCAACTCGGCGACGATGTTCAAGACTCTGGAGCTTGACTTGACCAGCGCCTCATTGCCGATGAGCCTCTTCGTCCGCTTTTCGATCGACTCTTGTGCACTAAGCTGGTATTTGGCAGATCCGTCCGAGATTAGTCATTATTGAACAAATTTAAAGAGAATTTGTCATACTCTTTCATGGAGTCATACCATTTGCCCTGCCGAACTCATTTACGCAATTAGGCTGTGGGTCTAAATCTTAAAACTAGCATTTCTTAGGCCTGTCTCAGTCACAGCGCCCGTCTCCAGTCAAGGAACTGTCTGACGATCTCATGGAAAACATATTTATAGACTACCTACCTCAAGACTTTTCATACTTCCCCCGCGTGGGTGTCGGGTATTATCCCACGGGAACAAACTAGCTGGAAAAAAGTAGCCTACGTACTGTGTGCCAAATTTCATCTAGATCCGTTCAGTCGTTCTGGCGTGATTGAATAAACAAGCAACAAGTAACAAAGATCCATACATCCATCCAAACTTTCGCATTTATAATAAGTAGGGTTAGTATGGTAAAAGTTAGCTTTTAAAGTGTCTTAGATTTCTAACCCCTAAAGAATCTTAGAACATAAATATGCGAGTCTAAAAATTTTAATGCGATGTACTCATGATGGCTGCGGTCTGTACAAGTTTAATTGGCTTATTTGCGTCTACTGCTGTATAAATACTGCATAATAATTAGTTGTGATGCACATGTTAGCTTATGCAAGTAAAGGTGTACACGCATTGGTGAAATACCTGAGTTCTTTTTCATGGTCTTTGAATTCTTGCACGGTTTTTTTTTTTTTTTTTCTTTTGACTTGCTCTAAATTTACTCGGATTAGAAGTAGCATGTCGATCTGGAATATTGCACCTATGAATGATGTTTCCGGAGATTACGCTGCTGGGTTCCCCACGGCACAGCATTATGCTGAGTGGAAGCCTTCTTGCCACAATCACGACATGCATCTGCCTGGCATCTTTTTCACCCTATTTATTTTTCGTCTTTACTAACTTAATTTAAGTACTACTAATACTATTGCTAAGGATTTAGCATAAGCACGTTCTTATATTGTATGTCGTTTTGTGACAAATAAACACTTTTTCTTTCTTTCTACTCATATTCACAATCTCGAAATAAACTCGTGCTCTTGCTTTAAAAATTTAGTATACATAGGAAGTCTACTTATTAATCTGTTTTAAAACTGAAGAGGAGTGGCAGAAAGGGTCATTGTATAAAACAAAACCGACAAAATGCCTGAAATGTCAAATTTTCCTGTGCATTTGTGATAAAGGCAGGGAAAATAGGTAATCAGTTAGTGTATCTTTATTGACACTTTATCCGACTGTTTCTCTTCTATTATGACTTCATAGTAAAAAAGTCGGTGTCTTTCGTAGGTACCATTTTTTGCGTTATGGACACCGACTTTAAAAAATTAAGTTATTTTTCACTTTGTAGTTTTGTATTTGGAAGTCGGTAGTATTTTTTGCAAAAAGTTTTTTATTTTTCACTTTTTAGTTGTACGTACCTAATAGGAAAGTTAGTAAGGGAACTATTTCGCCAGAATAGATTTCATGAAACTTGAACATAACCGGTGAAATGAGAGATCTGCTTACCCCTTAAGAGCGAACTGGCGTGATGTTATGTTATGAAATGTTATAAACAACAAACAGACATGCGATTGCAGCAATCCCGAGAGATTTGCCGTTATTTATTGAAGAGTTCTGTTGTATATCTCCAAAGTTCTTCATCAGATCTTCACCAAATTAAAATGGGACCAATTTCGGAACATACTTTTTCAAACAAAGAATTTTCCAAATCGGTCCAATTGACGGAGTAATCGGTGAACATACACAAAAAAAAAACAAACTTGAAGTCGAACATAGAACCTCCTCCTTTTTGGGAAGTCGGTTAACAAAACAGATTAAGTATGTCAATCTGTCATATGAAATTCGAATACGGAACAGAAAAAAACGTTCCATTATGGTCAATCGCTTGATCAAGATGATCAACAGAATGCTGTTTAACCCCCGACGGAAAAAGAGGGGTGTTATAAGTTTGAGGTGTGTTGCTGTGTATCTGTGTGTCTGTGTATCTGTGTATCTGTGTGTCTGTCTGTGGCATCATAGCGCCTCAACGGATGAACCGATTTTGATTTAGATTTTTTTTGTTTGAAAGGTGATTGTATCGAGAGTGTTCTTAGCTATGTTTGAATAAAATTGGTTCAGCCGTTCAAAAGTTATGCGCGTTTTACTGTTTAGATCGTGATGTTTTCGCAAGATAAATGTGTCGGGGGTTTTTTAAATTTTGAAACTTTACTTGTTTAAACACGTTTAGCGAATACTTTCATTTTACGTGCAGCTAAGGAGCGGAATTCTCTGCCGGAGTCTGTGTTTTGATAGCCACAACCTGGAAGTCTGTGAATATGTTACTTCTTGGCAAGCGTGCTTCACCGTTAATTGCACCATCTCTTACCATTCATTTAGTAATTTGTGGTGGACCTGAGTGTAGACGTATCCTAAGAATTCTTTAGTATGAACATTTGTTTAGAATTTAAACACACGGTACTTTGTTTGGTTGGGTTATAGCATATGCTAATGCATCAAGTAGACTAGGTATCCTTGTTTTGATGTGAATACATATAGGCTAAGAACGTAAAAAGATTTACAAATATCTTCAAGGTAATTTTAATTCTAAATAAATGACCGAATCTAACTACTTACTGTATTTTGAAATTGTAAAATATCAAGGCTTTGTATTAAATTAAGTTTAAAAACAATTTATAATTATACTTGGTTCTAATAGACCAGAGACTCTAAATAAAGGACACCACTATCAGCAGTAAGGATCACCAACGTCGAAAATTATATAGGATTGAACGCGTGATTTCGGATACATTAACATATTAACTTTATATTAAGTATCTATTTTATTTACCCACGCCCGTGTGTTGGGTGCCAATTGAAAATCAGCGCTGGGTGTCTACGCCCAGCAAATGCTGAGTTGGTAATCCTTTCGGTATGGGCCCTGACTTTGTTTGTACTTTTTTACGATTCTTCTCTATTACTTTGTAATTCTTGCTGTTGTGTTTTGTCATGTCTATATCGAATAAATGTTTTCTCTTTTGTTCTTTATTATTCTAATCTTATTTGGACTTTCTGACAATCGTTTTCGCTGTTATAATATCTACCACTTTGTCTAGAACCACTTGTTTTTGTGTCTCGTCTTTAGTTTAAAACTTAATGTTGTACTAACTTCTGCCCGCGGCTTCGTCCGCGTGAAAAGTGTGTTATTAGTGTTTTTACCCCAACGGCACATTTTACTGGGATAAAAAGTATTTATTAGCCTATGTGCTATCCCAGACAAAAATTTATCTTTGTGCCAAATTTCTTCCAGATCTGTGCAACCGGTCTGGCGTGATTGAGCAATAAACATCCATCCAACCATAAATCCAAAATGTCCCATTTATATTCATTTATATGTTGTATTTCATAAACTAATAAATAATTCTCTTTTTCCACAGGTAAGCACCAACTTCACAAGACTCAACAACTGTTGTAAGAGTGAGTACTTAAAAATTTTGCCTTTTTGGCAGTCAGCCAGAATCCTCTCATCCGTGATATCACGAGCTTTAAACTTGTTCTTAAATGGATAAAGAAAATGTATATCTTAACTTAAAAGTTAACAAAGAACATCAAAATACTTAACACTTGGCGTGAACAATTTGTGTCTGTAAGTAATTTCTTCTGGGGAAAGGATCTTAATCTAGATTTTCACTATTCGAGATAAATACTTTCATTTTCTTTAAGATTTTAGATATTTGTATATTAAGGTAGTATTGAGAAGGTATAAGACAGTCGATACTTCACAACAGTACGGATAGTTCAACTCAACTGTGCGCGCGGCGCCATGTGTGCGTGCGTGTAATTATAGAATTATTTATTTTATTTTATTTGTGTGGCAGTGACGCGGCATTCGTCGTCCGAGCAAGACGTGTGTTAAGCTGTATAATTACAAGCGCACGCGCACAGGGTGTCGCGGGCACAGATGAGAAATTGAACTGAATATATCTTGACCAGAGATAGGTGAACTGCCCCCGATAAAGTTATTCCGCTTCTGATCTAGGCTAAAAGTATACCAAAGACCTCTCACAACGAACTCGCAACAGCTTTGTATTGTAATAATACCAGCTTGTTACTGTCTTACTGCAGGACAAAGGCCTCTTCTCATATTGATTAGGCACGTGCATCAATAAGTATTCACGAGTTTTAGTTTTTGTCTTAGTCATGTGTGTATATGCACAATGCAAATGGACATTGTTTCTGTGTGCGTAAGCGATACTGAGCGCTTCCAAGCTTACGCCGTAGTAAAATAAAACAACCGCACCTGTAGCCAAGTCGACAATCTACAATCGAAAACGCTAGTATAAAACGAATCAATATATGAATAACACATCTGAACGTTAAATCACGTGGTCATACCATACAAATAGAAGGCGTTAACGATTGTTGACAGAGATTCGATACGAAACGTTTGTAACTTGGCTAGGGGGCTGGCACCAGTAGCCAAGTTGACAATCTACAATCGATAACGCTATTGAAATCGAATCAATGTATGGGAATGATACATCTGAACGTTAAGTCACGTGGTCAGGCCCATAGAGCAACACGGAACACCGACAGACCAGAGGGTAAGACCATACAAATAGAAGGCGTTAACGATTGTAGAAAGAGATTCGATACGAAACGTTTGTAACTTGGCTAGGGGGCTGGCACCAGTAGCCAAGTTGACAATCTACAATCGATAACGCTATTGAAATCGAATCAATATATGGGAATGATACATCTGAACGTTAAGTCACGTGGTCAGACCATAAAAATAGAAGGCGTTAACGATTGTTGACAGAGATTCGATACGAAACGTTTGTAACTTGGCTAGGGGGCTGGCACCAGTAGCCAAGTTGACAATCTACAATCGATAACGCTATTGAAATCGAATCAATGTATGGGAATGATACATCTGAACGTTAAGTCACGTGGTCAGACCATAAAAATAGAAGGCGTTAACGATTGTTGACAGAGATTCGATACGAAACGTTTGAAACTTGGCTAGGGGGCTGGCACCTAGCCAAGTTGACAATCTACAATCGATAACGCTATTGAAATCGAATCAATGTATGGGAATGATACATCTGAACGTTAAGTCACGTGGTCAGGCCCATAGAGCAACACGGAACACCGACAGACCAGAGGGTAAGACCATACAAATAGAAGGCGTTAACGATTGTAGAAAGAGATTCGATACGAAACGTTTGTAACTTGGTTAGGGGGCTGGCACCTGTAGCCAAGTTGACAATCTACAATAGATAACGCTAGTAGTAAACGAATCAATTTGTGGCAATGACACATCTGAACGTAAAGTCACGTGGTCGGACCATGCAAATAGAAGGCGTTAAAGATTCTAGGAAGAGATTCGATATGAAACGTTTGTAACTTGGCTAGGGAGGTGGCACCTGTAGCCAAGTTGACAATCTACAATCGATAATGCTAGTAGAAAGAGATTAGATACGAAAAGTTTGTAACTTGGCTAGGGGGCTGTACTGCTAAATACAATAATTACGCACTCGACCTCACTATAAGGTGAAACCACCAGTTAATAGCACAGGATATAAAACACCTATTTGTTTTTACATTGAATCAAAGTATATACATCAAAGTATTAGATGACTTCATTGCTAGAGTTCCCAGGATACAGTCATTCAGAGCGTAGTAATTGCGTAAATAATTATCTTCCTAAGGTTTTGTGCAGGAAAAAACAAGAAAATTGATGATTATTATAATCGTGAAGAGTTATTATTTACGTCCGTTTAATGTTAATTAGATATTTATCTTTCACGGCCCTAGGTTACCATAAGTGTCTTAGTCATTTCAAAGTTTCCTTGTGTCTTCAAGGTAAATTGGTGTTATTATTTACAGGATTATTAAATAAATAATACATAAATATATTTATTGAATGCTTGCAAATTACACTTGTTGGTATACCAATCAATTTGCCAAGCCTTTTCCCAACTACGTTGGGGTCGGCTTCCAGTCTAACCGGATTCAGCTGAGTACCAGTGTTTTACATGTATCGACTGCCTATCTGACCTCCTCAACCCAGTAACTGGGTAACACGGTACCCCTTGGCTAGACTGGTGTCAGATCTCAAGCTTCTAACTACTCGTAACGACTGTCAAAAATCTTCAAATGACAGCCGGAGCAACGGCTTAAAGTGCTTTCCGAGGCATGGAGGAAACTCGGTATGTTGAAATGGTCACCCATCCACGGACCGACCTCGGCAAGCGTTGCTTAACCTTGAAGATCGACCCGGTATGATATACCATAAATTATAATTAAAATAATGCATGTTAGACATGATTTATTTTGTAAATAATAATGTAGGTATAATTAGAAATAAATATTACATATATGATCCGGAATAAAAGCTATTATTTGAATTATATTAAAAAATATAAAATACAAAATATTTCAGTCTGATAAACTCGAAGATAAATAAGTAAATAGCTGATGATGTATAAAAACCTCACCCAACACATAGGGAAAACATAAAAATCTCTTCTCCAGACCACACACGACCAGGGCTTTCAAATCTCTAGATATGACCATCACAACGCAATGGACGTTGAACTAAACCCCTAGAATGTGCACTTGTACGAGTAACGTCAAGTACAAGCTGTAATTACAGAAAACAAGTACTATTTCTGTTTACCTCGCCAAGATTATCGTGGTGTCATCGCATTAAAAGCAGTTTGTATACAGTTCTAGCAAATTAGAATGGGCTCAATTATTTTCCGTATATTAGATACTTTATGGTGATACAATTCAATTTCTGTAGTTATAGGTTCTGGGATATTTGCAAACCAGATGGGTTTTGTAAATCTTAATTTTCTGCGAGAAATTGTTCTCTTGTCAATTGGAATGATACCCAGTAGTGGCCACACTGAAGTTAGCTTTCCGATGCGCAAGGCACAGTGCTGTTTTTGTATGAGATATACAACTGCACAGCTATTGTAGCCAACGTCAGGATGGCCAAGAAGTTTGGCGAGTACTGTATTTGTGCTTAAAGGGCAATGCCCACCGGCCATAGTCACTTTGGCCCGGGGTGCCCACAAATAAAAGCATACGGAAATGATAATATGTAATCTAATGAATGAAATGGTATAGGAATTGGTTCAGGAAAAAGTCCGGATTTTTAAGATATTAAATGTTTTTTTTTTCACAAATACAGTTTTTTAACTATCATTTTACTGTAATACAAACCTACAATAACAAAGTTGTCAGAGTCCATTTAAAAGCTTATTCGTTGGTGAGATAACAAATCCACAAGAAAACAATACAAAATAATACAAATGCAAACGATGGCGAATTTTGGAATTACCAACTTATGACAGACAGCCGCCATGCTGTTATAATGTCAAATTCGATGTTGCCACATATCAGACATAAAAATCTATATCGAGATTTTGTTCGAGTTATAATTCAATACGAATTAATTAACGAACAAATTAATTAAAGCGCCTCAAAGGTTATTTTTTCGAATTCCATTTTAAATGTATTTTGAAGAACAAATAAGAATGACAGTTGTGAATAGTGTAGTAGCATTTTTGTTATGATAAGAATTTATGGTAAATCAACTAGGAATGCGCTTGTTTTATTATCATAATATAGCACAACACACGTTTAACGAAAACACGTTTTTATTATCGAAAATAAACGAATAATATTGGCTTTATAATAATTATTATATCATAAAAAATCGATTGGAGAAAAGAGAATTGATTATATTTTGAACGAAATTAATAATTTGGCAACACTTTTTATTTAATCCACAAACCAATGGCCGGATTTACCTAATTTCATTTTATCTTTTCGGTACTTTTTATTTTTTGCAAAAATGTTGCAATCTTGTTTGGATAAATAAATACCGCTATTATTAAACATAAATCAAGATGTTTTTTTTTAACAAAAGCAAATTGTTGGGCGGTTTATGGCCAAAAATGGGAATTTCCCTTTAACTAGTGTTTTCTTTTTAATTTATTTTGTATATAATGTTTTTTTTGTTTGAACCAGGTTTTCTCTGGAATTGAAACTTTTTGCATTTGATAGCCCAATTTTTGAGGAACCACGAAGTATTATAGCGTGGGCTAACAAAACACTTGACGCGGGCGAACCCACGGGTAGAAGATGGTTTAGGAGTTAATGTGGACATAATTTCACATAAAAAAATAAGACTAGCTTTTTTAGGGTTCCGTACCCAAAGGGTAAAAACGGGACCCTATTACTAAGACTCAACGGTCCGTGTGTCTGTCTGTCCGTCGGTCTGCCTGTCACCAGGCTGTATCTCATGAACCGTGATCGCCAGACAGTTGAAATTTTCACCGATGATGTATTTCTGTTGCCGCTATAACAACAAATACTAAAAATATAATAAAATAGATATTTAAGTGGGGCTCCCATACAACAAACGTGTCTTTTTTCCGTTTTTTTCCGGTTCCGTAAACCCTTCGTGCGCGAGTACAACTCGCACGTGGCCGTTTTTATTATAAAAACAAATATATAATAAATCAATGACAACGACTTCAATTTACACATTTAATCAATAAAAATAATAAAAGAAATTAAACCAATAGTAGTTTACATCGAGTACTAGCAAATTACCAGTATTATCATAAAAATATCATAGAGCTTCATATTAAGCTAATCCATTTGCATTCTCTAGAAAATATGAACATTTGTAAGCAATGCTGGGAGCGACATGTTAATTTATTTTTATTAGTTCGATGGAGAATTTTTCGAACGACATTGATTAGAAATATGGCTGTGCTTATTGGATTTTTCTCTATCTCTATTAACTCTGACACCAGTGGTGGCCACATACTCACACTAAATCTGTCAGTCGATTCTTCTTCTACTCGTAGATAGCTCACTGTGAGGCTGATGACAGCTGACTTCATCTAAGAAGTCAGCTGTCATTCCAACTGATGCTAGGGATTGATATCTTACTTCACCTAAGTCATCACGGTGAGATGTCTACAGAATATCACTAATATACTTTTTAGATATAATTTTTCGCTTCTTAGTAATATACTAAACTAAATACCTACTACAACATACGATATAATTGAAACTGTTTTATTTATATTTTAAAATGAATCAACAAAACATTCGCCTTATACATAACGTGACCATACGTCACGTTTTGGGCAGGACAGTCCCGCTTTCAGGCTGTCGGTCCCACTGTCCCTAGCGGGAAACAATAAATAAATAAACATAAACAAAACGATTGCTTAGTTAGATCTTAGAAGTCCTAGGATTAAGGCTAGTAACCTAACTAATATGTAATAGGCCCACTTTGCATGAACAATTTGACTCGAAAGTTAGTTGCTAACACACAGTTAAATTGACTGGTTGTCAATTGATGACAATTGACAACCTGTCAATTTAACTGCATCAATATCGTAATACTATCAATAATATACTGTCTTAATATTGTCAATTAAACCTTGTGCTAGCAAGTATTCTGAGTTAAGTTTTTTGGGGAAGTGGGCCTAAAACTTACTTATCATTAAGTGTTCCACATTGTCTAATAAACGCTATGTAATAATAAAACATTTTTTTTTTTATTCTGCGGGTGTCCCGCTCTGATGCAAAAAATAAATGGTCACGTTACTTACATCGCATTTGTAGAAAAAAACTGCATTGGTCCATCTGACGACGATGAACCCTGTGTCCCAACATTGGGAACATTAAAAGCCTGATAATTATATGACAGCATAGATACGAATAAAAAAACCGGCCAAGTGCGAGGCGGACTCGCGCAATAAGGGTTCCGTACCATTATAGCAAAAAACGGCATTAAGATCACGTTTTTTGTATGTATCTTAAATATTTATTTTATTCTGTTTTTAGTATTTGTTGTTATAGCGGCAACGGAAATACATCATCTGTGAAAATTTCAACTCTCTAGCTATCACGGTTCTTGAGATACAGCCTGGTGACAGACAGACAGACAGACAGACGGACCGCGGAGTCTTAGTAATAGGGTCCCGTTTTTACCCTTTGGGTACGGAACCCTAAAAACACATCTTTTCAAACATACAAATTAATAACACTACCGTATCATCATCAAAATGACTTCATTCCGTCTTCTATGTCCCCCATCATTAGTAGGGTGAAACTACCAATTTTCGTCACACACGACCCATAATTTTTGGTCACAGCCTAACTAGGATGCCACGGTACGTCCATGTACTTGTACTTATCCATACTTCCATTCATACTAATATTATAAATGCGAAAATAACTCTGTATGTTACCTTTTTACGATTAAAATGCAGAACAGATTCAGATAGTTTGGTATGGAGATAGTTTGAGACTCTGGGAAGAACTTTGGGTAGTTTTATCTAGGAAATCAACCTTATGAGGGTGAAAAGGGGGATGGAAATTTGTAAGATGAACCAATAATGTCTCAAGTAAGGCGGCCCACACACCTACAATATGATTGCGCAATACGCAGGGAAGAAGGGGAACATGTTTTTTTTTACAAAAACATTGGTTATTCAAAGCACTAATGGTACGCAGATGAAGTTTCGAGCAAAAGCAAGTGCGTTATAAATCATTATCTAGTTAAATAGACGAGCGTGTGCAGTCCTCACGACTTCTAGTTAGGCTGTTAGTGATGCCATTATATGTATTCTGTGGCATTCAAGTACTTAGGCATTGTTAGCTTAATGATTAAGTATTAGTTTGAAGCGGATGTTGAAAAAGAATAGGTAGGTCAAAGGAATGACGTTACCAAAGTAATTGCTTATATTCTTTGAAGTAATTTTATTTTATCACAACATGATAATTTGTAACAGGAAGCCTAGTGGCTAAGATCTTGCTTCTCGTGTTTTCTGTTGTGAGTAGGAGTAAGTGCCAACGTGACGTTTCCAATTCATATTATAAAGTTTCTAAGTTTATCTTGGACATCGTTGACACTGGTGAAGGATAAGATCTTTAGGATACCTGAACGTATAGTTATGAAGCGTTTGCCCGCGACTCCGTCTGCGTATCTTTTGCACTTTGAATAGCCTATTTTTTATATCGTGGCATTATATTATTATGGGTGTGTTTGAGTATGTTTTTAATTTTTTATTGCTAATGGGCTTGCGCTTTACCACTATCCTACCTGATGGTAAGCGATGATGTGGTCGACGATGAAGCACGGTTGCCTAGAAGAAACCTATTCACTCTTGACTTAAAGACTCCCAGGTTGTAGCTATCAGGAAATATAGAGTCCGACAGGGAATTCCACTCCTTTGCTGTACGCATAATAAAAGTATTCCCAAAACGTTTGGTGCGTATGGGTGGGATGTCCACCATGTACCGATGACGCATCGCCGTACTTCTTGTAGTCCGATGATGGAACGGGCTAGGAGGAATTAGTTCATGCAATTCCAACGCACACTCTCCGAAATGTAACCGTTAAAAAACCGACAGGCTGGCAACTCGGCGACGATGCTCGAGGTTCAGGACCAGTACTTCATTGCCGATGAGCCTCTTGGCCCGTCTTTCGATCGACTCAAGTGCATCCAGCTGGTACTTGGCAGATCCGTCCCAGAGATGAGAGCATTATTTGTTCACCTTAAAAACTTCTACCTCCCTCCCCACCCGCTAAAAGATGATTGCCGGGATAAAAACTATCCCCATACTATGCTATCTCCATAAAAAAAATCATCTAAATCGGTTGAGCGGTTTAAGCGTGAAACGGTAACAGACAGACAGACAGACAGACTTACTTTCGTATTTATAATATTAGTATGGATAAAAATCTGAAACCCCAACCCGCCTTGAGCAAGCGTGGTGATTAAAGCTCGTTCCGTTTCCGTGAGTGTGTCCGTGGCCCTATCAGAATATCAGCGCAGCGTTATTTTTTTTTAGATATTGATACACATGCTGAGATAGGAGCCTTTTTGGTCTCGTACGGGGTTTTAATTTTTTATTATTGTTTTTGCTTATCTCGTGTCTCCTGTGCGGGTAACAAATCAATATTTTTCGTTTCTTTATTTATTTTCCTGTGTTAGATGAGGTCTTTGCCCTGCAGTGGCACAATACATTCTACGAGTAGCACTTGTGTAGCGCTTTAACGAAGACATCTCACAAAATAAAGCACTTCAATTAATTTTAATCGTAATTCTTAAAACCACAGTCAAAACCATATTGGGATTACAATTTTGTCATAATTTGGGAACATTTTTAAAACATAATTAGCTGCGCAGTCGTTTTTATTTGCGTTATTATCAAAATACGAGTTTTCCCACGTTGAATACTTACAATGTCAACCTGCTTTTTGCTGACATCATAATTATAAATAGGTATTTATCTCGTTTACTCTTTTATGCCTCTTTAGTGCACATTGGCTTGTCAATAAATAAATACAAATAATGTATTCAGAAAAAGCAGTTCTCAGTTTACTTATTTTTAATAATTGCTATTAATTGAGACATTTAATAACCGAACCTATACTCCATTTGATATAAAAGAAGCAATACAGCATATAATAAATAAATACATATATTATTAAATACATTAGACATTTAAATAATCCCATTTTACAGCCCGTTCAACCGATTTTGACTTCTATTACGTTGGTGATATGACAAATGCCAGCTGTATTAAACAGTTAGTTTTGGTAACAGGTTTATGCTTTTTATGCGATCCTTATACTTACGGGATAGAACTCAAAATCGGTTGAACGGACTGTAAAAAGGAGTTGTAAAAAATTCTAATGTTATTTCAAATGGAGTATACATTCCGAAAAATGGTCGCAATAATTCTACTAATAATCTACATGGGCTACTTTTTTCATTAACCTGCATTGTCCGAATGCTGGGCAAAATAAACATGGGCCATAAATATGCATAAAGCTTTCAGCTCATTATCAATTTCCATATATTCCCTTCATCTTTCAAATTAGTCCCACATAACGCGGACTTAGAACCACAATTATTCAACCACATCACACAGGACACAATCACGCAATTAGCGAAACCTCCCTCACAAAACAACATTAACGACAAACACGATTACAACAACACAAAAAGAATAAATTCTCTGACGCTTATTATACGTCTCCGTGAGTCCGTGACGTCATCGGGACGTGTTGATTGCACCTCATTACTGTGTCTCGTGTCGTCTGTAATTGAATACATGCGGACGACAATATGCACACTCACCCTGTCCCCTAAGAGTGACCATGGCCATTACGTTTATTTTTTTATTTTGTTTTGTTTATGAAATGTAGAATGATTATGAAGGTTACTGGGAATTTTCTTTTGTTGTAAAGTTTCAGGTTTTTATGAGCTTCCAGCTAAATTGCGACATTATCATCAAAGACGTCAAATGCTGGACATAGGCCGCCCCCTTGCGTCGCCACATTGACCGGTCCCGTGCGTCTTGCATCCAGCGGATCCCCGCAATCTTCACCAGGTCATCGGTCCACCTGGTAGGAGGCCTTCCAACACAACGTCTTCCGGTTTGCGGTCGCCACACCAGTACTTTTCTGCCCCATCGGATATCCGTTCTGTGAGCAATGTGCCCTGCCCACTGCCACTTAAGTTTGACACTTCTTCAGAATATGTCGGTAACCCTGGTTCTCTTGCGGATCTCTATATTTCTGATTCGATCACGCAAGGAAACTCCGAGCATAGCCCTCTCCATTGCCCTTTGGGTGACAGTAAGCTTTCTGATGAGGCCCATTGTGAGCGACCACGTCTCAGAGCCATAGATTATCACTTATAACACACACTAGCAAATCTGTATTTTGTTGCTAGTAACTAAAAAGTTCGCAAGTCTCAATAATTTCGTAAGCAGTAACTAAAACTTTGGTAACTGTTAAAAACAGTGTAGGCTAGGTAACATTTTTTAAGGAAACTAAACCAAAGCTATACTTGATTGCGACAAGTATTCTTAACTCATGTATCATACAACCCTTGAAGGTTCAATCGGATATAGTCCATATTTTTTTACAAATACCTCCTCATATTTCTGTCATAATTTAATATGTTTAAATACAAATAACATTTTCTCTAACATGCATGGAAATATTGTCATTATTTTCGAAAAAAGAACACGCGAAGTATCAAATTTACGGACAAAGAAAATCAAATCCATTGCAGGAGCGTTTTTTGAATTTGGAACAATACAACGCTCCAGCAATGTTGACCAAATCTATTGCAGGAGTGTTTTTTGAATTTGGATTAAGATTAGATTAGATTAGATTAAGACGGGCTGGTGTCCGCAACTCCACGTCTAAGCGCGTATTTTGCGTACGGGAATTTGGATTAAATGTGTGATATAAAAATTATGTTTTATTTCTCTGCATTCTTTTGATAAAAGCACTATAATATATGCCTTGGCGGAAATGTTAATTGCCTGTCTCGTATTAGTGAAGTCGACCTGCAATTGCCTATTGCCCGGCCTTTGCAATAATGTACTATTGAGGATTTAACATAGCAAAACACCATTTGGCAGCAGACTCTTTCCTGGTGTTGTATATTCATGAAAAGCGATAACCATTCACAATGTGACCCGCATACTCACACTCATGCTAAACTCTTTGTCCATTTACCCGTAAACGAAAAACTAAACTCATAATATCATGTATCTATGCGTATAATATAAGGGTCAAATTAACCTCCTTACTTGAAGTAGGTTAACAAATTGCCCACTTATCTTTGCACCAACTCGTAAAATCGACGGAGGGCGAATGAGGTCAATGTTTTGGTAGGCTCTCGGACTGGCAACCGTACTCTACTTATTTTAACAAGGGGAAGAAACCCCCTAAATGTTAACAGTCGGTGTGAAAAAGTATTTCTTTGTCTCTACACCTTGGAAATCACAAAAACTGGATATCAAACTTGATGACGGTGGTTTATCTCTGCTAGGAAATAAGTGTAAATTAGATCAAAGTTTCTATTATATGAACGTATTACCCAATAGAAACGCCGGCAGGGGAGGACCTAGAAAGACATATATAGACCTTATTGGTGATGTTCTTCAGAAAGGCCAGGTCCGCAGTACTCATAACCGGCGTGTGTGTATGACTAGAAGTATGAACGTGAGTGAAGCAAAAGAAGTATGTAAGGATCGTAGCAGGCGGCGTTCTGTAGTTTTTGCCTACCCCCATGGGAAAAGTGCGTGAGTTTATGTATGTATGTATTACCCATTTGACTATAGATAAGTTTATTTTTAGAAACATAACCAACTAGGAATGGCGAGACCACGTTTCTCTCAAGTCGAACGAACCACAATGTGTTCCGGAAAATAGCCGATAACCTCGCGGTAGACCCAGGCAAAGATGTTGGGAAGAACTTGAATGCTATAGACATGACTGGTCCACCTTGTTCAAAACCGGGAGGAATGGAAAGCAAAAAGGGAGGCCTTTGCTCTATGGTGGGTTGACACAGGCTAAAAGTAAATAATAATACAAGGCTTTACTTGAAAATAAGTTAAAGGTGAACGGTGTATTGTTAACGAATAGTTCACCACTGTAACCCATAGTTGTAGGTTATTATGCAAATCTAATAATTAGCAAGCTTATGCTATTGTCTACTGGCACTAGTACCTACTACTACAATACTCAATGTTAACTAATATCTAATCTATCTAATACCTTTAAACGAGCAATCCTTGTATATATGTATATATACAATCTGAATCTCGGCTACGTCTTCATGAAATTTAGTATGCAGGGGGTTTCGGGGGCGATAAATCGATGTAGCTAGGTTTCATTTTTAGGAAACGTCGTTTTTACTATTTTCATCCAATTATACCCTAATTATATAACAACTGTTCAGTCAAAAATGACTCAGTAGTTCTGCCTAGATATTTCAAAAGACATTTAAACTCATAAGTCTACAGTAAAAACTCCATTTCCAACGGATGGCAACTCTGGAAAAGACCAAAGCTAAATAATAGGCAAAAAAAAAATGTCATTAATGAAGAATTCCATTTAATATCTCCGAAGTTCTACATCAGATCTTAACCAAATTTTAAATGGGACCAATATGAGAACGTACCTACATTTGGATGGATGGCGAGGGAGAGGAAGGCCAAAGAAAAGATGGATTGACTGTGTGAGGAGTGATATGAAAGAAAAGGAGGTCAGTGATAGCGTGACGGGGGACAGGACGGTATGGAAGAAGAAAAGTGTTGCGCCGACACCAAGTTACATGGGACAAGAGCAGGAAGATGATGATGACGTACACATATAAAAACAAATAAACATCGGTACGCAATTGACGGAGAAATCGGTGAACATACAAAACATAAATAAATAAACTTTTTTGCAAAAAAATAGTACCGACTTCCAAATACAAAACTACAAAGTGAAAAATAACTTTATTTTTTTGAAGTCGGTGTCTTTCGTAGGTACCAATTTTATGTTTTTATGAACACCGACTTCAAATTTTTACCTAATAGGCAATTTAGTAAGGTAACTATAACGCCAGAATAGATTTAATGAGATCTGCGTACCCCTTAAGAGCGTACTGGCGTGATGTTATGTTATGAAATAGTTTAAACAATAAACAGACATGCGATTGCAGCAATCCCGAGAGATTAGCCGTTATTTATTGAAGAGTTCTGTTGTATATCTCCGAAGTTCTTCATCAGATCTTCACCAAATTAAAATGGGACCAATTTTCGAAAATACTTTTTCAAACAAAAAAAGAAATTTTTAAATTGGTCCAAAATTGACGGGGATATCGGTGAACATACACAAAAAAAAAACAAACATAATGTCGAACATAGAACCTTTTTGGGAAGTCGGTTAAAAAACATACATATAGTCGAACATGTATAGAACCTCCTCCTTTTTGTTACTCGGTTAATAAAATCATTTCTAGGTAGAAACCCTTGCAATCTTAGACATAATTTTTGATGACCTAGGCCGAAAGCTACATTATTTGACCCATTTCCAAACAGAGTACTTAAGGTACTTACCACAAATAATGCCTAGCGTTAATATAGATTCATATGCCACTACGTAATAAACTGTCACCTCGCCCCTGTTTTGCTCGTAAATTGTCACTTATGAAGCCGTTAATATAATTTTGAACTTCAATAAAATATTGTAAAAGGCATGTTTTGTTTATGTTATTGGCGTTTATTATGTAATGTGAGCACCGGAATATCTGTTGGCTGTTGTGAGAGGTTAAAGTACCGCATTATCCTTCCTTACATAGTGTAAAACAAAGTCGCCTCACGCTGTCTGTCCCTATATATGCTTAGATCTTTAAAACCACGCAACGGATTTAGATGCGTTTTTTTTAATAGATATTGTGATTTAAGATGAAGGTTTATATGTATAATACACGCGGGCGAAGCTAGTTCTTAATATTTCCCTAAACGCCAATACCTATAGTTTAAAAACGGACGTGGATTATCTGTATATCCTTAATAATACCTTTAAACGAGCAATTCTTGTATAAATGTATATATATAATCTGAATCTCGGAAATGTCTCCAACGATTTTCATGAAATTTAGTATGCAGGGTATTTTGGGGGCGATAAATCGATCTAGCTAGATTTCATTTTTAGAAAACGTTTTTTTTGAAAGTTTTCTCTATTTTCACCCGAGTAGAGCTCGGTTGCTCGGTTGCTATATATTATATATCCTTTTAAAAAAAAAAACGTTGCCCCACACTAGGAATTACTTCCTGTATCGTGGCTGCGTTTACAAACATATAAACTTACATACACAAACACCCAGAGCCGGAACAACTATCTGTAAGTCATACAAATATTTGTTCCGTGCGGGAATCGAACCCGCGACACGCAGCGCAGCAGTCAATCGCTCAACCACTGCGCCAACCGTGCGCCGAATATATGGATTATATTTTTGCCAACGATAATAGGATATATTTATTTATTTATTATATACTTTATTGTACACCAAGATAAAAATTAATCAAAAAGACATCTTATAACAAAAACAAACATACAACAGGCGGCCTTATCGCGAACCGCGATCTCTTCCAGGCAACCAAGAATGGAAAGAGACAGCCTGGACACAATATGGGGTTGCACTTGGTGCAAATTTTACAACAAATAATTAATTTATTAAGAATGTAGATACAAAATATAAACTAAACAAAATAAAATAATAGATACATAAATACATACATACAACTAATATACAGACAAGAAAACAATTCAGCTTATACAACATTATGATCACAATGACAAGTAGTGCTCCTTCACAAGTCGCTTAAAAACAGGCAGTGATTGCGCGCGCCTTATAGTCACAGGCAATGCATTCCATAGACGAGTGGCCTGGACAGTAAAAGATTTGTCTAGGAAGGTAGTGGAATGCATTGGCATTTTAAGTTTCATATTATCCGATGACCTAAGAACCTTAAGGTGCGAGTCACACAGAAACTGAAACCGTGTCTTGAGATAAAGAGGGGTAGAAGGAAGAAAGAGAATATTATATAGGAGAGAAAGAATATGAGCATTCCGGCGATGGCGAATTATTATATTATTATTTAGTTCCTTTAAGTGGGCAAAAATAACGCTTCTAGACCATTCAGGGTAGGAAACCAGAGGGGTCTCATTCATTATCATCATGATTACAGCCGGAAAACGTCCACTGCTGAACATAGGCCCAGGTGTCGCCACATCGACAAGACCTGGGCGTTTCGCATTGCGGATCTGTTTTTGACAATCTTTATCACTGATATGGGTAATGTCACCTTGTCCATAGCTCCCTTGTGTAAGAAAACTCCTTGAGTAGATGACAATATTATTTAATTACTCCTTTTCTGCAATCTACTACAATCATCAACTATAAAATAATCCAACTGCCACAATAATTATCCTAAGTCGGCCGGCTAACCTCCGTTAGTTCGTCCCCCCAAAACCAAGTGAACGAATCGATTGTCGGAACGTGCCTACCTCCTATTCTCTTTTTTTTCTGTCAACCGTCACCGCTTGGAGTTGCCACATAAAATAATAATCGATATGACAGTTTAGTCGATTTTCAACTACAGATAAATTAACCTAACACTTGGTCAAATGTCAAACAAAAGATTATTATTTCGTTTGCAGTTGCATTGAAAGTTGTAATAGCAGATTGTTATTCGGTAGACCACATCGCGCTCACTATTTTGGTGAACCGCAGATAAACTGCTGAAATATCAAAATCGCCTAAACCACAATTGTAATCGGTAGGTGTGAAATATGCAACATTTTATGATAAATCAACCAAGTTCTTCGTGTACTATTAGGGTTTATGGGTAGAGGTGGACTCCAATGAAATACTGTTTTATAAGGGTTTCAATAATACAGTTTAATTACCCTTTACTTGTTAAATTGGAAGGTGTGTTTCAGTAATATTTTGTGATACATGTGTTCTCATACCAAGACTGACGCGATGGTGTGTTGTGACCAAATAGGATTTCGGTCTCAACTACCTGACAAGGGTTCGGAGCCAAACCATATAATATAAGGTTAGACAGACTTAGAATAATGTAGATTTTCTTTTTATTAAACTCCAACATGTAATACCTTCATAATATTTTATGAAGAACAAAATAGTACATTGTGTATTAAGGGCGGTAAGTAAGGAATTACGATCGAGACTCTAGTAGAACTAGAGAGGCTTTCTGAGTCGAGGTTCATAATTCCCGTACCGCCCGTGATACATACAATGTTTTTCATCACATTTGCGAGTAATAATTATGAATTATAGCTTTAATACACAAGTCAGCACAGCTGTTATTTCGAAATACGTGAACTTTTTTTCAAGCGGTTGGCGAATTTTTGCCCACACCACAGATTATACAGGTTTCGTTCAGAAACTTTAAGGGCAAATACTTACGTAGGAATACATCCATGACGGAGTGTAAAAAGAATTAAATAATTTCATACTATAACTATTAAAATCGATTATTAAGAACGTTGAGTATTTAAGTAACATGTAGCGAGATTGCAAAGAAATTCCTGTTTAGATAACATTTTAAGACAATTTTTCAATTGCGTGTAAACTCCTTGCTTGAACTTGTATGACCTGTGTGCTGTGCCATAAATTAAAAAAATATTACTTACCGCCCTAGGGTTTCATGACAAAAAGAAAGCCCGAGGGTTTTACCAAGTTAACTTGTATGTTTAGATACCTTTTACGTGCAAGTGTGATGAAAATACTATAAAACAAGAAAATAATAAATCACGCTACAAAATCTTAGGCAGAGCTTAGGAGAGAGAGTACATGATGTATAGAACAATAATAGTTTGCCAGTTAAATTTTAACCCCATGTAAGAGGGGAGATGTCTATGCCATCAACCGGGCACAAACCCAGACTCCAGACAGCTACTAAGTAAATCCGGAAAAATCTATTGAAAGGTAGTTTGGAAGACCCGAGAATCGAATCCATAGCCTCATGCTCGGCAGTAGCGCTTGACACCACTAGACTGAAACCCACAAACAAACAAGCTGACGCGATTGTATGTACTTCGTGTGCCAAAAAACTGACTAAAGTTACTAACAATGATCGTAATCTGAGCTTTTCATTTAGCATTATCGGTACCGGAAATCCAACAAAATCTGGAAAAATGCCTTTTTATGTCATATTGTGCTGTAAAGAATGTATAGAAAAAGTTGGCCGAGGCATTGGAAATGTTTTCTTTCATTGTTTAAGTAATTTTTTTTTTAAATTGTTTATGAAAAAGTGGCACGCTTGGTTTTCAAACAGATGGAGGGACTTGCATTATCTAGTTAGATTTCTGTCTGTGACTAGACCGATGAGTAAAATCATCACGTTTATAAAAAAACTTTTTTCAAAAAAATACTACCGACTTCCAAATACAAAACTACAAAGTGAAAAATAACTTAATTTTTTGAAGTCGGTGTCTTTCGTAGGTACCATTATTTTGCGTTATGGACACCGACTTCAAAAAATTAAGTTATTTTTCACTTTGTAGTTTTGTATTTGGAAGTCGGTAGTATTTTTTTGCAAAAAGTGTTTTTATTTTTCACTTTTTAGTTGTACGTACCTAATAGGCAAGTTAGTAAGGGAACTATTTCGCCAGAATAGATTTCATGAAACTTGAACATAACCGTTGAAATGAGATATCTGCTTACCCCTTAAGAGCGAACTGGCGTGATATTATGTTATGAAATGTTATAAACAACAAACAGACATGCGATTGCAGCAATCCCGAGAGATTTGCCGTTATTTATTGAAGAGTTCTGTTGTATATCTCCGAAGTTCTTCATCAGATCTTCACCAAATTAAAATGGGACCAATTTCGGAACATACTTTTTCAAACAAAAAAAGAATTTTCAAAATCGGTCCACAATTGACGGAGATATCGGTGAACATAAACAAAAAAAAAAAAACAAACATGAAGTCGAACATAGATCCTCCTCCTTTTTGGGAAGTCGGTTAAAAAGCAGCTCCTCCTATCTTAACTTTGACAAACAGACAGACCCACAAATAAATTATAATAATGTTATGACGTCAAGTCCCGCAAACCCTTTGCATATTCATTACATTCAAATTCGTACCCCGATAGTTTACGACTGGCCCCTAACGTAGCAAAAAAATAAATTTTGCGAACATGTTCTCATTTGAGCATACTTCGAAAATGTTCCTCTAATCAGGGTCTCGTAATGCTGTTCTTGAGATCGACTGTGTTAGGGAGATAATACATTCGATGGGGTAACGCTGCGATTTGATTTAAGAATTAAAGAAAATAAATTACAAAAGCGTTAAGCGTTTTTTGATTGGTTTTGTTACGAACAGAGGTAACAATTTTTGCGTTTCTGTCAAAACCACTTGAAATTTAATTTTGACAATGGTTGCCGCTGAGATGATATTGCGACTTGACTTTGAACGTATTTTAAGTACGAAAATTGGCCTTTCATTCGCATTTGAACTTCAAAGACGAAAATATTTTCACACATTTTATTTTAATTATTTTACCAAGAACAGTCACAAACTCCTTATTTATTGATACAATTAATTGGATAAATACGAGTACATACAACATAAGTACTACGACAAAAAAATAATCACTTGAACAAAATAGTTTATTGACGCAATACGCTACAATTAATTCGATATATACGAGTAGATAGAACATAGGTACTACAACAAAAAAATAATCACTTATACTAGTACATTATGGTACAAGTGTGTAATTTTGGTGATTACCGCTGAGGCGCCATTGAGCCCCGAGCCGTTAGGTGAGGGTCTTAAGAGAGCCGAGGCCGGTAATCATCAATACACACGTGTATCATACGACGTTTTTCAACACACTTGTGAAGAAAATAATACTAAAAAATCATTTCCAACAGTGAAAACGAGTTGTGAATTTTTTTTCGCAATGGCGGGCAAAATTAATCAGTTTTCGTATGCGCGCGCATCTAACAATGGCGATCGGCCATAGACTAAAAATAATAAGTTATCTTTTTTTTGGCTTTTCGCTGATAGCGTTTTAGCCACGTACAAAATGGGGAATTTCAAGTTTTCTTTATTACAGACAAAAACAAAAGTTATATTTAAGTGAAAGTTTTATTTATTAAACACGTACAAGTTGTAATTATCTATTTAAATACGAAGTTGCATAAAATGTGTTGCATTTGTACTATTGAGCACGATCTTTTTTGTATCGAAACTTTTTTAAGAAAAAAGCAACTCAACCAATAAATTAAAAAAAAACTCTTTATCTCACTTGTGAATAATAGTAATGAAAAAGTCACAGTTTGATAACAGGTGTCATTATGTGCCTAATTGCAGTGAAATTAGAGCCACTTTATGAGCAAGTGTGTTGAAAAAAATATTTTATCTCGCTTGTCGAGGCTCGCTGCTTGTTGAATTGAGTTATTAACTGATCTACTTTATCAACCACGACTCGTATACTGCTCGTCTTTTGTTTTTACCTGCACAGATAAAGAAACTTCTTTTTCTTTTATGGCAATTATCACACTCAGAGACTTATTCATTTAATGTCTAGTTATCATTGTCAGTAAGGAGCTCGTGTAGGAATAATAATAGCAGCACGGTTCGATCTTCAAGGCTTGACGAAGATGACTTCTCCGTGCCTCGGAAAGCGCCTTAAGCCTTTGGTTCCAGCTCTCATTTGAAGATCTTTGACAGTCGTTACGGTAGTCAGTAGCCATAAAATCTGTCACAAGTCTTGCCAAGGGTTATTGTGTTGCCCAGTCAGTAGGTTATGTTGGTCAGATAGGCAGTTGATCTATATAATACTAGAAGCCGACCCACACAAAGTTGCAAAAATACTAGGCAGCGTACTTATTACCGTCAGAAAAACACGCAGCATTTTCTCATTTATCGAGCTATCCCCTTAATAATATCCAAAAGTAAATATCAAACGTTAAATTTATTTCGAAGAAGTACCCTTATTGTAATTTATTGTATGCGAAATAAGTTTGGAGGCAAAAAGTCGTTGCGGTCTGGTCGCAATTTGCAAACATTATGCATCACCCCGCACCGATTTACGAGGCAACGCC
This sequence comes from Orthosia cruda, assembly GCA_964057195.1. Taxonomy (NCBI): domain Eukaryota; kingdom Metazoa; phylum Arthropoda; class Insecta; order Lepidoptera; family Noctuidae; genus Orthosia; species Orthosia cruda. Next base: position 15,299,008 of record OZ059849.1, read on the forward strand.
GTATTTTTTTTTCTGTTGCTTTTTTCAAGCCATTGTGTTACCTAATAAGCTGGATAAAAGGCGAAGGGATTAATAAGTCCCCATTTAGTTGGCACAATGAGATCTTAAAAAATATATTCTTTTGGCTCTGGTGCTGGCCTTGAGTTTAACCCTTCCGACCTCTCGCCGACGCCTGTTCAAATGTACAAAGATTCGTCAGAAAACTTTAATGAAATTCTTGTTTACAAGAAAACAAAGAATGGTTTCATGAGAGATGAAGTCTTTGATTTATCGGCTCTATTTCTTCTCATAGATATAATATGTTGCTATGTCTATCTTTCCGGTAAAATTATGGATCAAGACCTTTATTTGTCCAAAGTGTTAAATCTTCTGCTGCCTGTTCGACCATAGTAGCCTATTAACCCTTCCTGCTGCTTCTTCTTCATCCTGCCCTTGTCCCATGTTACTTGGGGTCGGCGCAACACGTTTTCTTCTTCCATACCGTCCTGTCCCCCGTCACGCTATCATTGACTCCCTTTTCTTTCATATCTCTCCTCACACAGTCCATCAATCTTTTCTTTGGCCGTCCGCTCCCTCTCCTTTTAGTAACATGCGCTTAATCCCTCCTCATCAGATGACCATACCAGGACAAACGGTTTCCTTTCAACTTTTCTGTCACTGGCGCCACTTTCAACTACTTGTAAAAGAATAAGATTTCACGTAAATAGTCCTAAAAATTAGGTCTCAAACTCATAAACTCTCCCTCATTTATCCGACCGTAATACCTTCTCTCCGTCCAGCCTGTAATTCTACTTTTGACAGCTGAAAAACTGATTATCATTTTAGTGATGAACTAATGTGGTACCGATCATTATTATTTTATTTTTGCTTAACATTTTGTATTGTTTGAAATCAAATCAAATCCAATTTATTAAATCCATAATCTACATCCAAGTAGTAAATAAGTAACAATGTATTTATTAATTTGCAACATCACCATGTATTTTAGTTATTTTATTTGCTGTTTATCTAAATTTATATATCCAATATTCTTCTTTCAAATTTAACCTTCACACCTTTACACTTAAATATTTACTGCAACGTTACTGTATATTTTAATTTATCGGAATAACAGAGCGAATAAGCACGTGGCTTCTCTACTGTAAGCGTCTATGAAGTTTTGCATTTTATTGTCTATGATTTTTACCAGGCTGGACGGAGAGTACAGACCGTTCACTATAATTTGTCTCAAGCCGTCAGCCTCATGTTGGCACCATAGCTTGCCAAACTTAGGCAGAGTACAGCAGTTGCTTTTACAGTTGCTTCTGTTGACAGCTGAAATTCGCTCTGTCGACAGCAAAGTGCAGCTCCTCTGTTTGACGCCTTGGTTTAAATATTGAAACTAGTAATATTGAAAGTAACAGTGTTAGCAATAGCGTCACGAGACAAGTTATAGTGGACGCACTGTAGTCGTCGAACTTTTAAGCAATCTTTTACTTATCCAAATGACTACAAACACAACATATTTCTACCAAAGGACTAGCATAAAACCACTGGTAACCACTCTCATTTCAGAAAATAAAGGCTCTCCATCTCTCTATCAAATTCTTGTCCAAATTGTATGTAGTCTCATAAACTAAATGGACTGGCGCTCGCATATAGGTCCTACCTATTTTATATTACCGATAAACCTAAAACGTTTGACATCATTTGACAGGACGGTTTTTGGGGCACTTTACTCAGGTTTTCACTGTGTAAGTAGGCACCCTATTTTCGACGTTAAAGTAGTGTATTTTCATGTGATACCCATCTCGAAGGGTTGAGTAGAGGCACATATAGTGTACCAACATTTCGCCAGTTATGACAAGGCTCATACAAAATCGTCTCCAGTGTTTTGTTTTTGATTTTCATGACGGCTGTTGCCCACACTATTTTATGTCGATTCGGTTTTATTCCGTTGTCATGACTACTGAGTCGATTGGCGTGGAAGAAGTTTTCCTCAAATGAAGTCCGTAATACTGTCGACTATTTGATTTAACAATTTTTTTTTAAGTTCTTCTCGCAGTTTAATCAAAGTGATTGCTACTGCTTAACCGATCCTGTGGAGACTTAAATAGAGCCCCCAGCGAGGCCTATCTTTATTGCTACGTGTTTTGACTTCTCAGAGTGACGTCATCAAAATCAGCTGATTACGCCCCCACAAGGATTAAGCCATATGACCTTACGAGTCAGCGCTATAACTACCGGGTTGCATCTGTTCCCCTTGGCTAAATACGGCCCTGAGTACAAGCCTTATATTATTAGTATTTCAACACATATAAACACACTTAGTGATGTTTTCCGGCACTACCCGGTGGTTTAACAAGGCTTTATGCATCAGTGGGCACAGACCTCTTTACGTAACTGTTGAATCACCATCATTAGGTACAAACAATAGTTGAATTTTTGTTTGATGCAGTTTCTTCATAAGTCTTCGGTTATATTTTGTAAGTTAATATCTTGTGTTATTCTAGATTTTACTATGATCTGTGTTAGTAGATTATCTACGGTCATAAGGATCGGCCTATCAAAAAGTTGGAAACAATTTTGAACTATAAAAATATCGATAAAGTATTAAAGCAACGTCTATTATATTCCTATTAATCTTTCAATAAACTTAATAAATTCTCGGTAACAGGCAATAAAATATTTAACAAAATAGTTCCAACAATAAAAATCTTTAACAAAATTGTTGGAACAAGGGCACCTCTAAATCCGTTGTTCGCCCTTCGATATTAAAAAGAATGCGTTGTAAACTCGAATCGAATGGACCAAAATAATCGAGTTGACCCATAAACGAAATAATGGGATTCGTTCCCACGATTTTTAATTATCAATAGAACGTTACACTATTCCACATTGTTATGTGGGAGGAACTGCCTATAAATTCCGGTTGGATAATTGTACCTACCCATCCCTATTTGTAACCGATTAGTCGAATTTCTAAATCGATGTATCGATTTGGTGATACGAATCGTTGAGGCGTGGCGGACGTTTGAATTCCGAATTGGAATGAATTGGGAGAACGTTCTTTATTTGAATTCCAAAATATTAGCTTAAATAAATTTCATGCATGACTGACATCCTAGAGATGTGCTATATTGATACCGATAAATGTACTCGCTACTCATTAGTTCATAGTAAATACTCATATGACGAAAATACAAACCTTTCACCAGAGGTACTTGTACAGCAACATTCTAAGGTATCAATTGAGTTAAATATCTAGCAACTGTCGTGTTCCTAGAACTAGTATTATTTGTGTATGTAAGTAAACATGAATCTTGTTTATACAAACTAGTATTTACAAGAACATCCAGCAACCAAGTACTATGAGTATTCCGTATGTTAAATAACACATGTTGTCGAAATAGTCTGGTAGTAAATACTTTCTTTCTACAACTTTCTTGAAAATGTGCCAACGTGACAGTTATAGTTTAACCTAATTGCCACAATTAACTGTTAAAATATAGAAACTAGATGTAATGGTTTTATGTCCAATTGACTTGTGTTCTGGTGAGGAACACAAGTCAGTGAGAACTCCATGGAACCATGCGTACTTAAATGAAATTGAAAATATTTATATTGAGAAGATCGGTACTTAACCTTTTTTTTTACTTTTTGTTTCTCTTCGGTTTCTACGTATACTAACTTATGCGTTACTAACGTAATTAGGAGTAGGTATCAAATATTAGTTTTGAATTATTGGTCACTAGCTACCTCCCGCGGCTTCGCCCACGTGAAAAGTGTTTTATTATACCAAAATAAATTATTGCACCTGGTTTATCAGGATAGAAAATAGCCTATGCCTGACTATAATCAGTTCAGCCATTCTGGCATGATTAAGTAACAAACAACCATCTAAACTTTAGCATTTATAATAAGTAGGAAGTAATTTAAAAGCCTAATAAAATCTGTGCACAGAAGCTACATGAAAATGTCCACAAATAAACACAAAGGAACGTTTGATTTAACCACATTTATTCACAAATAACTGCATCACATTGATACCCCAACAAAACCGTCCTACATAATAGTGATGCAAACAATACGACACCAAACAATCGAAACCGAATAATGAATATCGAATCAAATATCTCGATCGTCAAACAATACTCGGTACCGATCCCAGATGGCATTTCGGCGCATTTAGCATTCCGTAATGAAAAGACCCAATCAGGCATGGGAAGCATGATCCTAGGTAATTGGGTACCGGTTTCGGTTTTCATCAATATTGAGACTATTGTTCCGTTCGGAAATTTACGATAATAACGGAATGGAATCCGGGTTCTCAGGAATTATATCGGACATTAATTTTAAGGTATCTGTATTTGGACAAAGGAGAAAGGTCAGAGCGGCTATTCAAAATATTCCTTTACTGTGAAAAGGTTCTTAATAAAATTAGGTTGAAAGATTTTTGTGTTCTCTATAGAATGTGTAGGCTCCGAATCAAATATCTTGCTTATATGTTCTAGGTACAAAGCTTCTTTGTTGTCTGATTTACTAGATGAAGAAGTAAATTATATTTTTTTGTTGACTAATCAATAAACATTCGAAAATAGATTAATAGAATGCGTGACATTCTAACTTGACAAATACCACATTATAATATCGTACCTATAAAGATAACATTAAATCGGAAAATGACAACTGAAATACCGGTATCACACTGGCGTGTCACATCCATACGCTTAGGCTTGACGTCAAGTCGCGTCCAACGAGCGAACAAAACACCTATTGTCCTGTTAATAGCCCATCGATCTGTTAAGTCAACTATGACCGACTTTGTGGATATTTACACTGGCCGACAACCGTTCCAACTGAGTGGAAACATTTTGATTTTATACGTTAAAAGTTATGAAGCGCGTCATATATTGTTTTGTCATCGAATTTGTTCGCTTTGTTTAGTGATTTATTTGGTTATTATCTGCTGTGCTAACGCTATTCATGTATCGTTATAAACTGCATTTGTTTCTGATTTATGGAAATAACAGTGTATTAATAATGTATAATATGATCTCACCCAAAATATAAATGTGAAAGAAAGCCAAGTTCTTGATAAAAGTCAAATTTCTTTATTTCAATTAGGCCATTAAGCGGCGCTTTTGAACGCCAAATGTTTAATGTATAAGTAATAATAAATGATTCTACCGTCCATTTGGAAAAGTAGCTTGTTACGGAGAAGAACGGAGAAGAAAAGCCACCCTAAAAGAAGTGAGATCCAACTGTAAACAAACTTCTTTCGAAGTTGGTTTCCAGTTGGCGTTGGTTGGTTGGCTTTTGGTTGGTTTGTTGGTTTTATGTCTTTTTTTGGTGTAAAATAAAGTATATTCTATTTGTTTCTATTCTATTCCTTAAATCATACTGCTCCTATCATGCACAGTGTTCTTCAGTTGCTGGAAAAGAAAACTTGTTATATTTTTTGCCACTCAAAACTCAATAGTGCGAGTTGGTAAGGTGACATATAGGAACTTGACCAAATTTTACTGAAACTCAAAGTGATTAAAGTCGGTGGGTAAAAATTGCTTCGCGAACTTGGCTAACACTCTGCCGTGTATCTAGATAAAGTACTATAAATTTCTCTGCTAGTTTTGAAATAGAAATAAAGAACTTTTTAATTTAAATCAAAGAAAAACTAGAATATAGATCGACCAACTCATCTGTGCGCGCGGTGCCATGTGTGCGTGCGCTTGTAAATATACATTTGTGTGGCAGTAACGCGGTAGTCGTCAATCCAAAAAAACAACCACCCACACATGGTTACCCAGACATAGCGCTGCGCGCAAAGATGTGTTGAACTATCTTATACACTAGCCTTTAACTATGCTTGGAACTGAAAGCAAAACAACGTAAGCATAACTTCAAAGATTGGACTTAGTTTTTGGGTCAAAAGGTAAAACGAAAGGTAGGAGGTAATCCGTCTTTTCCTATTAACTGGAAGTGTCCCAGACGGTAGGAGTTGGTTACTGTTGTAGCTAAAAATATAAGTGCCAATTTCGTAAAGCTTCGTCAAAGATGATTTGAACTATCTTATACTAGCCTGTAACTATGCTTGGGAATGAAGGCAGAACAACGTACGAATACCTTCAATGGTTGGACTTAGTTTTCTGGGTCAACAGGTAAAAGGAAAGGATGGAGGTAATCCGTCTTATCATATGAACTGGAAGTGTTCCAGACGGTAGGAGTTGGTAACTGTTGTAGCCAAAAATAAAAGTGCCAATTTCGTAATTCTTCGTCAAAGATGAGTGGAACTATCTTATACTAGCCTGTAACTATGCTTGGGAATGAAGGCAAAACAACGTACGAATACCTTCAATGGTTGGACTTAGTTTTCTGGGTCAACAGGTAAAAGGAAAGGATGGAGGTAATCCGTCTTATCATATGAACTGGAAGTGTTCCAGACGGTAGGAGTTGGTAACTGTTGTAGCCAAAAATATAAGTGCCAATTTCGTTTCTTGCTTTTGCTAGTCGGTTTGTTTGACCGAAATGTACTATTGTACATCTTTAACCTTTCGTGTGCCACTAATTAGCGTAACAATAGAAAAGTCATTGAGTCTCGCGTGGATTCACGTCCTATACACACGAAAGTTAAACTGCCAACGAAAGTACATGTAAAGATTTTACTGGAAAGTACTCTAACACAAGGTTTCTGAATTAACAATTTGAAGTTCAGAACTGTTCAAAGGCTTTGCCAAGCCTTTTGACTAGTTCTTAGGTTGGAAACTTCAAATTCTCAATACAAAAACTTGTTGTATATCAACTTTTCGCTTTTTAACCGACTTTCCAAAAAGGAGGAGGTTCTATGTACGACATTTTTTTTTGTATGTTCACCGATATCTCCGTCAATTGTGGACCGATTTAAAAAAATATTTTTTTGTTTTAGAAGGTATGTTCCGATTTTTTTTCCATTTTAATTTGGTGAAGATCTGATGAAGAACTTCGGAGATATACAACAGAACTCTTCAATAAATAACGGCAAATCTCTCGGGATTGCTGCAATCGCATGTCTGTTTATTGTTTATACCATTTCATAACATAACATCACGCCAGTACGCTCTTAAGGGGTACGCAGATCTCTCATTTCACCGGTTATGTTCAAGTTTCATGAAATCTATTCTGGCGTTATAGTTACCTTACTAACTTGCCTTACGTAGGTACAACTAAAAAGTGAATAATAAAAAAAACTTTTTTGCAAAAAAATACTACCGACTTCCAAATACAAAACTACAAAGAAAACTACAGATTTTCCTTGTGATTCCCTATGTTTAATATTTCAGAAAGACAGTAAATAATAGCAGACAGCTCAACTCTGTGTTATTGCAAGCTAAGGATGTTAAAAAAAACTTTCTTGCATAAAAATACTACCGACTTCCAAATACACAAAGCTACAAAGTGAAAAATAACTTTTTTTTTGAAGTCGGTGTCCATAACGTAAAAAAACTCGTGCGTACGAAAGATACCGACTACAAAAAATAAAGCTATTTTTCACTTTGTGTATTTGGAAGTCGGTAGTATTTTTTTGCAAAAAAGTTTTTTTTAACATCCTTAGCTTGCAATAACACAGAGTTGAGCTGTCTGCTATTATTTACTGTCTTTCTGAAATATTAAACATAGGGAATCACAAGGAAAATCTTCCTTGTAAGAACCTGTATTTGAGCTTCCATTATTTCCTCAAAGGAAGAAGAATACCCCATAAAAATACACAAAGCTTATGTAACCCTCCATACTCAACCCAGAGAGGCCCAGTAATGTTTATTCAAATAGACTCTTAAGCCAATTTACAAAAAAATCTTCCCTACAAAATGTTCTACAAAAGGGGTGTTCTGTCAAGCCAATATCATTACAAGTTTTACCCCTTGAAACACCGTTAAGGAAGGGTAAGAAGGTTCAAGTATGCGTGGAAGCCAGCCTAGAGTTTTGACTATGAACCCTTCCCATAAGATAAAAAAAGCATTTAAGTAATCATTATGTTGGTAAGTTAAGCTTGGGCTCTGAAAAAAGACGCACCTGCGACCTGCGACATGGTTGACGCAGTGGTTGAGCGATTGGCTACTGCGCTACGTGTCGCGGGTTCGGTTCCCGTACGGAACAAAGTCAGTTGTTCCGGTCTGTATGTGAGTTTATATATTTGTTAATGCACCCACGATACAGGAGAAAAATAAAAAGAAAAGGTGACATTTTTTTTTAACTGATAAGATTTTTTTTAACTACCTACTACCTTCAATTACATTAGGTAATCAAAGAAAATTTTGAAAAATACGAGTTTATTTACTTATATATTTTTTGATGTAATTTGGAAAAAGGAGACAAAAAGAATGCAGTTCATGTTAAAATAAAATTGACGCTGAAAACCCGCATCCGGTTCTCAACCTTGAAATATTTCTAGCACATAATTCATTTAAGTTGATGAGTAACATCCACAGTGTTGCCACAAAAAAAAACACCATTTTGTTTCTGGAAACACCGTAAAGTAATCAAATAATCACATTAACGGTCGCCATTTTGACAAACTGACGTTAGATGTCAGACATTCTGTTACGTAAAATGCGTAAATTATTTTTACAATGAATAATAATCAAAAAGAAAACATAACGTGTTTTTTGTTAAGCGATTTATGTTTTATGATTGTTTAGTAAAATTTTTGCTTTGATGCATTTCTGTGAATTTTAAAATAATTTATTTTACGGACAGGTGCGTCAAGACAACGGTGCAACAACGCTTTTTCATAGAAAATGCGGTTGCGCAAGTTAGCGACCAGCACCTATAGCCAAGTTGGCAATCTACAATCGATAACGCTATTAACAACAAACAAAATAAACAATAAACTGAACATACATACATTAAATAAGTTTAAATGTAAGTTCAAGTTAAAAGAGTATCTTCTCACCCTAAACTATGATGAGACGGTAACGGTCAACGGTCACACAAATCCTGCATCGCACAAGCAAAGTTTTCGGCGCGGCTAGAACACATTACAACAGTCCGACAACCGTCGGGCAGTTGCCCGAACCAGACACAACACCCATCTGGTCGGAGGATCCTGCCTTTACTATGGAGGTTTGTGGGACTTTACACCCTGTTCCGTTACCCCCAATGATATTCAAATAAACAGATACGTTATACACTCACAAAACAATCTGATTCAATAAATGAATAAATTACAAATGCACACGATGGCATTTATTTTATTTTGTTTTTGTTTCAACAAAGCCTATCGCTCTTCGCCATGCGTGACATAAACTAAAGACTAAAGGTCACAATTGTGACCTATTCGAGTCTTCAAAATGCGCGCGCTCATAACATATCTGTTTATTTGAATATCATTGGTTACCCCCAAATGTTTTTCCTTGCCGTTCATTAAGTTGCGCGTCAAATGTTGCCTAGTGGATACGAGGCTTAATTTTGAAAATACGAAACAAAGTGTCGCTTATTTATATTTTGATTTGTTTGGAAACCCATATTTTTTGTTGAAATAATCATAAAACACATAACAGTTTGTCAAAACAATAGCCATTCAATTGTGAACATTATGTTACAAGAAAATCTGAAAAATTATTTCGCTTCAAAAAAACAGCAGCTGAGAAATAGGCACAATTACAATAGTACAATAATACACTCAAATCTCGATAGACTTAGTCACTATCGCATTATTTTCTTTGTTAACATTCTTGGACGTTGCTCAAAAGATAGATCTCATTTAGTTGACGCCATTTTTAAATAATACTCTTAAATAAAATGCTTCAGAATCTTTTTCTATAGAAAATGCTGATGAGGAAGTTTAAGAAACTGATCTTTTACTTCTTGTGGAGGTATTTTATTCTGCAAATCCTTTTTAACCGACTTTCAAAAAAGGAGGAGGTTCTATGTTCGACTTCATGTGTTTTTTTTTTGTGTGCTCACCGATATCTCCGTCAATTGTGAACCGATTTTGAAAATTCTTTTTTTGTTTGTTTGATAGAGTATGTTCCGAAATTGGTCCCATTTTAATTTGGTGAAGATCTGATGAAGAACTTCGGACATATAAAACAGAACTCTTCAATAAATAACGGCAAATCTCTCGGGATTGCTGCAATCGCATGTCTGTTTATTGTTTATACCATTTCATAACGTAACATTACAGCAGTACACTATAAGAGGTACGCAGATGTGTACAGTTCATCTTGGTACACTCTCATTTCGCCGGCTATGTTCATGGTATTCGGGTAATCTATTCTGGCATTATAAGTACCTACCTTACTAAAGGCAAGTTGTTTAATAGGTACAACTAAAAAGGGTAAAATAAATAAAAAATATAAAAAAAAAATCTACCGACTTCCAACTAAAAACACTACAAAGTGATTTTTTTTTTTTTCGAAATCGGTGTCCATAACGATAAAAATTGTTACCTACCAAAGACACCGACTTCGAAAAATAAAGTTATTTTTCACTTTGTAGTATTTTTAGTTGGAAGTCGGTAGATGTTTTTTGTAAAAAAGTTTTTTATATATCTTCGGTATGCGATGAAGGATCGGCAATTCTGACATTCTATTCGATGAAAATTGGACTGAATTTTCCGCTTTAATTTTCAAACGTTTTAGCCAATCCATACATAGGTGCAGATACCAAAAGCTTATTCAAATATTTATACATAGTTACATTCATACATAAACCTTACAGCCTTTTTCTCATGGTACAAAAGTTTTAATAAAATTGTTAGATAGTGAAAAACAATTTTATTAAATTTGAGTAAACTCTGACCATCAGACAAAATTCACATTTAACTACAGTTGTTCTATCTCACCATGGCGGGTTGGTCTTAGTCGTGTGTGTAAATGCACTTACACATTGTTTCTGTGTGCTTAAGCAATACACGATACGCGATTCGCTCCCGAGATTAAGTACACAGAAACAATGTGCAGGTGTACACTACTAAGACCGACCCGCCGTCGAGAGATAGAACAATTATAATAAATGATGTTAACAAATATGGCGGCCAGCGCTTGACGTTTTCAGACTTCCTTTGCGAACGGTCGATCCGAGTAGTCATAGACGGCTGCTCTTCTGACCTTATGGCTATTGATTCCGGAGTGCCTCAGGGGTCTGTTCTCTCTGCAACTCTTTTCCTGCTGCACATCAATGACCTAATTCAGCTTGGTATTGTTGGGTACGCAGATGATAGTACTGTTTCAGAGAGATACCTGTCCAGCGCATGAACCAGCGTGGATGAAGTTCGTTCCTTGAGTTCTATGGTAGAGCGGACAGATTTGACCTTAAGCCTTATCTCCCAGTGGGGTGATGACAATCTGTTCTCCTTTAACGTCACCAAAACACAGGCGTGTCTTTTTTACCGCTAAAAGGAGTCTTTTCGATCAGGCGCCTACTTTTCGGGGTGCGTCTGTTCCAGTGACTGATCGGCTTGATATCCTAGGCATGGAGTTGACATCCAGTCTCAACTTCGGCGCCTCCATTGAGTACAAAGGCCAAATTGCGGCCAAAAAACTGGGCATCCTGAATAAGGTGAAGCGATATTTTACGCCTGGACAGCTTTTAACCCTGTACAAAGCGCAAGTCCGATCCTGCATGGAGTATTGCAGCCACCGACTCGGTGGAACGCAGAGCCAAGAGGCTCATCGGCGACATTGAACTGGTGGATACCAAGCTTCACAGCTTGGCTCATCGCCGCAAGGTTGCCTGCTTGTCGGTCTTCTACAGACTGTATTTCGGTAGGAGTGCTCAAGAACTCCACGACCTCATCCCCCCAGCCCTTTTCTACCATCGGACATCTAGACGCACTGCAAGTTACCATCCTTACCTTGTTGCCATTCCACCAATTCGCACCAAGCGCTTCCAAACTTCCTTCATAATGCGCACAGCGAATGAATGGAACTCACTACCTGCGTCTGTGTTTCCGAATGCATTCAACCCGAATCTCTTCAAAGTTAGAGTAAACAGGCTTCTTCTGGGTAAGGTCACTCCATCGTCGACTCTGTCTCTGTCACCTATGACATAGACTAGAGTCAAGAGCAAACCCATCTAAATAAAAATAAAAAAAACAAACGTATTCAAACTACGCCGGACGGAACCAAACGTGTGTGATAATCCGCCCTAATCATACCAATTAGCTTTGAGCTTCTGTTCCACAAAAAGTACAGTCGTGACAAAAAGTGTGTGTCAAACAAATTAAAACACGGTACACTCACGCTGCTAATTTGAGTCCCTTTCAATTTCACGCCTCCGAGCGGGACATGTGATGCCAACGAAATCATAATAGCATAGTATAACAAAAGTTACACTTTGTAAGAAATTTGCAAGGTAGTTAATTAACTTAATACGACTGAGTGTCAAATTCTTAAGACAAAACACATTATAATCAAACAAACAGGTGTATTCATAGATGTTTTGTCTACAGAAAATAAATTATCGTTTTTTTTTTACTGTTGCCACCGTTCACAATACTCACGAATGACTTCAATAAAAAAAAATCTGCCTATGTTGCCCCATTGCTGGGCAAAGGTCTCTTCCACATTATTCCAGCCACTTCAATTAATTGTGAAAAACATATTTAACCATAAAACTCATTCAAACTAACCTACCCGGTTGGGTAGGTGAGTAGGGGAGTTTGGGTGGTTACCCAAACCCCCCTACCTAAACTATAGAAAATACAAACCATCAAAACAGATAGGCAAAAGCCAAACATTCTATTTTAGACTATCCCACTGAAACTACTATCCATCTTGTACACTGACACGCGCGTATTTCGAGCGTTTTCTTTCAGTTTTCCGCTCCAGTAATCGCACACGCCGACAGTCTATCTCTTTGATCTATACGAATAGACGTTTCCGATATTATGCTAAACAAATGAAATAGGAGGTGGGGCTTTTTTTAGACGCTCTTCCTACCGCCCGGTGGAAGAAAGGTGTTATTTGCGTAAACACTTTTGTTGGTGATGTTACTTTTATTGTGTTATAGATTTATGTTGTTGGTTTCTATGAAAAACTACATAAAAAGCGCATGAAAAACTGAGTTTTGGGAATTTGTCTGTTTTCTTATCATAATTATTGTGACCTATTCTTCGTAAGAGGAGCTGGTGGCTAAAAAATAACAGCCGCACGGGTCGATCTTCAAGGTTAAGCGAAGCTTGACGAGGTCGGTCCGTGGATGGGTGACCATTTCAACATACCAATTTTCCTCCGTGCCTCGGCAAGCACTTTATGCCGTTGGTCCCGGCTGTCATTTGAAGATCTTTGACAGTCGTTACGAGTAGTCAGAAGCTTGAGATATATAGCCAAGGGGTATCGTGTTACCCAGTAACTGTGTTGTGGAGGTCAGATAGGCAGTCGCTCCATGTAAAACACTGGTACTCTGTTGAAACCGGTAAGACTGGAAGCCGACGCCAACATAATTGGGACAAAGGCTAGGCAGATGAAGAATTATTGTGACGTATTCTACATTTTTTGGTATAACATCGTTTTTTAACCCATAAAGAGGGGTATTATAAGTTTGACGTGTGTTGCTGTGTATCTGTGTGTCTGTCTGTGGCATCATAGCGCCTCAACGGATGAACCGATTTTGATTCAGTTTTTTTTTGTTTGAAAGGTGATTGTGTCAAGAGTGTTCTTAGCTATGTTTGAATAAAATCGGTTCTGTCGTTCAACGGTTACGGGCGTTTTACTGTTTGAATCGGGATGTTTTCGCAAGATAAATGTGTCGGGGTGTTTTTAAAATTTTGAAATTTTACTTTTTAAATGAGTAAGAGAGAGTTCGAAAATCGTTACAAAAAAAATCTTTAAAAAGAACACCATAAATACTTAAAAATCGAATTCCACCACCGCATTACCCATGGGAAGTCGTCTTGTTCCTAGGTACACGATAAATCCTTTGATTCACATCTAATGTGACAGTTTAGAAATGTGCTAGAGGTATTTCTATAAAAACTATCAAGCCATATGTTTATAAGTAATACATATGTTAGAACTGGTTTACTGCATACGGTCATGTAGGCAAACGGCTCGACTTGTCAGGCTGCGTCTCTGCAATGATCATTATACTTACGTATTTGAGGTTTTTTTTTAGATACTAACAGAGTTATGAATATAAATTTGAATGGATGAAGAGGGAACCGGAGGCACAAGAAAAGATGCATAAATCATCGTCATTTACTATTATTATTTCTTTGTGACAATAAACTATTAATTATTATTATTTATTATTATAGTTTTCAAATTTGTACATTAGGCCTCTGTTGACAGCAAAATTTTGAGCATCTTTTGAGTGTTCTAGTGCTTCTAAAGATAATTTATCATCAGAAAGAAAACCATAGGAGCACAGTATATATCTTTCTTCTTCACTTTATGGAATATCTTTTAAATTGTTCCAATATTGGAGGAGGAAATAGGCGAGAGCCTAGCCTCGAAATATGACTTTTTAACCCCCGACGGAAAAAGAGGGGTGTTATAAGTTTGAGGTGTGTTGCTGTGTATCTGTGTATCTGTGTATCTGTGTGTCTGTGTATCTGTGTATCTGTATATCTGTGTATCTGTGTATCTGTGTGTCTGTCTGTGGCATCATAGCGCCTCAACGGATGAACCGATTTTGATTTAGTTTTTTTTGTTGGAGAGGTGATTGTGTCGAGAGTGTTCTTAGCTATGTTTAAAAAAAAACGGTTCAGCCGTTCAAAAGTTATGGGCGTTTTACTGTTTGAATCGGGATGTTTTCGCAAGATAAATGTGTCGGGGGTTTTTTAAATTTTTAAATTTTACTTGTTACTTAGGAAATTTAGTGTCTGCGACCGAATTTCCTCTTAACAAACTAAACCGCGAAACTCTTGAAAGCATATCTTGCGCCTATGATAACTCAACTAATCCCCTTCTTCTTTTGTCCCCAGGTACAAGTGAAGTGTCACAACTACATGTTAAAAAGGTTTCAACGATAGCAGTGTTAGTGTTGATGTGGGGTGCCAGCAGCTGATCGCACTGGCGTGGTACGGGCCCGGGGGGGGCGCGATGCAGGCGGGAGGGGGGTGGTTCCTACCCTGGACCATGGGCCTGCAAAAGTTTGCAGTGGCCCTGCCCATGGGTGGGGTGATGCCGTTGGTACCACCGCTCCTGGCAGCAATGCCACCGCAACCTCAGCCGCTGAGGCTCATCGCGCCGCCTCAGTTGCAGCATCAGCAGCCTGGCAGAAAGGTACGGGTTTTTTAAGAGAGTTTTAGAATGTAGAACGCGTAGATTTTCGTGAGAGTTCCGCTATGTTGATAAGCACGTGATAGTTATATTTTTTTCGTGGAAACTGCCATGGAATCTAGGCAAACTGACATTCTATCAAAAACAAAGAATATCAAAAGCAATACGGGAATGCATTTTTTTTGATACCGCAATAGGATTATTAGTTCTCGTTTTAACCAGCAAATCGTTTAGAAATCATTAGCAATACTTTTCATCAAAAAGAAAGATTTCAAATTGCGTCTACAACCTCGATTTATTCTTGAAATTCCATAGATTATTGCGATTTAAGAAATAAAGAAAACATTAATTGCCACTGAAAAATGTTACAACAAACAAAACACACGAAAGATTTAAAGCACAATATTTTATTTTATAATTTTAGGGACAAATTTTCATCGTTGCGACAGCCGCACGACACACAATATAAAGCTTTATGCAAGCTATATAATATATAACTACTTTATTTATTAATAACGATGAAGTACAATGACACTGGCACTGATTAAAACCATTATAGATGTTATTTTGATTAACTTGATAATTATTTGTAACACTTTAACCCCTTTATTGCACTTGTCTCACCGCCGACGATTAGATACGTGTTGGCGAGCAGCGAGAAGCGAGTGTGTAGTTTTGATATTTTAACTGCTCGGCTATGAGCGAGTGTTTTTGTGCGAAGGGTGATTACTCGCATCACTCGCTCGGGCGGTATGTACTGCACGCGATTGGTTGGTAGGTCTCTCGGCGTGAGTTCTGTGACCGCCAAGCGAGCATCAAAGACAGAACATCGCTGAGCGAGTATTATGTTTGATAGCTCTTGTCGCTGCGATAAACTTGAACAGACAGCGATCAACTATTAATATATGAATGTGTCTCTTTTATTGACATGTATGTATGTATCAATAGATCTCTATCTTTTGTTCGTTTCTTCAGCAAAAAGCACTCAATTTTGATTTCTTTCTTTTGTCCTCATTCAAATTTATTTGGTTTCAGCGCAAAAAGTCTTCTGCGTTCTTCTCTGCTCGTATCTGTACTCACCCTCTTTCTGGACTTTACATATTTCGCACAATCCATACATCGTTTCTTCGTCTTAATGGAGAGCTGTATCTTTTGTTCGTTTCTTCAACGAGAAAATAGTCGATAGCTAATCGCTTAGTCGCCGCTGGGATAAGTGCCTAAGACGTGGATACACGCGAGACAAAATTTATATTGTTTAGGTAATTACGGCCACCCGACCGGTCAAACAAATTATTTGAATAGAATTGATTGGAAAGCGATTGCATTCTAACCATCTCTATCTTTAACTTTCATCCTTCCAACATTACCCATTTCCACGACTTGAGGGAGAGTCTCCTTCAGCCGATCAATTTGTTGCCGTAAATTCCCTCGTTGGCTCTGATTGATTCGATGGAGTGACTTGCGATTTGTTCAAAACGTATTAGCAGTTCGAGCTAAATGATTGCTGTCATTACTCAAGTCTTCGGTGTTATTTCCTTTCCTTCAAGCTTTTATTGGAGTTCTAAGTGGGATAGTAAAGTTTCGAGTAAAGCTGTCTTGGTGTTTAGTGTTGGCCGTTTGTGGTACCTAAACCTGTATAAGCTGACCTCTTATTTTATTGCAATTCCGTTAACGCTCGGCCAACTTAAGATCAAAATGTAACCACCAACTTGCGTTGTGCAGGACCCACTAGCTGGTTTACTTGTGCAGTATTCCAGAAAACAGTATATTCGGAAATCGTAAATTTTTGTTCGAAATTGCTAATATTTTCCATATCCTCTATGGTTAAGGTTTTAACGGTGATGAAAGGAACGGGTTCCCGTACGGTGCCTGATGCTTTAATTGTTGAGGTCTGAAACCACAATTCTTTTTTCTTGTATTGAAGTCGATCTTTGTTAATCGCACTTCTAGCTTGTGTTATGCCTGCTATTGTCAATGATATCCCTGCCCTCTTCAGCAAATATCATCAGCAATCATTGTTTGTTTCGTTGAATTAATGAATTATTTTTGTTTCCTAGAATAAAGGTATATATGGTAGTAGGAGTTTGTTTAGTGTCACGCTAAATTCGACTTACTATTACAAATAATGTTGATATGTTAGATGTGAAACGTTAGTTAAATTTTATAACATACACATAAAAATGCTTAGGTTGAATTCTTTAATGGAAAATGTCTAATTATGATGCAAAATACATGATACCAAATACATCGATCCTAACAGGAATAAAGAAAGAATAGGAAGGATCCTAAAAGAAAGGATTGGAAGTGTATCTAAAAAATCAGCTATCCTAAGTTGTACCATTTCAAAAACAACTAAAAGACAATTTTATTTCGCACTTTTTTCTGGGGTTCCAGTAATAGAAAAATACGTCTCCTGACAAGGGTCTGGTATCCATTACTAAAGGCAATTTAGGTCTGGATCACCTGGACTGGAATATTGGACCTTCGACGGCCAATGGATATTTATATCGGGATAAATTTTGGAGGAGATCGGGGTTTCATCTTTATTACGTTTTGTCTTAAGCCTTTGAAAGGGTATTGCCGCTATGGACCTACTGAATAAATTTTAATTTAGATAGATTTTCGTTTTCTGAACAACCGTATCTTAAGTTGGAAGTTAGCGGTTAATATATTCGACCGCACTACATTCTTACAAAAAGGATAGAAATACCTTAAAGATGTAAAATTGTTTCCTTTGATGTGCACTTGCTGTATTCAAGAGTTCACCATCCTTTTTGCTCTAGCTTATTTGCGAAGCGTAATGATTGTAACATCATCCTTATTATATCCTCACTATCATGTCAAAATCAAAATCAAGTACACCTTAGAGGTACTTTTGAATTCTCAAACAAAAATTAATAAAAGATGACTTTAGTTGCAAATTCGCAAGCGTTTGTAGGTCTCAATGGAGAAGAATTTGCAAGAAAATCCACGGACACTCTTTTCCATCAGTTTTAATTACAAGATTTTGGTAACATCATTCTTGTTAAAAAAAATACATATATGTGAGCACGATGTAAAAAGACGTGTACGTAAAAGCGTCAGTAACAAACAATAAAAAAAAAAAGAAAAGTACTTTAACAGGCCGAGACAGGTAAGTTATGACCAATCCCAACTGATGGCGCCCGTTGACGAACATGACGCATGGATCGGCTGGTGCCGATCCATGCGTCAGCATCCTCAGCTCAACCATCATGATGGGAACCGAATGATCCAACACATATGCCACCATAAGAGAGAAATTAGAGAGAGCATGACACTCAATTACCAGGGCACACAGAAATCAACGAACGGCCCATAGGTACAGTGAATGGTAGATTTGTCTACAGTCGGAACATAGTACTCACACATGTGATGTCATCTCCAATATTTGTTAATCCGTCAAAATCATCACCTGTTTTATCTGTAACAGTCTTAAAGACGTCTATGTTTATAAATGCTCTTTTAGGGACTGATAGTATAGTAAGATTGTTATATAGTTACCCAATCCTTTTAACGGTATCGCTAGCTGTATTGTTAAGTATAGTCTATAATCCAGGATTAAACTCTTTACGATCCTTATAACATTTACCCGTACTACTTTCACTTTTATTAGAGCTTCAGAATATGTACGGTATAATATTATTATTTTTATTATCTTGCACATCTTGGAGTTTTCTGTCATCAATGAAATGCGTTGGTAAAGGAAACTTTTTGAAGACAAGGTCTATTGACTTATAAAGCAAGAACATAATGTACGGCCCGCCCGTACATTTTTCTGATGCCACGATTTGGTCATACTACGAAGAAAACTTGCCACGGGGTCGGGTATCTCCAGGAGCGGTTTTGAGAGCGATACATTAAACAAGCCAAGTGTTTCTTGTTGTGATGAACGCGTATAAGCAAATTTTTTATTTAAATCTGTGGCTAGGTCCCTAACGATGAAACTCTTAAGTATCATTTACTCAAAGTTCTGGACTAAAACCCTCCCTAAAATAAAAGGCCTAGTTACCCTTTTAGACATGGGTTGGGTTAACAGCCTCTAACGCCTTTTAAAAAATCCTATTCTCCCTTAGACCACGTGCTAAATATTGCGTCATTATTTTTTATATAACCGCCAAGTTCTTTAATAAAAGGTAGGTGCTTATTTACGAAGAACATTTTTTTTTGTTTGATAACTTTGCACGGAAGGATAATTATTGATTTGCTTTGCATGTGTAAGACAAATCGTAATTACTTATAAGTAACGGTGACTAAAGATAATTTTGAGGAAGTTAATTATAACCTTTGGTTTTATGTGTTTCTGGAGGGTCCGGTGAGTACTTCATCACGCGACCTCATAGTTCTTAGGGTTTGTGGGACTAGAAAAAAGGAAGTATTCCTAAGAAATTGCGCTAATAGATCGGTAAAAATCTGCCTTGTTTTAAGCCTGTGATTGCTTCCTACATTAGCATAAGCGATATCGGTTATGTGTATACGAATCACATCACACTAATGCATAAAGGTGAAAGTTTGTGAGTATGTTTGTGTGTGTTTGTATGTTTGTTACTTCTTCACGCTCAAGCGGCTGCATGAAATTTAGCACAGAGATAGATTTTAGTCTGGAATAGCTCATAGGATACTTTTTATCCCGGGAATATATTCCCTCGGGATAATTTTCGACATTCACACGAGCGAAGTCGCTGGCAGAAGCTAGTTATATCATATTTTTATCAGTCCATTTTTCGTTCCCTCGTATAATACTTTTATTATTTTCATTTTGCTTTGCAAACCTTTTTCTCACAGTCCTTACTATAAAATCAACATAAAATAAAAATAAATTCTAATCACACATCGTCGATGCACCAAGTGACAATGTTTACAAATGCAAAAATGAGCAGCTGCAAAACGTTTATACTTATTTCATGCAAACACATTTTCCATTCAGCCTTAAGTAAAACCAGGTGCACTAACTGTCAAAATGAAGCCAACAGGCCATCTTTTACTAGGAATGTATTATTTTTATCTTAGTAAAGTTCCTCTAAGGACTCTAGTTTTTGATCCGTAGTTAACTCAACTAATGGTAAAAATTTTCGGTAAAACGCGTTTATTAATTAATTATTAGTCTAACAAACGGTCAAATAAGTTGGAGAGTTAATTGTTTAGGCTAATAAGTGGTGAAAAACGCCTTTTTTCGAAATTTGAAACCATTCGTTAGCATTTTTAACCATTAGTTGAGTTACCTAAAACTAGTCCTAAGATGAGCACAGATTAATGTCCTCCCTTGCCACCATAACAATTGTGTTGTCTCTTTCTGTTTGTGTTGCTCTTTCAATAGTGTCATGTTTGCTATTATTATCTATGGGACTAGTTTAACTTGTACAGAAATTAGTTTGGTTCATGTCAAAAGCGCAAAAACTTCGCTTTTGAGCGGAAAGATTTCAGTTACAAAAGAGAGTTTAAGTTTTATAAAGGCACAGAACGTGAAAAAGATATTTCAGAAGTAGAAACCTTTACCTACCGTTTATTTATTTATTCGCTTATCCTCGCACTGGAACGCAATTGCATTTAAATCGTAAATTATCCTAAGGAAACATATTGCCGGGATAAAAAGTATCCAAGTTCTATTCCAGACTATAATCTATCTCTGAGCCAAATTTCATCCAGATCCGTTAAGTAGTTTTTGCGTGAAAGAGTAACAAACATACAAACAAATCCAATTACAATCTTTCACCTTTATAATATCAGTAGGATAGGATTAGTAGAACTAACCATATGCCCTGGTTTCTCACCACATATGTTTAAGTACTTCATTGTGATGTTCTCGTGTTTTAGAAGCAGACTGTCTGTCTGTCTATCTTGTTTTGAAGTCAAGCCAACCGCTGTCCCTTAGACATTGTACCACACCGTAAGTAATTGGTTCTAGTCTAGCCTGTGTAAGGCGTTTAATAGTCCGGCCATCGTGTCATCGGATTAACTTCGTTTACTGTACATAGGCTACCCCTTAATACGGCCAAGACATTATTGTGAAGCCTTTAATGGCGTTACAGTGTTGACAAAATAAATTCGGTTCCGCTTATCGTGGTTGAGTGTGCGGACTTGGCTGTTTGCTCTACCGTGCATATATTTTATGTAGGTTCATAAAACGCTTTGGACGTTGCACAGAGGGGGTTCCGTGGGTTTAAGAGGTCAAGGGTTTATACGTGCTGATGGTTAATATCTGGGTGGTTTTAGTATGTTCCAGCACTTCTTGGTCTCACTTGTTGGTCTTTTCACCAAAAAACCACGGCTCCTTTTGAAGGTTTTGCCCCCATTAACAAAAAAAAGGTACCTTATAACTACACTACTTACGGTACTAATCAGGTAACTATATAATTAATATTTACATATTAATTTGAGTACAGAAATCTTCCAGTCAAGGTTACTCGTACCACGGGAGGGCCCGTTTCATGGAAGCGTTACTTGCAAGAGGTTTTAATCGGTAGGAGCCTTTCATAACCCTCTGTTTTTCCCAGACGGATATGTGAACATAAGAACATGAGAATATCCCCAGAAATAAGGAACCTATACAAATGTTATTTCTTCGACTATTTTCGAATGTAGATCAGAATTGCGATTAAGACCAATTGTAAGTAAAAGACACGTCCGTTTACTCCTAATCAGAAGTTAACATCGACTAACTGCGTCCTAAACCCTTAGAGAATTACCCTAAATTATGTTACCCTTAATTTAAATGGGTTTTCTCAGACAGACTTGAATTATTGGGCCATCCTTACACTTAATGCCCGAAGTATATGAACAGTAGCTTAATCTACCGCTGTTCAATATTATGTTAAACTAGCGGACGCCTCGCGGTTTCACCCGCGTAGTTCCCGTTCCCGTGGGCATACAGGGATAACAAGTAGCCTATGTCACCCGGGGATAGTGTAGCTTCCCAACGGTAAAATATTTTTTGTAATCGGTCCAGTAGTTTTTAAGTTTATTCGTTACATACAAAAATACACACATACAAATATTTCCTCTTTATAATATTATAGTATAGATAACAACCAACAAACTTGACACATTAAAACAGCACTTAAAGACGATGAAAAATATATATAGAAATATAAAATATATATGATAATATATTATACTTCTTCAAGATTCTGACGTCCTGTTAGTTTGTGAGACTTTACCGCGTAATAAAAAAAAAGAACGAAATTAAAAATATTTATGTGTGACTGTGACCCGCACAGGAGATACGAGATAAGCAATACAATAATAAAAATAAATAATAACTCCGTGCGAAACCAAAAACGCTCCTATCTCAGCATGTGCAATGATATTTAAAAAAAAAATAAGTTGATATTCTGATGGGGCCTATTGTTGATGCCACGGACACACTCACGGAAACGGAACATACAATCAAAGACAACCTGTAATTATGACAATTCAACAACATTGATGCCGTTTTTTTACGAATTGTCAAACACATAGGAAGCAGTCAATCATGAAAATTAACCAAAAAAACAAGCGTAAAAAGGCCAATTTCAACACACAACACTGTCAAAATCCTTCACAACACATTGCAACATTAAGAAGCCTAGCTCTAAAATTAAAATGTTAAATGATGTCAGTTGGCATCCACTATAATAAAGCAGTGTTTACATCGTAAATCATAGGGTAATTACCCCCATGGGATTACGGTCATTATAACCCAACTCACTTGCGAATTAACGGCTGACGCTTTCTTTGGGCGTGTTCGCCACCATTTTTAAATGAATAAAGTAAGTAGAGCAATTGTAAAATTTTGTTGTATGTAAAGTTCTAGGCAAGCGTGCTTCGCCATCGACCACATCATCGCTTACCATCCTGTAGCCAACTTGACAATCTACAATCGATAACGCTAGTAGAAAACGAATCAATGTATGGGGATGACACATCTGAATGATAAGTCGCGCTGTCAGACGATACAAATAGAAGTGTGTTTACGATTTTAAAATGAGATTCGACACCACGTGACTTAACGTTCGGATGTGTCATTCCCGTTATCGATTGTAGCCTAGCTCTAAAATTAAAATGTTAAATGATCTCAGTTGGCATCCACTATAATAAAGAAGTGTTTTCATCGTAAATCATAGGGTAATTACCCCCATGGGATTACGGTCATTATAACCCAACTCACTTGCGATTTAACGGCTGACGCTTTCTTTGGGCGTGTTCGCCACCATTTTTAAATGAATAAAGTAAGTAGAGCAATTGTAAAATTTTGTTGTATGTAAAGTTCTAGGCAAGCGTGCTTCGCCATCGACCACATGATCGCTTACCATCCTGTAGCCAAGTTCACAATCTACAATCGATAACGCTAGTAGAAAACGAATCAAAGTATGGGAATGAAAACATCTAAATGATAAGTCGCGCTATCAGACAATACAAATAGAAGGCGTTTACGATTTTAAAATGAGATTCGACACCACGTGACTTAACGTTCGGATGTGTCATTCCCGTTATCGATTGTAGATTGTCAACTTGGCTACAGGTGTTGCTGGTGAGGTAGTGGTCAAGCGCGAGCCTATTTAGAATAATAAAAAAAGTTTTGAAGAGGACCTTGTGAAGAGTGATATGAAAGAAAAGGGAGTCAGTGATAGCGTGACAGGCGGACAGGACGGTATGGAAGAAGAAAACGTGTTGCGCCGACCACAAGTAACAAAGGACAAGGGCAGGAAGATGATGCGTAGTTTTGAAGATACAATATATTATTATTCTGGGTAAAACAAAAACGATTTCTAGACAAAGTCACAATAAGACCATCCATTGTACACTATTTTTTGTAAATGTTTGTCCTGTATGTTTTTTGTGGTGTACAATAATAGCGATTTATGCAACTGTTACGTTATGGACGGTCTTTTAACACGAGTGCCATTTTTCGGTACAAGCGTAGCGCGTACCGAAATAGGTGGGCACGAGTTATTAAAAGACCAATAACGTACAGTTGCATACAAGATTTTATCTACGAAGGAAGGAATAAAACACAGATATAGACAAATAAGTATTTCAGGCAGTGTGTTTAAGTATTTCATTTCTCTTACATGTCTTGATTTTTCTGGTAGTAAATTATTTGTAGCCGCAACTGCTCTATTTGTTATATCTGGTGGAGTATTTTCACACTTTTCACTTGGTGTTGAAAACATTTTTAATAAAATTTGAAATAAAATTTCACTCAGAAAAATTTTCACGCGTCCACTTAATTTTTTATTTATTCTTTATTAGGTATAAGGCAAAGATCTTGTAGCCGCAACAGCCAAATAGTATACGATACTTTTGTTCTAAATTTGTTCCATTTTTAAAAACATCATTTACATAGTCTCGATTTCGAAGTAATATTCTAGGTACCTGGCTGTATGTTCAGAATGTCTTTGCTTGTGTTTTAGAATTTATGACGATTCGCATAATGCAACCCGATGTCGTTATGGGTATCATAATGAAACCGCTATCAATTTTGTAATTCGAATATAACGAAACCGAAGTAGATAAAGTATATAATAAATAATAATATATTGTGATTGATTGTCAATAGTCTAAAATATAAAAAAAGGAATTGACCACCTGACATTAGGTACTGCATGTTAATTCCATACATTTTGGAGTAAACATTAGCATTGGTTGATCATCATTTTCTCTAGACCTTCTGGATTATAATTTGACAAGAATTTTAAGGCCAAAATATGAATTTTACACAAAATTATACACTAATTTGAAGTTATTTTATCTAACACTAACTGTCCCACGCGGCTTCGCTCCGGTCAACTGGCTATCTACCTACCCATCTACCCTACCTACTCTACATACGTGATTGTTGCGTAACTTAAACCGTTTACACAGCGCACGCAACGGAAGCTCTCAAAAAGGAATAATTTTGTCCGTTTTTGTTACATTTTTCATTTATGCTCCGTTCCTTTTGATCGTAGCGTGATGTTTTATAGCCTATAACCTGCCTCGATAAATGGGTTATCCAACGCAAAAAGAATTTTCAATTCCAACCTGTAGTTCCTGAGATTAGCGCGTTCATACTAACAAACTCTTCAGCTTTATAATATTAGTATAGATTAGTACATTACCGGCCAAATAAATTGTATCACTCAAAAATAATAGACCATTAGAAACTTTTGTTTGCAGTTTATAGCTTAGTAAAAGTTATAATCTAGTAGTTAGCTCTCTTTAAATTCACTGAGTAAGAAATATTAAACTTTAGAATTATGCATACAACGCTACATTAAACCATCATTTATTAAAAAAGCAACCGCAGCTTAAAATATTCATTTTAAATAAAATAAAAAATACAATATCTCTCACAAAATTTTACGGAGCATAAAAATATGAAATTGCACGCTTATAGACGTAAACTTAATAAAATAAACGAAATAAAAACCAACCGTAGAGTGTGTTAAAAATTCTTAATATTCCACCACGCTGGCTTAATGTCGTATTATTAATGATTTTTTCATAAAACCACGCCTTTTGCAATCTAAAAGATTAATCCGTTTAATCTGAACACTGCTACACATCTATTACTTGAGTAATTTTGTTGCAATTACCGTCATTCTTAGGTTATAAAAAAGTCGACTAAAAGGGATTAAGCGGAAAGTCGGCTCGGAATATGAGTCAACTTTTTTGTACTGTCTCGGTCTTTTTGTAACAAAATTTTAAATGAAACCATACTATCTTCATTATTAAGATGAAAAATGCGTTTAATTCATTTCAAAGTAAGAATAGAACAAAAATAAGAAAAAAAAAATTCAAAATTTAAAAAAAAACCCCGACACATTTATCTTGCGAAAACATCCCGATTCAAACAGTAAAACGCCCATAACTTTTGAACGGCTCAACCGATTTTATTCAAACATAGCTAAGAACACTCTCGATACAATCACCTTTCAAACAAAAAAAAACTAAATCAAAATCGGTTCATCCGTTGAGGCGCTATGATGCCACAGACAGACACACAGATACACAGACACACAGATACACAGATACACAGACACACAGATACACAGATACACAGCAACACACCTCTAACTTATAACACCCCTCTTTTTCCGTCGGGGGTTAAAATATGTACAATTACGGGGCGTCAAAAAATTCGTCCACATCGCTGTCAACAGGAAAAGTGCCCAGAAGGCTGGCAGCATTGCCAGGTTGGATGGCAATGCTGATTCTTGTAAATAATGTACTTATTTAAATTAAAAAATTTCAGACTGCTGTATCTTAAAAAAAAAGAAAAATAAATTCATTTTAATGTGCGTACCTTGAATTTTGTTTTCGAGTGCTGATTTTTAAACGTCATTTCATAGATAAAAAATATATGCTCTTGACTATTGACGTAAAACATTCTTGCACTACTTGTCAAATGGCTTGAAATTATTTGCTTAAAATAATTACTACGGTTCAGTTTTTTTACGATTCTCAAAAATAAGTCTTCTTGTGTCTACTGTAAATAAATATCCTGTAAAAAAATTACTATTGATATACCTGGTTAATAGTATGAAATGGATCCTACATCAATTACTTACATCTTCATTCCAGTTTTAATTAATAATTAATTAACGAATGCCGTCATTGCAATTTGCGATTTCTTTAATTACAATCTCCTCACTAACATACATAGGCATGTCCCCCGAGTCCGCTTCTAAAAATAACTCAGTATTAATTAGGTCTCCAATGATCGTGAGATGAATTGTGCCGATAACGAGACCTAATTACAAGAAATACCTATACCTGTTTTAATGGCAAAAATAAACCTTGTTCGAGAGTTAATATAAGTTAATAGGCTGATCTAAATTTGCTCGCCCTTCGGTTTTACTCGTGTCGACGCCTGTTCGACAAAATCGTAATTAAAAATCGTAGGTAAGGTATTTTTAAGTGGGTCCTTTTGCGTGGCTTTAAGTGTGTGGACTAGATGTGCTTCACTTTGTATTCGTTATCTTCATTACTGAAGGTCGTGTCCATCTTGGAAAGCTTTGTCCGAGTCTTTGACGAGCTGTTTCCAAGCCACTATGTCTTCGGCTCTTCTCAGGGCAATGGTCACCGTGAGTCCTGGTAATCGCCCTGATCTGTCTCTCCCATGCACTCTGGTCTTTTCCCATCCACTTTTTTCGCAACTAGATGTGCGGACTCGGCTTAATCTTTTCCTCCAGCTTAAGGCTTTTTTACACACGGCCAATCTCGAGCCGAGCCGATGAGTGTTTGGGATTGGTGACGCGACATTTAGGTGGAGCTTGGCAATCCCATACCTTAGCTGGTAAGCACTTAAGTTAGACCGACACTGCCCAAACTGCTCGTATGTGACCCTGGGTGTCCTAGGAGGATTTAACACAACTGCCGCAAAAAAAAACAACTTTTCAACAGTCGTTATAGCTGAAAGAATGTCACTATTACATTATACATTTTTTTCTTTTGTTTTTTTAATCCCGAGGAGGGTCAATACGGTGCATGAAACACTACGATTATAATACTATATACGATTTGAAAATATCGAATAAAAATAATGATAAAATCTTTTTCATAAAAAAATAAACCAGCTTACAAAGCAAAACACAAAAAAGTGCACAAATTAACTTTCTTTTCGGAAGTCGGTGTTGCAAAATGATAAAACAAGAGGTACGTATCACACATACACATACACGACTTCCGAAACGAAAGTTATCTTTGCCCTTTTTTGTGTTTTGCTTTGTAAGTCGGTTTTGAAGGACCATGTATTTATATAGAGCCTAACTTAACTGACGAGTTATTTTCGTCCGCTAAATATGTAAATAACCTCTCTGCCTATACCTAATAAACAGCAGTCCGAATAACTCTGAATCAGGCTTATTGCATATTTAATGTTACCCATGTGCCTAGTCTTACAGCTTACTCCCGGTAATTTACACAGCTTGATAGCCAAGTTGTTCAATTATGTAAATAAGAAAATTTGCGCACATTTATTTTATGATAACGCACAGACGGACACATTACTTGTGATTTCTAAAATGATTGCGGGGAACCAGAATAGTGTGACTCGTATATTTTTATTTCATATGGCAATATGTATTGTGTATGGTGTACCTAACTATATACGTCTATAGATTGCCTTATTATTGCTTTTTATACTTTGCCTCCGGCAACTATGCTCCATTTGAAATAACATTAGAAATTTTTACAACCGTTTTTACATTCCGTTCAACCTACTTAGAGTTCTATCCCGTAAATATAAGGATAGCATAAAAAGCATAAACCTGTTACCAAAACTAACTGTTAAATACAGCTGCCATTTGTCATATCACCAATGCAATAGAAGTGAAAATCGGTTGAACGGGCTGTAAAATGGGATTATTTAAATGTCTAATGTTATCTCAAATGGAGTATAGTAATTTTTAAACCACTTCCTGATATCCGATTAACCTAAAACTTGGCGTACCTTTGTTACTTTAGAAACATTGATGAATAATAGAAAGTACAAATTAATTGAAAAGTCACTTTCAACCCAGAAGGGTTCAAATCCAGCAAGTACCAATGCACGAAAGAAGAGGTTTTAGTCTGGACCACCACGACCATCGTCTTTGGTGCAATTAAATTAACCTTTATATTCATAATCTTAATTTTTACTATGCATTGCTATATTTGCATAATTATCACATTAATCATAATAAATTATTCCATCCGACACGTTACATTCATACTTAATAATATAAATGCGAACGTACTTAAGTCTGTCTTTTACCTTTTCACGCCTAAACCGCTGAACCGATTTAGATGTTTTTTTTTTTATGGAGATAGTTTAAGACATTGGGAAGGACATAGGATAGTTTTTATCCCGGAAATCATCCTTCAGAGGGTGGAAGTTCGTATGGTGAACTAATCATTTCTCAATTAAGGTGGCCCACACCTACAATATTGAGGCGGGATATAAAAAATAGGCAATTCGAAGTACTAATGCTGCGCAGACGCAGTCGCGAGCAATAGCTAGTTGAATATAAAACGCGTCCACTATAATTTAAACTGTCCGCTAAAAGCCGACTAGTCAAGCCGCTAGCCCGATTACTGGTAAGCAAGTAACCACAGAACATGGAGTCGTTTCGGCGGCAACTTTCCTTACAACACGGGCAAATTCCCTACCGCATAACCGCGCAGCGCCCCGCGTTCGCCTCGAGCGCCAAATAGCTAGAGTCGAACGACAGAGTGACGTAACAGCGCCATGTGCACTGTTTCTTTAACCGAGTAGTACAAACCAAGCGTGTTAGTGACTGCACAAAAACTGACAACACGTGACAGTTCCAATGATACCAATTGACACTTACGCTCAGCGCAACTTGCGCGAACACAAATAAGTCGAAACCGTTAAAATTGACGTTGAAGGGACCGTTCAAATGCCGTCGTTTTAGCAGATAGTCGTCATAAACGTAAATAAAATTGCACATTGGGTCTTGTAATGTGACAGGACCTTTATATTCCGTCGTAATATCCAAGTACGTCGCTTTAAGCGAAGTCACTATAAACGGTTTTCACTGTAATTTCAATCCATCGCCAGCAACCCAAGTATCGACTCTAGTTATTTATTTTAAGTTCCTAAAAAAATATGGGTTGCAATCGAATTTGAACTCTGTAATCTATGGCATAAAGTTATTTGTTCCAAAATTTAATGATTATCTCGAATTTTAAATTCAAATAGGCGTGGCGTCGGTAGCTGCTGCCGGCTCTATATTTTTTTTGCTCTGTGCTAGTAATTACAAGAGTATTCTAATAACGTTAAACCCGTTCTAAGATGCGCTGTGTTTATGGCTAGAAGTGCGATAAAAATCGAAGACACGTAGGGTGTTAATATTCTTGTAAATTAAAATAAAGTCCTTAGATTTCCTTTTGATATTCATTTATTGCTAAATAATAAAGATAGCAGATTAAAGTATAAGTAGTCTTGCGGCAATTACGAATCTTCGTAAATAAAATAATTTCAGTGTTTATTGTAATGTAGGTAGATTTGATTTTACTTTTACGAGAACTACCCGCATTTGTGCTGACACCTGTTCTATGCATTCCCGTGGACCGGTGGGTTTTCTAGTTTATATGAAGTGGGGTTGGCCTTATCCAGGATTCTGATTTTGGGATTGCTAGGAGTTGTTTTTTATAGGCGTTGGTTTCCTTTTTAAATGACATCCCCCATAACCCTAGCAAACGGTTTTGTTTATATTTAAAGTTACGTGCAATGGAACGTCATTATGCGTTTACCTTTACATGTTCGTTTTATTCTGTTGTTTTTTAATTATGTAATTGTGTTTTTTTTAATATTTATTGGTTTTTTATAACAATTCATTATTATTTTAGAAGAAAAAAAAAAACAATAATTAATTATTCGTACGATCATGAAACGGAACGTTTTCCACCATTTTGTGGGTCAGTGACCTGATATTGACGTCTCATTCATTCAGTTCGAATCTATTCCAAAACCAAATAGGGGCACCCCGACCTTGCGACCAGAATAATCTTTTGGCTTCTACCCTTAGAGTGTATATAAAAACCGGCTTCCTCACCTTTAGCTTGCTGGTCGCCTCCAGCGCCTGGTCTCAGCCGCTACGGCTCCCACGGGTGCCTATCCTTCGTTACGTAAGGGCGAAGGGGTTGCCCTACCCGCAACGCCGGAGACGATGCAGAAGCAACTTTAAAGTGTTTTAAACACTGTTCCTGCGTTGTTTTTATGTACACAACCTCAAAACTTAAAACATAAATATTATGAAAACAATTTATTTTATAGGTTTAGCGAGGAAAAAGAAGTTATTTGAGACCATAACCTATCTCTGTGCCAAATTACATTCAGATACGTTCAGCCGATCTGACGTGATTGAAATACACATATACAAAATTTCACATTTATAATTTAAGTTCGATTGTTACCGGAAGAAGTGGTTCGGAAGCACAGCTCCACTGTGACAGATTCTCAAGAGAAAGTTTCCTTTAGAAAATGTCCTTGTCGATATAATTCAGTCACCTTGCTAAGGCATCAAACTCCTAATACATTACCGTGTTCATATCGGAAATACAATCTATACTTCTATACGCTCGTAAAACCGCCTATTCCAGCTTATAAGTTTCTAACAGACATTTAATAAAACCTATGAAAGAATTCCTTTATTAAGGCATAAAGAGATCACAATACAGATAATTAAATTGCACGTCTTAAATATTTAATTCCATGTCATTTTTGAAATCTAAATGACACTACAAGTTTCAATTATTTTTTCCCGAGACCGCGAGCGTATTTAACCCTTTCGAGCTCGGTGCTAAGAAACAAGTTTCCTTGCTTGATGTTAGTGCAAAACTGGTCTATGTTTTTTCTCGATTTTTCTGGAATAACCGTGAAAGCTGATTGCAGTGTAGTAAACATAAATAGCATAATAATATATTTCTATAGACAAGTGCGTGTGGATTAGTAATTGCTTCATTGATTTTCTTATACTTTTTGCAAAGATGACAGACTCGAACTAACTTGAGAACCGGTTGTCAAATCTGTTACAGTAGTTTTATGCTTTTTTGTATTAAAGACAGGTTTACGATTTTGTACGCAAATGATGTGCCTGAGTATTGTTGTGTAGACTCTGTACGGACTATGATTGAAAATACTTTTTCGCAAACTTGCAAGGCGTCATTATTTTCGAAAATCTTTTTATACGAAGTATCGAATTTAGGAACAAAGAAAATCAAATCCATTGCAGGAGCGTTTTTTTATTTGGAACAATGCAACGCTCCAGCAATGTTATTGTAACTTTTAATAAATTAATACAAAAATTATGTTTTATTTCCCTGCATTCTTTTGAGAAAAGCACTATACATATATGCCTTGGCGGAAATGGCAATTGCCTATTTCCCGGCCTTTGCCATTATTATGTACAATTATAGGTAGATATATATTAAGTGCGTATCCGAGGCATGGTTTATATTATAATTACTTGTTCATTTTCTTTCAAAATTTTATATTGATTTTAATTTGATTTGACATTGGATATTATACCTAATAACAATTATTATTAATAATATTTATTATAAATTTTGCTCCAAATTTAATATTAATTTGATTTGACATAGTTATTAAGATGAAATAAAATGGGGAGGGCGCTGACTCCTGTCATACAGGTCTGCCTAGTTCGGGAGTCAGAGGCTTCAACATTGCTGTAAACAATTATTATGTCAATAAAGAATATTTGATTTGATTTGTTTTTGCAATCAAAATAATTTTAACAAAGTGAACACAAATAATACATTTAAATACCCATTGTTGTTAATACCTACAGTGAAGTTTGTTAATTTGATTAACTTTTAGGTAACAAATTAGACGACTTGGTTTTACATTCGATCTCACAACTTTTTGCGGCAGAAGGACAGCGTTGCGCTTCCGAGACTTGCATGTTTTTTATGGGTTTTATTAATTACCAAAACCATTTCCATTAATAAATAAACCAGGTTGATTAAATTAATATTCTTGTAACAAAACACACAACAACAAATAAACGCGATATTATTTTACCAAATCGGAATAGACGGTTACACATTTAAAATTCGAAACACGTTCGCTCACAGCTCACAAGCGAGCGACGGGTTAACAACCAGGAATCGAGTGTTAAAACGATTGTGAATTGGTAATCATTAATCGATTGATACACACAGCCTAATTTGCGGAAACCATGTTTAATTAGAATTGAAAATGCGATTCGTGGTTTCCGATTGTTTGGCGTGTATTAATTTGTTTGATTTTTTTTATTGTTCTTTTTCTGTTGTTGAGTTGCTAGTAGGTTTTCGCCAGTGACAAACTCTCGGTTTATTTTGTAACGGTCGTAAAGAACGGCAAGATTGTGGTAAGACCTTTTTTTAAATATCCGTGGTCGCTCACAATGGGCCACATCAGAAAGCTTACAGTTTCCCAAAGGGCAATGGAGAGGGCTATGCTCGGTGTTTCCTTGCGTATTCGAACAGAAAAGTAGGGATCCGCAAGAAAATACCTATATGTATTGGCAAACCATTTATCCAACTGACTGTTTATAGATAACAGATAATACAATAATTAAAATTAACTCCCAAACTTTTTGACTCCGCCGGTATTTATTGAAAACGGTTCAGCAAAGAGTTATTATTCATTATAATCATTGGCTCTGTAATTCCCGATATTCATAAATTTACCTTTTACTGATATTGGGTTTCGGGAATATAAAATATGGCCTCATTAGTGTTTGTTGTTTTGTGCCAATTGACCTGAATTTGAAGAATGAATTACGAGCATTTAAACTAGTGCAATAGGTAATAAATAATAAAGTAATACCTTTATTCAAACGTTTGTTATTTGGTAATATTAACTCGTGGCTAAATAATAACGGCCGCACGGGTCGATCTTCAAGGTTAAGCAACGCTTGATGAGGTTGGTCCGTGGATGGGTGACCATTTCAACATACCGAGTTTCCTCCGTGCCTCGGAAAGCACGTTAAGCCGTTGGTCCCGGCTGTCATTTGAAGATCTTTGACAGTCGTTACGAGTAGTCAGAAGCTTGAGATCTGACACCAGTCTAGCCAAGGGGTACCGTGTTACCCAGTTACTGGGTTGTGGAGGTCAGATAGGCATTCGCTCCATGTAAAACACTGGTACTCAGCTGAATCCGGCTAGACTGGAAGCCGAACCCAACATATTCGCAAACAATAAAGCAAAAGTTCTAGAGTCCATCCACACAATCTATATGAAAACATATCAGGTTCGATTGTAAAATAAAAATAAAAAGTCGTGTGGCACTCGGGGACTGCCGCGGTAAAGCTATTGCATAGCATTTATTCTAGATCCAGTCCTGGAAAATGCGTCAAAAAAATTAAAAACGTTAAAAACTCGAAAACGTAGCGAGCCAAACCCGCATTTATTTACGATTAATAAAACTCTAAAAAACAAAACAAAAATAGCCTTATTCACATTGAAATAAGGTCGCTTTTCTTTGACAAGCAAAAGTGACCCTTATTCTCATTAGCATAAGGTCCACATTGATCACCATTGTCACAGAAACAGCTCAGAGAGACCGATAAAAGGCAAAAAAATTACGACCAACAAAAATTTTAAAACCCTCATATCTCAGAAACGGTTGGAGTTAGCGCATTTCTGACAAAAAAATTGCCCCCCTGCCCTCCGCTACTTCATCCAGGAGAACAAGATAGGATTTACCCCCCCCCCCCTTAACCGTTTACCTCCCCCCGCAAAAAAAAATTTCATTCTAAAAATACCAACACGGAAATCGAAAACACGTGCAACAAACCTCCCCCCCCCCCCGCCCCCCTGCCCCTCACCACTCAGATTCCACAGAATTCAAAAACCTTATTAAAAGTCAAAGTATCACCGCCGTGCCCGTCGGAGTGGGGAGCGCGAGGTTTTTTCGTTACGAAATTTCTGGATTCGGTCCCCGCGCTCAAGGCCCGCGATAGAAGCTATGCAATAGCTTAAAATTATACATAAAATACTTTTTAACACATGCTTTTTTCGTATTTTTCTCAGAAAAGTCTTTCATAAGATAAAATACCTATAAGATATCATGACAGTGCACAAAAAAAAACTAGTTGGCCATCTTTGGCCATCCGCCATATTGGATTTAGAATGACGTTACTTAGCTAACCATGCATTGTCATCCAAACTAAACGTGTATGCGTGATAACTGCTTTAAAATTCGGTTGCAAGATTTGACCCGAACACACTTACATACATACATTGCAACTATTGCAAGTTAAATAAAAGCTTATAAAAATAGTTGAGTAAACAAAATATCGATATTCCTGTAACATTGATTGAAAAGCACGTTCTGATCAAAAGCTAACATTTCTGTTGAGCCCACATTTCCATTTCAAAATCAATTTCATTTCTCCATAACTATCCCATCATTTCCGTGTATATTACATGCATCATGGGGTTTTTCAATAAAACATTATAAACTGTCATTATACCTCATTGGAGTGGACCTAACCCATCCTGCACGGCCCACCAATTTAACTTTACACAACAAAAACAAATTTTATTGGCAGCCACGCCTTTATTGTTATTGTGTTAAACGTCAATATTCAATGGTGTTTTTTTTGTTTGTGCGCAAGTTTATCGTGGTGATTCGATACAAATCGCGGGGAGCATTCATAGGAGTCGTGTGCTTGGAAACCAATTTCCGGTTCCCTTTCATATTGAAATGTAAGTGCCCTTGAATACGTACAGCAGACGTGGGATTTATCGGTCCTGGTTTTTTTTTTGTATGCAAGTTTTTTGGGGCAGCGTTTGCAGGGTTAACTAACGGGCTAGTTTTGAATGAAGTGTGTTACGTGGTGCAATTCTGTGTAAATCGCGGATTTTTAGTTTGGAACTATTTTAGTGAGCGTCAACAAATATTATACTAGCGACAATGCCTGAAGCGGCTATGACGGTAAATCGTTGTTTTTCTTCTTGGTAACTTATATTTTTTGTTGTTACATTTTAGACAGAAAAAAATGCGTTTCACTGTCCTCGTTTTATTTGTCACTTGATTATTTACCCGACTGCCGAATTAGGGTAGTGTGTTTATCAGTCTATGTCTGTATGTATGTTTGTTCCTATGTGGCGTTCTAGAGACCAAACGCGTTGGCCGATTTTGTTGATTCTTACGTCAATCCATTCGTCATAACCTTGCGAGTGTCACTGGCTACATTAAAATAGGAAAACGGCGGATTTTGGGCGCCATTTTGGAGAGGCCCAATTTTTTATTTCTTCCAATCACATTGTGTGGGGTATCAAAATAAAGGCTTTTAAGAGATAATTTCCTAAATTTATAAAACTTATGTTTTTAAATATACGTAGTTCGGAAACATAATGTTAACTAAAAAGTTATAAATAAAAAAATCAATAGACCCGACAGTAAACTAAAAAGACGTAAACAAGAAGAAAATCATGCTTTGCAGTCGGAGAATACATCTTTTTTTTGGTTTTTATTTCAAAGTTTATATTCTATTATAAAAGAAGATATTTTTTGTTTAAATATTATAGAAATATTGAAATCTTAGTAACAGCTAAATAATAATATTATTATGGGCACCTAACGTACGTGTGTAATAATAGTAAGCTCGCGCCAAAAGTGCAAAGGGTAGCACAAGAATTATTATTTGAACCATTGCCTAAGAAGTTGATAAATGTTCCAAAAGATAAGTTAATTCCTTTGGGTAAAATTAGCCCCACAATTTATAAGGATTCTCCTTTGTAAGGTTTTGGTCGTAGGCGATTGTAGATAGTCCCGCGTGATGTTATCTCTGAAACTAATATGTGTGTACGTTTTGTTTGTAATAAATGTTTTTTGTCTTTCTTATGTTAGTGTATTTTCGTTTGTAAGGTTGTTTCATTGTTGTTGTTACTGAAAGACAAATTAAAGTAATTCATTTCGCTTATTAAATCTTCTTGTTCAACCGTCGAATCCGACTCGGCTGGACAGCGTTCGGGAAGTTGCGAGGTATCTTCGCGGCCAACTTACCACAGTAACTCAAGACGAAAGTCTATGGGCAGTGTGTGTTGTCAGTGATGACATATGGCTCAGAGACGTGGTCACTTACAATGGGCCTCATCAGCAAGACTTACAGACACCCAAAAGGCAATGTAGAGAGCTATGCTCGAAGTTTCCTTCCGTGATCGAATCAGAAATGTAGAGATCCGCAAGAGAACCAGGGTTACCGACATAACCAGAAGAATTACTAAAATATTGAGACAGGTGCTAATTTGATACGGGTGGAGCCGCGAGCCACAATGAGTGTCAAATAAATGCCCAAAAGTAATTCCCGAGTTTCATCTACACAAACAGTTGTGGAAAAACACCCGTTATTTGAAAAAAGAACGAGCTGCCAACAGATTCACTTTGGCCAAGATCTTGCGCCCCGGGCAATTTGCAAAATGTATTCAATATAGCCCCATGCACGGGAGATGGGCAATTTGTTCCTGTGATCATTCAATCTATCTCGGCCGGAGATTCCCCCTTTGTTAAGATTATCAATCGGCTGCTGATCTTACCGTGGTCAGTTTTGATTAGATGGGAATAGATAAAGTAGAAGTTGAAGGTAGAATGTTTGCTTTTGTTCGAGGAGTGTTTTGTAAATATATAGTGGATGTGTTGGTTGTTGAAAGTGCGTGAAAATGCTCATTGACTGCGTAAATCTTATCTTGTGTTTTAAATTTTATTTCTATCCAGTAATAATTATTTTTTTTTTAAAGTGTTTATTAGTTTTGCACTGAACCTAAAGTTATTTTTTCGAGAATATTTTTATTTTTGTAAGCTCTAATCCTTACAAAAACTACTTAGGAGATAAAAAAGAACATTTGTAGATAGATTATAATTATATTGCTAAAAGATTCTACTAATGACTATATGCTACTGTTTCTTAGTCATTAGTTTCGCTAGAAATAAAATAATGTACGACTGCTACATTTCAGCACACCTATCTGAAACTGCAAATCTTGAAGGCCACGCGTGTTTACAGTTTGGAAGAAAACGACATAGTTATAAACCGCATACTTCGTGAACTAGAACTATAAATAATCAAGAATGTTGCAATAACTTTCATAACTGCCCATAGAACACGAAACATTAAAACAAACATAAAATTCCAACATTTAGGTACGGATAACAAAACACACATACCAATCTAAAAGAAATAACGCGATATTTTTGAAACTCACAAAAAGTAAATTCGCATTTCTCCTTTCAAAAAACCACCACAAAACGGAGGAACACGACAAAGAGACCTTTTTCAATAACGGTCAATATTTTTTTCTTCCAACTTTTGCTAACCAAACGAAGGACAGCCATGTTTTTGCGACAAAATGGCCGCTGCAAAGTTTTGGCGGGCTTTTGGTCAACTTTTGTTTGTCTCCCAATTAGTTTGGCTACTTTTCGTGTATTTGAATCTTTGTCTTCAGGAATTTGGCCGTGTTTTTTGCTTGAGTAACCGAGGAATAAAAACTAACCGTTTACTTTTATCTACTGTTACTAACCGTTAAAGTTTATCAACCCACCAGTTTCATTGTTTACAAGAACTTGCTTGAAATCTTTAGAATACACATTTCCACACAACAGTAATGTAATATTTTAATGTCATCAACACCCAGGTCTCCAATATACAGGTTATACCTAGTTTGGGGACCATTGTCCGAACAAATTGATTGTTTTTATATTTACAAACAAAACAATAATGTTACAGCTCTAAGACTCATTTTGTAATTATGAAAAAATAAACTTTATTCTTATTCTTAAACTTTCATTGTTATCAGTATGTAAAACATTTAATAAAGATGCCAAAGTAAAATAAAAGTCATAAAACTTCTTATTTATGTTATCTTGATAATTACTACCAAGTTGAATTTCCGTTTTATTTTCACAAATAAATTGTAGGACCACAAACTAAAGAATCTCCCGCCATGTTTTTTGTGCGCGTCTAAATGGTCGCTGCAAACTTTCGCGGGAAACACAATTTAGAACAGGAGAACCGTTTGTTTCAAATTAAATTAATTAATTTTCTTTGTTTAGTCGAATATAATCGAAGTTACATTTACAATAACGATATTTCTGTTGGAACTGTCGTAATTATATTGGCGTGAAGTTTTTATTGATATTCAGTGTAGACAAATTGTTTAAGACTAAGGGAGAATTTAGTACATCTGAACCGCGTTCTAGAGTTCATAGTGTCACAATTACTGTGGAATATGAACACAGACCACTGAATATTCTTTAACAGTGCCATGTGACTGAACGCGTTCAGTATAGTTGTCACTGTGGATCTTTGTGTCTCTGAAGTTGGCTCTGCCAACCATTGCGCAAGAAACAGTTTGTCATCGAGTATTCTGTAAGCGAGATAGGACGATGCGACAAACGTTTGCGAGTAAAAGAGACAGTTATACAAGGCTATCTTCACCTTCAACATTATTACAAAAATAGCTACTGTGAAGGATCTTGCAGCCAATTCAGAGACACAATGATTTGTTGTGAGCATTATAGCCATATATATAGGTAAGTTTCTATACATCCTGCTAGAATCAAAATTCTCGATATAAATTGTGAACAGTTCATTTCAAAAACAATAATTTCCATTTTTATTCTCGATAGTTTATACTATATCTGTGTTAAATAAAGCAGACAGAGTTAATAATCTCGGGTTTATTATAAACTAACGGTGTTTGCATTAATCCGAATACATATTCAATGTCGCAGACGATAATGTTTTAATAACGTCGGTACCATCTGTTTATAAACAGGCTTGAATCAAAGGTAATATAAATATAGTAAACTTTATAGCCATTGTTTAAGTTATGTTCAGAGAATGAGTAGACATATGCTTAATGTTAGATAAAAAATCTTTTTGCAAAAAAATACTACCGACTTCCAAATACAAAACTACAAAGTGAAAAATAACTTAATTTTTTGAAGTCGGTGTCTTTCGTAGGTACCATTTTTTTTGCGTTATGGACACCGACTTCAAAAAATTAAGTTATTTTTCACTTTGTAGTTTTGTATTTGGAAGTCGGTAGTATTTTTTTGCAAAAAGTTTTTTTATTTTTCACTTTTTAGTTGTACGTACCTAATAGGCAAGTTAGTAAGGGAACTATTTCGCCAGAATAGATTTCATGAAACTCGAACATAACCGGTGTAATGAGAGATCTGCTTATCCCTTAAGAGCGAGCTGGCGTGATGTTATGTTACGAAATGTTATAAACAACAAACAGACATGCGATTGCAGCAATCCCGAGAGATTTGCCGTTATTTATTGAAGAGTTCTGTTGTATATCTCCGAAGTTCTTCATCAGATCTTCATCAAATTAAAATGGGACCAATTTCAGAACATACTTTTTCAAACAAAAAAAGAATTTTCAAACTCGGTCCTCAATTGACGGAGTAATCGAAGAACATACATAAAAAAAAAAAAAAAACTAACTTGAAGTCGAACATAGAACCTCCTCCTTTTTGGGAAGTCGGTTAATAAAAGATGAGATAGATTGATGACAATTATACCCTCGTTATCGAAGCCCGTTATTAAAATAACGTGACATTCAAAGACCAAGACAAAAAATCTTTACAATCAAAAGTCAAAAAAATCTTTTCAACTAGGCCATTAAGTGGCACTTTTGAACGCCAAAAATATAAATTTAAAGTTTATAATAATTGATTATACCGTCCTTTCGGAAAAGTAGCTTGTTATGGAGAAGAACGGTGTAGTAGGTGTAGGTATAAGTATTACAAGCACCAAATTTCTTCATTTGATAAATAGGACCATGGTTCTCACATACTTACAAATATGGCAAACATAGGTAAATTACCTAATTCAACAACAACGGAACAGTGTGCGACTCAA
Organism: Orthosia cruda; assembly: GCA_964057195.1. NCBI lineage: Eukaryota > Metazoa > Arthropoda > Insecta > Lepidoptera > Noctuidae > Orthosia > Orthosia cruda. The sequence goes on from OZ059849.1 coordinate 15,339,551, forward strand.
CCTCTTAAACAAAAAGAGCACCTACCCGAAGTGTTAGACAAAGATGCATCTAAAGTACACACATTTCACCAATATAGGGGGCAAGCTTATTATATCAGATAACGATCGTATAACTCGTCGCGTGCCAATTAGCAGACACAATAGAAATTGTATTGTCATCTACGTCATACAACATAGACGTTTGACAGGTAGATCACTAATGTAGTTAATAAAGTAATATTTTTATTATTACATTTGTAATATAATCGGTAGAGGATAACTGCTTTATAATTCAGTTGCAAGGTTTGACCCGAACACACTTACATACAAACATACATTGTAAGTTAATTAAAAGCTTGTAATATTACGGACCCCAAATTACAGTAATTGGTGACCACAGGTTTATTCTAGAAAATCTCACCATGAAACCTTAGGGGAAGTGAGCGTGAAGTCAGCCGTCATTACACCTTTGAGCTTTGGTATCCAAAGGTCAAATTAGCTGTGAATGCAATGCGATTTTTACAGAATAGCACTGCTGAATCGTCTCCTTTTTGGACACCAATCAGAACAGTAACGGGGCATAAAATACATCAAAAGAACATCGAAGACTCTCTAAACCTGTCTTTGTTCCACCATCCGTACAGCAGTCATAATTCGATTAATTTGTTCGCGTCTGCAATTAGTCGAATCTCGTTCTTCGAATCGATTTTTTACCGTGTCGTCTCGATTGCGCTGGCTCGCAAATCGATACGTGATTGTATTTGACGTTACGTTTGAAGTGCAATGAAATTAACCGAGTCTTTGTAGACTTGTGGTCCATAAGAAGATATATATGCGTCTGTTTTCCTTGTACTTGCCTACCTGTGACATTTTTCAAATATTTATTGTTTTTCAATCGACTTCAAAGAGGAGGAGGTTCTCAATACGACTGTATGTTTTTGTATGTTTGTTACGCGATTGCTCCGCCAATCGTGAACTGATTTTAATGGTTCTTTTTTAGGGTTCCGTACCCAAAGGGTAAAAACGGTACCCTATTACTAAGACTCCGAGGTCCGTCTGTCTGTCTGTTTGTCTGTCTGTCTGTCTGTCACCAGGCTGTATCTCATGAACCGTGATAGATAGACAGTTGAAATTTTTACAGATGATGTATTTCTGTTGCCGCTATAACAACAAATACTAAATACAGAATAAAATAAATATATAAGAGGGGCTCCCATACAACAAACGTGATTTTTTGCCGTTTTTTCTGCGATAATGGTACGGAACCCTTCGTGCGGGAGTCCGACTCGCACTTGGCCGGTTTTTTTACCCCTGTTCGTACCAAAACCAATCAAAGACGCTTAACTCTTTTGTAATTTATTTTCTTTCTTTCATATTTTTATTAAAAGCTGGTGCTTCTCATGTGCTCCCATTTGATCAAGATCTGACGAGTAGTTTTTAAGTTATCCTTAATAAACCGTATTTCCAGGGTAGTATGTACCTACATACCAAAACTAAAAAGCGAAAAATAAAATATAAAAAAAAACAAAGAAATTTGGTACCAAAGACACCGACTGCCGAAACATAAGATATTCTTTGCTTTGTAGTGTTTTGTAATTCGGTTGAATTTTTTTTGTTAAAGGTTTTTTTTTAATATTAATGTTACTATTTTATTCCCTGCTTCCGTAGCCTCCGCTATAAAAAATCATTGCATTAAAAGGGTGAAGCTTAAAAATTCGTCTTATAGACATGATTTATGGAATTACTAGATTTAAGGACGCAAACATCCCCTCTGAAGTAATTTCCCTCTTCGCAATATGAAAATGCTTGGATGCACAAAAAGAGCTAGATTCCTTTTTCAAAACCCCGTTACTAGCATTGATTGTTTCTTGAAGATACCATTACTAAACAAGAGTATCAAGATGTAATTCTCGCTAGAAAAATATTGTTTGGCAACATTGTGATCAAACGCTAAGAATGAAAACGGAAAGAAAAATACTTCAAATTTTTTCGTTTGTTATAGCATACGTATTTACGTTTACTGAATGCATCCGATATTCGGTTGTTATTACCGATTTCTTTGTATTTTAATTTACACTGTAATGTTTTTTCCGGTATTTTAACAGCTCCTATTGGGTATCTTATCTTATCTTGTAGAGGGGCCGAGCTATAACTCGGACACTTCGACCCATTGGGATCTTTTGTGGTCCCGTAGATAACCTTCTCCTCCCCAATCTCGTTGAACACTCTCTTCATGAGTTTTACAACGAGACTAAGAGATATGAGCCTATAGTCTTCTGGTCTTGGATATCCAACACATAGGAGACTCATTCGCTTACCAGCCAGTGCATCGCATGTGCACAGAAGGTGCTCCATGCGTTCCGTAAGTTCTCTACATAACCTGCCACGGTGTCACGCTTAGACCCATCCTATTGGGTAAAATTTTTTTTGTATATATATCCAAGTGTCAGCTATAACGAATATATATTGCTATGTTTTGAAGCTTTCCTTAACATTTTGATCGAAGTTATCCACCTACCTAGTTCACATGACATTTCAATAAGCCACAGTTTCATATTTTAATAATAAACCATTATGTCACCAATGACACCAATGTTATTTTAACTTCTTTCACTGGAGAATCGCATTTCAAATCAATTACAGTATTAAGCGTGCTTTATTATTGAATAACACCGTCCGTATCGGCGAAGATAATCATTTTCATATTGCATAAACATGACCTCTTACCCCAGAGAACTTTCAATGCTATCCCATAAATAGGAGAGTTCATATTCGCTTGTAAACCACTCATGGGACCACGGTAGTTACCGACTACCGTCAGATAAATTAAACCATAATGTTAGTAAGAAAGTTTTGGTAACTTTTGCCTGAAAACTGAAGTAAACAGCCGTGAAACGCGTCAAGGGTCATTAGGAACAAGTGGGGTAGAACTGCCAAAAAGATTGCACCTATCTAGTGAAATATCTTCCTTTGAACGAATTTTGTTGGAAAAGTGGGTAGTACGATCATAAGCTTGGCCGGCTTGTAGGTAGTTCAATGGAGTAATCTGCTGAGTTGGTTGCAAGTTTTTTTATTGGATTAGATCGCAAAAAATCACGAAAGATGGTCATCTTTCGGTGTGGACAGTTTGAGGCTTTAATACAACAGCTGACTACGGATTAAAAAGACTAATAACAAATTCCTTATTCTACACGGCTCTGCTTTGCTCTCGTTACCTATCATCATGTAGGAACCTTGAATTTTTACGAGTATTTTTTATAATAGTCTATTTCCTGTAGCTTAAAGATAGTATAGCTCTCTCTACCCTTGAAAGATTTTATTGTAATCGATTCAGTACATTCAAGGATTTCTTTTGAAAACCAAAGTTTAGATGACTTTCGCAGTCTTCTTTGCTTAATGGACAAAGAAAGAAAGAAAATATATTTATTTGTGACCCGCACAGGAGACACGAGAAATATGCATAAAATTAAACTATAATAAAAAAATAAAACCAAGTGCGAGACCAAAAAGGCTCCTATCTCATCATGACATAATAAGATTTATTTAAAGCCCTTAATTTTTTTTTGTGAATCTATTTATTCGTTTTCATTTCACTTATACCATAACTTCACTATTAGTGATGTGAAAGACACCAACCAAAGATCCAAAATTCGTCATTCAAAATTCGCCGACTCGCCTGTCTTAATCACGGCCACAGTCACAATTTCGCAGAAGCCCATAATCATCTTATTTTAATTCCTCAGCCGTCGTCACAGTTTAGCATTGTTGACTTTTTTCGGTTTCCAAAGTCGTTAGGAGCCGAAAATTCGTCTTTTACGTTTTTTGCGGCCGCGCTTCGCCATCGTCGACTTTCGTATCGAATGTCCGCGTGGCGTTTCACTTTTGGACTTTTTACTCGCTTCCCCCTTTGTTAGAAGTTTTTTGGTTGATTTTTGCAATGTATTGGTATGCATGTGAGCAATGTTGAGTACTTAAAAATGAAACAGGATTGAGGGGTTTGTATTATTTGTGTTGATTATAGAGTGATACCTCTTTTAAACTGTGTAGATAAAACTAAATATCTAAAAATAGGCGTAAAGGTATAAAGCACACTTCGCGTTGTTTTTCCCAGGTAAGTAGTTTGGAAAGTGCTCTTAGCTATTTCAAAGCATATCCATTTTCTACATTATCTACCTTTTTTTTTTTTTTTAAATCTCGTGTCTGTGAGCATATATGCCCATTAATCATATCTCCAATAACAATGTTTCCCATCTCTATTTCTCATACTACGAAATGGATAAAAAGAAAATAAAACATATTCACTAAAGCGGTTACAGGAACACAAAAACCGATTGGAACTGAGGCCAGACTCATAAAATATCGGTTTTTGTGTACCATATACGTCATAACCCTTTTTCTTGCGAAACGTAAAACTGATTTCTTGGTCGCTTTAAATTGTCGTGTTTTGTCAGTCGTGTCGTTACTATTGGAACTTCGGAACTCACTATTTTTTCGTTTTGACTGATCGACTTGATTGATAAAATGTTTTTACAAGGTTTTATTTAACTTGCAATGTATGTATGTATGTAAAGTGTGTTCGGGTCAAATCTTGCAACTGAATTTTAAAGCAGTTATCCGCCACCGATTAGGATGAAATGTTGCATACACGTTTAGTTTGGATGACAATGCATGGTTAGCTAAGTGACTCTAGATTAAATATGGCTGACTGCCCAAGATGGCGGACTAGTTATTTTTTGTGCACTGCCATGATATGGGTTTCAAATGTAAGAGTTTTCTGAGAAGAATACGAAAATAACTAATTTATAAAAAATATATTTTTATGAATAATTTTAGTTTTAACTATTTATATCTATTAAGTATTAAACTTGCTTTTGAGATTTCATGATGTTAACAACACGTCATGAAATTAAATTTTACATGGTCACAGACAAAGTTAAAAAAAAAACAACATTTTTAAATGATTTGCTGTATGAACGTAAGCGAAGCAAAAGGAGTTTGTGTGGATCGCAGCAGGTGGGTTTGCAGTTTCGCCAGTATTGTAGCAGGTGGGTTCTGTCGGTCTGTCGTTTTCGCCAACCAACATGAAATAAAGGCGTGAATTTATATACCCATGATTTCTAAGTACATATAATTTTATGTACCCCTTTGATTCGTCCAGTCCTCACAGCGTCCCAGAAAATTCAATACGGCGAGCAATATTGTATTTCCTTTGATGTCATGTAATTTCTAGGACTCTCTGGATCAAAACCATTTCAGGATATTATGAGATCATTTTAAGAAATTGATTCGGTAGTTTAGGCTGCATGAGGTAACAAACCAACTTACATACGTGCACTAAGAACTTAACACTAAGACTTTAATACCATAGAGTACAAGCGAGCAGGTGGCTAACCTGATGGCAAGTGGTCTTTACCGTCTATGGACATCTGCAATACCAAACAAATGAATAGTCATTTATTCAAATTATGCTGAGTCTAAGACCGGTATTCCAGATGCTCATGCTCAACTTAACTCAAACTGGAAATGGACAGTTGTGATTGGTTGGCTGGTTTTTTCGACATTAACGTACTCAAGTCGAAGATCCTAGACGCCCAAACCGTTACCGAACTCTTTTAAGAGGAAATATAGGCAGAGAGCGCCGACTGGAGTCCCTAGTAAAAATTCATAATTTGGAGGTTTGGCTCTCGTCTATTTCCTCCTCCAATATTGGACCAATTTAAAAGATATTACGTAAACTGTAAAAGTAAGATATATACTATGCCCCCATATGTTCCTTTTTTCATTTATATTTTTAAATTTGTACACCAGGCCTCTGTTGACAGCGCAATTTTGATCATTTTTTGAGGGTTCTAGTGCTTCTAAAGATAATTTATCAGCTGAGTGGAAGCCTTTTTGCCAGGACATGCATCTGCTTTTTTTATACCTACATCAATCGTACTACACAATTTTGTTATTTTATTTTTAGTCTTACTTTTCTACCATAGTTTAAGTACTATTAATACTATCATTAAAGTTTCAATTTAAGCACTTTTTCTTTCTTTCTAAGTTTTGTTTAAATTCCTCTTATGCGACTCACAAATAAATATATCTTTCTTTACCAAAGTTTAGTATAAGAAGGTATTTTCATGGTAAGGCCCTGGCCAAAAACCCTATTGTCCAGTCGGTGGTGTCGGACAGAACCGCAACAGTTTACTATAATGATTTTTGTTTAATATCACATTGTTCCTGCTATGGGAGTCTTAACACTCGGAGATCGTAAAATACTCTTATGGTACAAGTTGGAAAGGATAAACTATATTGGCTTTAATTTTGTGTAGGAGGATGAAATAGCTGTGATTGGTTAGATAATAATATTGGAAATTAGTAACGATACAGTTTTCATAAATAAATGTTTTACGATTACCTATTAGGTTTAACGAGAAAATATTTTAAAAGTAAACAAAGATGTATCAAATATAGCAAAGGCGAAGGATGAGGCAGATGAAGACTTGAACTTTATATTACTGTTAATAATTATAATTGAAGACGCTTGTCGACGCTTAATAAGGCATAGAGAGCTAAACTGGTTTTAATATTTGGCACATAGATTAACGACCAGAATTCATCATCATGCTCATCGTCATATTAGCCGAAAGACTTCGACTGCTGGACATAGGCCTTCTCCAAGCTTCGCCACATTGACCGGTCCCGTGCGTCACGCATCCAGCAGATCCACACATCCTTCACCATATCATCCTATGTCTATAGTATGGTATATGGGTCAGAGCCTTTCTGACCCATCGGCCATCCGTTCTGCGAGCAATGTGCCCTGCCCGCTGCAACATAGGTTTGTCAATTTTTCGGGTTATGTCGGCAACCCCAGTGTTATCAGGAATCCAGTTAGGGGAACCAGGTCTCTTGCGGAAACTCCGAGGATAGCCGTCTCCATTGCCTTTGGGTGAAAAAGAAAATCGGTGAAGTAAGAAAGCTTACAGTAGCTTTCTAATGAGGCCCATTGTGATCGACCACGTCTCAGAGCCATAGGGCATCACTGACAACTAGACACTACAACACACACTGGTCATAGACTTACATCTTGAGACACTGTGGTAAGTTTGACGAGAAAATACCGCGCAACTGCCCACGTTCTTCAATGTTTGTATAAGCTTGTATAAAAAAATATTTTTAATATTGTTGTTACACGTTATAATTCTGTTAAACCAATCCCGCTTCCCGCCTCTACCTTGGACCACGTCCTACCTTTTAACCCGTCAACTTGACCTTGTCTGGAACAAGCGTCAGGACCACACATTACTCCAGGACTTATTTTATTTTCTCCTTCTTTTTAACCCTCTCTTCGGGAATGAGTCTTCAATTTTAATTTTAGTATTATAGATGGAAGAAGAGTATATTGCACATTGTTGTTTTTTATTATTTTTTTATTTAATATGTCATGCACACAAACGTACAGAGGCGGACTTAATGCTTTAGGCATTTTCTACCAGTCGATTTTTGGGTGATGCAGAGACAACTAGTGGTATATGCAGTGTTGACAATTAAACGAATCAGGTTTTTTATGTTTGAGATTCGTTACTAAAGAAACTAAATTGTGAAAACGTGCGACGAAATAATGTTTTGTACAGCATTGCCTCCTCTTTGTATATAGGTAAGTTTTTAGGGTTCCGTACACAAAGGGTAAAAACAGGACCTTATTACTAAAACTCCACTGTTCGTCTGTCTGTCTGTCACCAGGCTGTATCTTATGAACCGTGATAGCTAGACAATTGAAATTTTCACATATGATGTATTTCTGTTGCCGCTATAAGAAAAAATACAACAAACAGAATAAAATAAATATTGAAGTCCTATACAACAAACGTGTTTTTGTGGCGTTTTTTGCGGTAATGGTAAAGAACCCTTCGTGCGCGAGTCCGGCTCGCTCTTGGCCGGTTTTCATTAGTCTTATATTTTAGAATATTGAATATTTAATCTACCTGTTACTGTTGAATAGATATATAAATAAAAAACTGAGTATTAAAAAAATCAACGGTGCTTTTCTGTAAGCAACTTAATGTGAAAACTTAGGTGAAGTAAGTTTGAAGTGACCTGTTAATACATTGCTTCAAGTGGAATGACAGTTCACTTCACCTAATTTATCATACCTACATACCTTTATCATACTAAATGTAGGCCCGTTATCACCACAAATCACTAAATCTTTCTGTTTCCGTGAATAGTTTGAAGATGACAGAGATGGTATGATGATTTAAATATGTTTAGTGCCCGTTCCATCATCGGACTACCAGACGTACGGCGATGCGTCATCGATATATGGTGGACATCCCACCCATACGCACTAAACGTTTTGGGAATACTTTTATTATGCGTACAGCTAAGGAGTGGAATTCCCTGCCGGAGTCTGTGTTTCCCGACAGCTACAATCTAGGGGTCTTTAAGTCAAGAGTGAATAGGTTACTTCTAGGCAAGCGTGCTCCACCATCGACCACATCATCGCTTACTATCAGGTGAGATAGTGGTCAAGCGCGAGCCTATATTAGATTAAAAAAAAACGCATTTTATAATTTGTTGTCCAAGCGGATCTAAAAAAAAAATACATATTCTTAAACAAAGATTTTACACAATTGTCAAACCGAAACTTAACCATGCTAATTTGAATAGTTTTTCATACTTTTTGGTTAGTTTTCGCAAACGTTGCGTCGGTGTTACAACGTTAAAATTAAAACCCATAACACTACGTGCTTCGACATAAAATTTTCAACGCAATTAACACCCTTTTCGGGAGCAAACAAAACGTTTAAAAAAACGTATTTCATATGCATTTTTATCCATTCGTTTGGCGGCCGGCCGATTTAAAATTCTATGCTTTTGCAACATGAAACTGTCTGGATGTAAAATCGGTTTTTTCATAAGCTAGTAGTGGATATGCATTGTGGATTCGGGTCAAGCATATAGGAGAGTAACTGGAACGCACAGTACTTGAATGTTTAGCTTTTCTTTTTTTTTGTATTTGCAATTCTAAAAACAACACACAAACATTTTTTTACAGAAGCATCTCTTTTTTTTTAAACAAGACATAGTAAAATTCTCTTTACAATTTGATTGGCAGGCCAATCTTATTTTGTGAGTAGGACTCATCTTTTTAACCCCCGACTGAAAAAGAGGGGTTTTATAAGTTTGACATGTGTTGCGGTGTATCTGTGTGTGTGTCTGTGGCATTATAGCGCCTAAACGGATGAACTGATTTTGATTTATTTTTTTTTGTTTGAAAGGTGAATTCGCCGGGAGTGTTCTTAGCTATGTTTGAATAAAATCGGTTCACCCGTTCAAAAGTTATGGGCGTTGGAGTGTTTGAATCGGGGTGTTTTCGCAAGATATCGTGTCATAATTACGTGTTCAATAGATTGCCGATCGAAGCGTATCTACTATGTACTAGATAAATTATGTAGCATGCAATAAAAATGTGTCGGGAGTTTTCTAAATTTTGAAATTCTACTTGTTCAAAACAATTTCAGTTTAAAAAAAATGTTGCTTATTGCATAATAATAAATATAGAAGTCGCCTTTATTAACTCCACCACTGACAAACCTTAAAATACCTATAATCCTTTAGATAATGCCCAGCGTAATATACACCTTAATAAGACCAGTTATTAATTACGACCAATCTAATTCAGTAACACATCAAAATAGAACATAGACGCCATATCTTAATACGTCTATGCACCTGATTATTTAGACCAAGATACATAAAAGGCATACCTATTAGGTATGCTATGTATTTTGACGGTGTCCTGAATAAACAAATCTATTTGTGACTACAGACACGTTGATTGACGAAGCTATGTGGTGACAATCGCGAGACTATTAATTGTCTTCTGCTAGATACCTTCTTTGATCGCATTGAATCTTCCATGAGGTTCAAGCACAGACATATATCTAACTAGATAACGCAACTCCCTCCATCTGTATGAAAACCAAGCGTGCCACTCTTTCATAAATAAAATTTCAAAATTTAAAAAACCCCCGTCACATTTATCTTGCGAAAACATCACGATCTAAACAGTAAAACGCGCATAACTTTTGAACGGCTGAACCGATTTTATTCAAACTTAGCTAAGAACACTCTCGATACAATCACCTTTCACAAAAAAAAAAAACTTAATCAAAATCGGTTCATCCGTTGAGGCGCTATGATGCCACAGACAGACACACAGATACACAGATACACAGACACACAGATACACAGCAACACACCTCAAACTTATAACACCCCTCTTTTTCCGTCGGAGGTTAACAATATAAAAACAAAAACCAATGAAAGAAAACATTTCCAATGCCTCGGCCAACTTTTTCTATACATTCTTTACAGCTCAATATGGCATAACAGGCATTTTTCTAGATTTCAGTGGATTTCCGGTGCCGATAATGCTAAATGAAAAGCTCAAATTACGGTCATTGATCGTAACTTTACTCCGTTTTTTGGCACGCGAAGTACATACAATCGCGTCATCTAGTTAATTAAGATTTATGTCTGTAGGTTTAAGCATTGTGCGAACACAAACATGATTATGAAATGCATAGTTGGTATTTTAATTTATTCATTTATTGGGCTATCTACAATTTTTGCGTAATAATACAAGCTATATAATACTTACAAATTGTGCAATATGATGCGAAAGACACAGCATGTAAAAATAATTTTATAATTCAAATAAACAATACAATAACACTGCAGAAATAACACTCATAAATAGCGAAGCTTTAGGAATTAATACAGTGGAATATAATTATGTAGGAAGATACAATAAAAAACAATATCATGAGTATTTTAAGCACTTAATTAAGATACTTATCTGAGATACATGTGTATTCCTATTATTGAATTCTTGTTTTTTTTTCATTAAGTAACAGAGAACGTTGCAAAATAGGTTAAATTAACATTTAAGTGAAATTAGGTCATGTTGTGATATTATATTTGAAAAAGAGAAACTTATCTGAGATACAGGTGTATTCCTATTATTAAATTGTTTTTTTTTCAATAAGTAACAGTGAACTTTGCAAAACATGTTAAATTAACATTTAAATGTAATTAGGTCATGTTGTGATATTATATTTGAAAAAGAGAAACTTACCTGAGATACAGGTGTATTCCTATTATTAAATTATTGTTTTTTTTCAATAAGTAACAGTGAACGTTGCTAAACATGTTAAATTAACATTTAAATGTAATTAGGTCATGTTGTGATATTATATTTGAAAAAGAGAAACTTACCTGAGATACAGGTGTATTCCTATTATTAAATTATTGTTTTTTTTTTTCAATAAGTAACAGTGAACGTTGCAAAACATGTTAAATTAACATTTAAGTGAAATTAGGTCATATTGTGATATTATATTTGAAAAAGAGAAACTTACCTGAGATACAGGTGTATTCCTATTATTAAATTATTGTTTTTTTTTCAATAAGTAACAGTGAACGTTGCAAAACATGTAAAATTAACATTAAAATTAAATTAGGTCATGTTCTGATATTTTACTTGAAAATGCATTCTTCTACCTTTTTGTATATTTTTAGAAATAATATTCGCATACTAATCAGATCATCTCGTGCACAGATTTACACATGATACATTTGAAATGATAATTAATGCAAAAAGTAATATTTAATGTCAATCACTCAAAAGATGACCCATTTTTAATATAATGAACAGAATAGGTACCTGTTATAAAAGGGAAATTTATTATAAAAAAATGCATATCTTTTACAGCAAAGAATTTATATGAATCTGATTTAAGACATAAATACTGCAAGAAATCTTGAATAGGACAATATAAAGTGTTAGCCAGGAACCATCTGCTGGCAGAGATTTTAAATAATTAAAAGGAGGGTACAAAGATGCTCACAGCGGCTATATCTTATTGCAGAGATAAATAGCCTTTTTAATCCCCGATGGAAAAAGAGGGGTGTTCTAAGCTTGAAGTGTGTACCTGTTTGTTTGTGTATTTGTATATCTGTCTGTGGCATCATAGCTCCTAAACGGCTGAAACGATTATGATTTAGTTTTTTTTGTTTGACTTTATCGCCAGTCATCATTTCATCGTTCATCATTTCAGCCGAAAGATTTCAGATTTCCGCTGCTGGTCATAGGCCTCCCCCAAGCATCGCCACATTGATCCCCGCAACCTTCACCAGGCCTTCGGTCCACGCTTTAATAAAGCTTGCAAAAATTTGATAAACTTAATTAAGAAATAATACTAAAACTTTATTACCACTGAGGAATGTTAGCAGTTCATAAAAGCAATTAAAATGTGTTTAATAACTTATCTTTCAAAATAATTATTATTGGCAACATTATTGGGGTAATACCAGCTAAACATTTAGCAAATTAAAATGGCAGTTTATTACTGTACACCAAAAGTTACAGCGTCATTGACCTCTGTTACGTGAAAAAGAATCTTTCGACGATATTGAAAACATCAAACGTAACCAATAATGTTTTAGAACAAAAAATTCGATTATGACTAAGTGACATGCGCTAACCCACACTGGGCTCAGAGATAGGAGGCCTGAACTCCAGCAGTGGGAATATTAAGGTTGCCCTAGTCGACGGCATGAAGTATTTTGTGCGCGGGGTTAAAATGCATGTTATCCCATCCGACAACACGTGCGAAAGAGATTGATGCTGTGATGAGCAGTAAGAAGCTAGTTCGCGTACGAATACACACTTTTGAAATGGATGATGATTTAGGACGAAAAAGAGCGCGCGTAATTTTATAAACGGACCTTTGGGAGACCGGTTATCATGAAATTAAAAAAGTGCGAGTCGGACTCGCGCACGTAGGGTTCCGTACCATTATTGCAAACAAGTAAAATTTAAAAATTTAAAAAACCCCCGACACATTTATCTTGCGAAAACATCCCGATTCAAACAGTAAAACGCCCATAACTTTTGAACGGCTGAACCGTTTTTTTTTAAACATAGCTAAGAACACTCTCGACACAATCACCTTTCCAACAAAAAAAACTAAATCAAAATCGGTTCATCCGTTGAGGCGCTATGATGCCACAGACAGACACACAGATACACAGATACACAGATACACAGATACACAGATACACAGATACACAGATACACAGATACACAGATACACAGATACACAGACACACAGATACACAGCAACACACCTCAAACTTATACACCCCTCTTTTTCCGTCGGGGGTTAAAAACGGCACAGAAATCTTGTTTGTTGTATGGGAGCCCTACTTAAATATTAATTTTATTCTGCTTTTATATCTTTATGTATTTGTTGTTATAGCGGCAACAGAAATACATCATCTGTGAAAATTTCAACTGTCTATCTATCACGGTTCATGAGATACAGCCTGGTGACAGACAGACAGACGGACCGCGGCGTCTCAGTAATAGGGTCCCGTTTTTAACCTTTGGGTACGGAACCAAATATTATTCAATATTCAAAATAAAATTATTAGAACTACTAATCTATCTCTGTATGGTGGCTGTTTTGCAATTTTCCTTCTTGTTTTGTTATTTATTTCCTCCCAAAGGTACGTTAAAATTAGTGTTGAAATATGGAACTTTTAACGCTCATATTCTTTTTTTTTACTTTTTGACTTCCATACGGTGACGATGCAATGATGAGAAAATTTGATATCAGTTCTATTTTGAACGTACGTCGTCAAACAATGGAGTAATCGCCAGACTACGTTTGTATGGAACAATGATTGACTAGTGTAACCTTAAAGACTGATTATGTTTCTAAGACATTCGCGCACAAGAATTGTGAATCGCTTGCAGTCTGCATTGAATTCTCTAGACGATAATCAGAAGCTCGCTGCTAGAATAGAAATGCGCTATGGTTTTGTTAATTAATCAGCCAGGGAATTCTAGTTTATCTTTAAGGAAAGCCAATTGCATTGTATCTTATACACGAAGAGTGTTTTATCGGAGAAACATTAGAAAGAAAATACAACCGGCTTCCAAATAAAAACACTACAAAATGAAAAATAACTTTTAACTTCGGAAGTCGGTGTTGCATGACTGTTTTTGCTATAATTTATCATACTCAAAACGTTCACTTCTCAAGAGCAACTTTTTTTTGGAATGTATACTTCTTTGTCTATACTAATACTAAATATTATAAAGAGGAAAGATTTGTATTTTTGTATGTAACGAATAAACTTAAAACTACTAGACCGATTTCAAAAATTCTTTCACTGTTGGGAAGCTACACTATCCCCGGGTGACATAGGTTAGCTTTTTTACCCTGTATTCCCACGGGAACAGGAACTACGCGGGTGAAACCGCGAGGCGTCCGCTAGTACTTTAATAAAGTTTATTCTCCAATTACTAAAATTTGCTTCAATCTATACAAAACTTTTTCTGTTTAAGACGAACACTTTTTGTAACTTTAAATTTAACTAACGTTAGTTATAAGAAAACAACAAATAACTTTTATTAAATGATACTAAAGTAATTAGCAAACAGCAAAACTCTGTTTTGTTGACAATTATTAAAAAGTTCGTTTCCAATTAATTTTCTTCTGCGATTGTGAAACGGAAAAGATCAAGACCTAAGAATGCCTTTTAACTGATTACTACAGTATAAAGTTAATAAAATGTCGTATTCGCTAAACGATTATCAATACAAAAAAAAACAACTATCTGGACTCACAGTTATAGTTAAAATAAAGTTCACATTGCGACGGAACTAGTCACCAGTTGTTTACCCATACCAATGACTGAAGTCGCCATATCATTTGACAACAGTCCTGGACTCCTGATGCCAATAAATCATTCACTCAAGACTTCGAGCCGCGTTGGGAATGCCATTGGCATACGCCTAGTCGTAGCCCGTCAGATGCCATGCCAAGCCAGCGTCTGGAGTGCCAAACTATATTGAAAGTCTGGGAATTACTGAGACGTGTTAGCAGTACGGATTGAAATGAAGCTGGAACATGGAATTATGATAGGAGGGCAGTAAAAAAAATGACAATATAATGCCAGTCACTTTTCATTACAAGTTCTTTTTTTAACCGACTTACCAAAAAGGAGGAGGTTCTATGTTCGACTTCGTGTATGTTTTTTTTTATTACTCTTTTTTTATTTGAAAGAGTATGTTCCGAAATTAGTCCCATTTTAATTTGGTGAAGATCTGATGAAGAATTTCGAAGATTATATAGCAGAACTGTTCAATAAATAACGGAAAAGCTCGCGGGATTGCTGCAATCGCATGTCTGTTTATTGTTTATACCATTTCATAGCACAACATCACGCCAGTACACTCTTAAAGGGTAACCAGATCTCTCAATTCACCGGTTATGTTCAAGTTTCATGATATTCGGGTAATATATTCTGGCATTATAGTTAACTTACTTAAAAACTTGCCTATTAAATAGGTACAAATAAAAAGTGAAAAAAAAATATTACCGACTTCCAAATAAAAAACTAAAAAGTGTAAAATAACTTTATTTTTGGAAGTCGGTGTCCATAACGCAAAAAATTGGTACCTACGGAAGACACCGACTTCCAAAAATAAAGTTATTTTACACTTTGAAGTTTTTTATTTGGAAGTCGATAGTATCTTTTTGCAAAAAAGTATTTTTTAGCTTTCCTATATGTCGGGCACTTAGTGAACCATGTTTCATGCACTTCCTGGCATTTCATTCACGCCTTCCACCGCTTAAATACCGTACAATTGTTACTTTCTAAAATACTACAAAGTTCCTAAGTAACGACTAGGTTAAAAGCTTTGAAAAAAATATAATATTTTTATTATTGATTCATGTACATTATTTGTGAAACAGGGTTTTTGTCGCTACTTTTGAATACTCTTCCAAAAGGAGTTGGATGTTTAAAAATATTTTTACACGGAAAAATGTATAGTTAGAATTTCTGCATAACTGAAATAGCAAATGTACATCAAAGAATATTTTGCAAACAAAACTGTCCAACGGAGGTTCAATATTGATATTCAGGCTTCGAGCGGGCGCACGGCCAGTACTGCGTTAACATTGGGGAATATATTATATATCTTAAGCTGAAACTTGACATAGATACTTATGTAACTTAACAAACATTTAAGCAATATGGTACTATGGAACTGTTCTCATGATGGAGCTGGCAGGTAGCCATAGCAACTACCCACCCAGACAAGAGTCCCATTAATTCTAAAAAGCTTGTTATAAAATAGTTATTTGTGTTACAAGGGGACAAAGTAATATTTTGTTCTTCCAGGGCGAGGAATTCAATATACGCCGCCCGAGAACAAAATATTTTGTCCCCGAGTGATACACACTCTTTTTCATCACTACCTAAGAGAAAAATAAAAAGCTACGAGTACCTACCTACTCGAAACTATAAAATAAATTTACAGAAAGAACTACAGTTTTTTTAAAAGCACATTGCCGCCATAACTTAGAACCAGCCAGTAACTTATTCAAACATATGCGTTCGACCTATTTGGTTAACTTCACATACTTATCAACAAAGAGTAAGTATAATACTAACTCCTTACTAACCAATCACAAAAATGAGTTTATCACCATAGAGAATTGAATGTTAGTTAGTGTTTTTTTTTTTTAAATTAAACCTTCACGCGAGCGCCTCCAACCCAACTACGCAAATCTTCCAGAAGCACGAAGCGGACCAATCAGAAGAGAGAAAGCTCAAACTCCTACGGGCGCAAAATTGGATTTGGCTCCCGCTATCCTCTATAGACAATTGTCGTTTTTCGAATAGGTGTGATGAAAACAAATTTATGATAGATACAAGTATTTGTTAATAGCTGGGTACTTAACGTTGGTGGTATAGAAATGCTATTTCAATTCACAGATGTGTGAAACTCGTATTTCAAGCGAATGCAACCGAGCAATAAATATCTCAATAATAAGACCTTGGCACATCGTAAACAGCACATTTACGAACACAATTAGTGATTACTATAACGGATTATGTCACGGGCGATGGGCAGAATCATTTATTTGTTATTTATTTACAAAATATTCAATGAACGATGAACGATCAAAGCTGTAAACTGCCCGGGTTTTCAAGACTACCCACGCTGCTTTGTCTTGATAGCCAATTACAAGAAGCGATAAATTGAAATAAAAGCAAGTTTGTTTGTTTGTAATGTAAAGAGTAATGCCTCGTCAATTAAAGCTGCGACGCGCACACACGGGCAACTTATTGATGCTAAATCGCAAATATGCACGATTTTTTTTTGCTCGGGACCGTTTTTAAACTCATTGTAAGACATTTATTAGATTGAGTATTGTAGAATGAATGAATTAAATACAAGCAGGCAAGTTATGTGTATACTACAAGCATTGTGTAAACTGAATGATTTTATTTTGTCAACCTATATTGCCCAACTGCTGAGCAAAGGT
Organism: Orthosia cruda; assembly: GCA_964057195.1. Classification (NCBI taxonomy): domain Eukaryota; kingdom Metazoa; phylum Arthropoda; class Insecta; order Lepidoptera; family Noctuidae; genus Orthosia; species Orthosia cruda. The sequence continues at coordinate 15,356,935 of OZ059849.1, forward strand.
TTTCCCCAGAACCCACTCTTCCCGGTATATTGCCTTCGCTACCCAGTCAAGATTACAACAGCCCATATGTGGGTCATGGGACTGTGAACGGATTAAAGTTTATTTCCAATTGTAACACGTGTTTTGTCTAAATAAATCAAATGAAACAGCTTTGTAGCATCTAAATAAAGTATACTCATTATTTAACAATATTTTGTAAGCGAAGTATACGTGCCAAATAGTATATAACGCATTACTTTTTGCATTTTGTACAGCTGTTTCATACTTTGTAAATGAGTCCAGAAAAAAAACAACAACAAGAAAAACGTAATTGCCAAATATGCGAAACAAAGATAAAAAAATACATCGCTACTACTGTTTTGACGCTCGTGCAACAATTTGACTCAATACTTCAGCATCGGGAATCACTTCTCAATAACCCTTCATTATTTAAATCGTCTCCTTAAATCATTAGTGAAATTACCTACAGTCCGACACAGTGCACATCCATAAAAACATACAAAAATAAGATTGTAAATTTTTTATTAATAAAAAGGCTTTATGAACTGAAAAATACTAAATGTAATATCTCTTGTCAATACACATCCAATAAGCCCAAACACGATGGTGCTGTCATGTCTGGTTGATGAGTTGCTATGGCCACCTTCGGGAGCCATCAAGATAACAGCTCCATAGTACCATAATATTATTTCATTTGTTTTCAAATTTTCATAAGTACGCAAAGTTTCAGCTTAATCGGATGTCAGGAAGTGCTTGAAATATGGATTACTAGTTGCCGGACACATACGAAAGCTAGGTAATATAACGCTTGTAATATCCTAAAGAAAGAAAGAAAACATATTTATTTTTGACCCGCACAGGAGACACTAGATAAGCAAAACACACACAATAATAAAAAATAAAAAAAAATAACCCCGTGCGAGACTAAAATGACTCCTATCCTACTTACTTACGTTCTTATATCTATAGTACACCCAAGATGCAAGAATATAGGCGTGATATTATGTTATCCCACTTCTGACCATCCGGTCCCACTTCCATATTGGATGTTTATTAATCAATCACTCCTCAATGACTGAACGGATTTTAACGAGGCTTGGTACTCTGACAAACTATATCTTCGATTAGAGCATAGGATATTTTGTATCCCTGTGGCACGTTGCCTTGAGATCATTTTCGAATTTTACTCGGGCAAAACCTCTGGTAAATTCATTTACTTTTTATTAAACAAATATATACGCTCTTTCATGACAATTATTGCATCAGTTCATCAATTTAACTTCAATGCTTTTATCTATATGGAGTAGTATATTTTCTTTGCAGTATTGCTAAACTGGTTTTGGAATATATTTTTTGTGAATTTCAACCTTTTGTAGGTATGGGTATTATAATATTTTCGGCTATTCTCTTCTATCTTCTTTTCTATAATTTATAAATTTTTGACCGTTGTCCCTCTCGTCTACAACAATCTGATTACCTTCCTGCAAAACATTCTACGTAAAAGTTCCTAACACCAGAATCACAATGTATTTCAATTAAGTTAAGTTATAACATAGTGTAGATATTAAGGTGGTCTTGAATTACTTTGGCATCCAAAATTGCGCACATCTGATGTCGGAATTGCCTCTTTCTGTATTTAATGAGCGCGCATCACGGGTGCCTTCGGCTGTGGCCCAATTTACAAATGTTAGCGATTTTAAATCTTTCTTCTATCTTTTATGCGGTTTATTTGTAAATCTGCGTAAAGTAAATAATTAGGTAGTGAAGTTGTTACAGCAAAGTTCTTTCTAATATCTCTTATTTGTTTTTTTTTCTTACATTAGAAAGTTTATACATTTCTTGCCATTACCTCACTAAACATTTGTGTTGTCTATTGTCCGTTTATACTAACACTATTCACTTTGATGATTGAAAATCAATAAAATCAATGAAGGTTGTCTGTAAGAGATTGTCCTGTGCGATAAGACCGTCCATGATGCACTTATTTTTATAAATGTTTTGTCCTGTAATTATTTAAGTGGTGTACAATAAAGTATATAAATAATAAATAAAATCCAACAAAGTAAACTCTCTCGAGTGTGCCCAGAGCTTACATATAAAGAAAGAAAACTTGTTTATTAGTAAAAACGAGCATTAGGTTGTCGTGTGAGCCACCTTTATAATAAGTGTTTTAGTATAAATCATGTAGCTTGTCTTTCAGTTAACATTATTTACTTAACATTCGCCTGAGTATCATTTACATCGGAATCCAACATCACATGGCGACCGTGACAGTTTTTTTTTTTTTCAAAATCAATATTTTTATTTCACATAGGCCTACATGGGCACTTATAAAACGTCGACAAAAGGTGCACGGTTCGGGTTGGTCGTTTCCTATGGAGAAGAACCGGCAAGAAACTCCATGGTTACTCTTTTAAAAATGGTTTGGTTTTACAATATTTCCATGTTACAGCATTAGTACTTAGACATGTGGGGACAACGTAGGCCCGACTTATGACAATAAGTCGTAAGAAACTAAAAAAATAAAATAAAAGGATTATATATTTTATAAAAAGTTAACAAATGTTAACTAGCAACTAGAAGGCCTACAATGTTCACACATTCACAAAACAATCGGTAAAAGAATCTATACATTGTAAATAAAAATAAGTATAACAAGACTAAATTTAACATGTGGCACAAATTTTGTTATCAGTGCTGTAACTATTCTTAGCAAAGGGCTATAAAGTTAATCAAGTTCTTTAATAGTGGAACACTCCTAACTTACACCACCTCCAGACTTGCTGATATCTTGAGGTACGGAGTCACGCGATTTTGTGTGATCAGGTGTCTTTGAACTGGTGCACGAACATGTTTTACCATGTTCTGTGATGTTCCAGACAACACCGACAAGTTTTCGTTGCTTTTCGTCAACAATAGACCAACTTTTAAATCGCCCGTCTACAAGTTAGTGCCAACTTAGATAGTGCATTTATTCTTTTAAGCTGTTTTTGTGGAATTAGTTTGTTATTGTTTTGGATGCAGTTAGTTATACCTACTTAACTTGAATGTGGAAAATGAACATATTATTGACAACATTTAACGACCCATTTAATATAATTATAATCTTTATTTACATAAATTGCAAAAATAAAACAGGTTTTTATATAATTCTCCTCGATCGACAAACGAGATTTATATCGACAATTGTCGTTTAATAACTGTCGTCGAGTTGACAGCAAAATATAGAGTACTGCACTGCCATAATATCTGTCGTATCGTCGTAATAGTCCGTCGATAGCAATGCATATTAATTGTTATGGTATGATCGATGATTAGTGGGTTCAGGGCAATAAATACTGGCCATATAGGCACTACTTGTATTGCATACTGAATAAATTATAAATATTATATGCGTAGGTACAGAGTATGTTCACTTTGTCATGATTTTTAAGGCACGGCCAAAAGCAACTTTTGTGATTCTAGACAATGAATGTCAAATTGTCAAAATGTTTAGGATTGACATTGAATTGACATGTCAATCCCAGGATAGAATATCACTATGTCTAGGTCCGCCTTAACTGTCTTAAGTTATAGTAATTTTTAATTTTTGAAGGGTATTTACTTATTAACCGATTTCCCAAAAAGGAGGAGGTTCTATGTTCGACTTCATGTTTGTTTTTTTTTAATTTATTTTTTTGTGTATGTTCACCGATTACTCCGTCAATTGTGCACCGATTTTGAAAAAAAATTTTTGTTTGAAAAAGTATGTTCCGAAATTGGTCCCATTTTAATTTGGTGAAGATCTGATGAAGAACTTCGGAGATATACAACAGAACTCTTCAATAAATAACGGTAAATCTCTCGGAATTGCTGCAATCGCATGTCTGTTTGTTGTTTATAACATTTCATAACATAACATCACGCCAGTTCGCTCTTAAGGGGTAAGCAGATCTCTCATTTCACCGGTTATGTTCAAGTTTCATGAAATCTATTCTGGCGAAATAGTTCCCTTACTAACTTGCCTATTAGGTACGTACAACTAAAAAGTGAAAAATAAAAAAAACTTTTTGCAAAAAAATACTACCGACTTCCAAATACAAAACTACAAAGTCAAAAATTACTTAATTTTTTGAAGTCGGTGTCCATAACGCAAAAAAATGGTACCTACGAAAGACACCAACTTCAAAAAATTAAGTTATTTATCACTTTGTAGTTTTGTATTTGGAAGTCGGTAGTATTTTTTTGCAAAAAGTTTTTTATTTTTAATATCTTCTGCCAGTAGCTTCGCCCGCATGATAAGTGGTTTTTTTATCCCAAGGGAGCATTATACCGGGATGAAAAATAGACTATGTGCTATTCTGTATCTGTGCCTAACTTCATCCAGAACCGTTCAGCCGTTCTGGCGTGATTGAGTAACAAACATACATGCACACATCCAAACTTTCCCATTTACTCGTATAATATTATTTAGATTTGTGTCCATGGCATGTTGCTGTAAGTTATAATTAATCTAGCCTAGCTTAGTATAAAAAATTACCTACTGTAAATCACACAATTTTGTAATCACTGTATCAGTCTTTTTATTACACATACGTATCAACAACTCGACATTTAATTATGATTAATATTAATTTAATCTATTACTATAATCACTACATTTAATGACATAATAATAGGCCTAATCAAAATCTTCTCACTGAGACGATCATCATACAAAACGTGCCTATAATAATGATTACAAAGTTATTTTATCCATTCTCGTACTGAGATCTTGACCCATTAAAGGTTTAGTATCGTATGCACATTGCACATACCTACATAGAATGTAATGCCCTTACCCGGTCGAGCGTTCACTAAAGTACGGTTCCGATACCGCGATTTATATGAAAAGCAGTAAATTAAATGTTACAACGAACTTCAAATTAATATCAGATTCTATTATTTTTATCAAACATTAGCGGGCGCTCGCGGTTTCACCCGCGTAGTTCCAGTTCCCGTAGGAATACAGGGATAAAAAGTATAGTCACCCGGGGATAGTGTAGCTCCCCAACGGTGAAAGAATTTTTAAAATCGGTCCAGTAGTTTTTAAGTTAATTTGTTACATACAAAAAAACAAATCTTTCCTCTTTATAATATTAGTATAGAAATGGTTAGTAAAACTTACCTCTAGATAACTTAATTGAATATGAAAAACGAATTTATATATTGTTAAAACACTCTTCTTTCTTCTTCTTTTCATGTCAGGTGTGGCCACCTCTGGTGTCTGTGTTAAAACACTGAAGAAATAATATAAAAATAGATTTGTCAATCCTCCGAATTTCAGCTCTAAATACTGCTTAAATCTAACTGGTTTAAATCATGTTTATAAAAATATGGATGACATCCATATTTTCATTAACATGATTTAAACCAGTGGGTTTTTCATAACAACAGACCATAGAATATTTCGCTAAAATATCATCGTTGATTAAGGTAAAAAATATCGTGTCGTGCACATTGAAACGACACCTTAATTTTCAAATGTATTACCAAATGGAAGATAGATTACAAAGATAAAATATAGAAACGAAGGATCGTCTATCTCTATACTATCTAACTATACTAAAAGATATTATAAAAACGAAAGTAACTCTGTCTGTCTGTTACTTTTTGACGCTTAAACCGCTGAACCGGAGATAGTTTGAGACCCGGGGAAGGTCATAGGATAGTTTTTATTCCCGAAATCTCGAAGTGATGAACATTTGTATGGTGAACCAATAATATCTCAAGTAAGGCGGCCCACTCACCTATAATATGATTGCGAAGTACTAATGCTACGCAGACATAGTGACGGACAATAGCTATTTGTTGTATATATTTTTTATATTAACAGCAAACCATCATAAACACACATATAAGTCCGTAACTGCATTTGTTGTTACTTTTGTACTTTGACAATCGTTATTGGTGATATAATGTCACTTTGACTTAAGCCCAAAGTCAATAACACCAACTCTAAGAATAATCGGTCTTCTCTTTTTAGAAAAGAACAATGTTAAATGCAGACCGTAACCCACAGATTTATTACCAATCAGATAGATAATTCATTAGTCGCTAGAGTTTCTTAGAATCCCTTCGTATGGAGCCAATTTTGAAGACATAATCCGAATATCTAATAATACAGCGCTTACCTGTTGTTTGTTTATGTCCTTTTGTCTACAAGTATAGGAAGTTTACTAGCTTTTTCCCGCTGCTTCGCTCTATAGTTCAGGTACCTTGAATTTACCTCACATAATATATCATTTAACACTCCATTTTTGTATCGCATCAAATAACTGCTTTATTTTTGTAATTATCTATCTATTGCAATCAGGATTGCTATAGATACGAAGGACTGAATAGAAAGTATATAGGTACTCGTACTTGGTACCTACGAATACAGATAGCGCATTGCAATTAAGTGTTCTATAGATATCAAAATGTGATTATAATTTTGATTAGCAATATAGTAGAGTTCGAATTTGGGTTATCAATCTAATAGATCGAAAAACAAAATATTTATTTCATTAAAAAAATATCATTAAATTTATTAAAAACGGAATTGAGAAAAACACAAAAATGACGAAAATATATAGAAATTACGTATTTGATATAAAAAAACTTACAATTCCACCTCGTCACTACTAACCACTTTTGTTCAATCTTATTTTCATATACTCTTTATACATGGCCAGTCCTGGTAGGTTTCCTTTTTGGTACCAATCTTCTTGCTCCAGCCTTTTTATCCATGCCTTCACTTTCGTAAACTTGTCATCCACAGGCACCCAGAAATCCGTACTTGAAATGCCAGCAATACATGAAATATCAGCCACAGTCAAATCATCGCATGCAACGAACTTAGTCTTCTGCAAGTATTTGTCCAAAATTTCATAAGAATCATTCACATCTTTGATTTGCTGAGCAGTAGGTTCTGTTTGACCATGAAGTAGATGTCCATAGACGATTGCACCGGACACCTTATTGAGGACCGTAGCTTCAAAAAACAACCTCTGATTGACCGTCGCACGTATTCTCAAGTCACTTGGGTATAATTTTGATTGTTCGTCTCCATATTTTGAAGCTAGATACGTGATGATTGCGTGGCTGTCAGCGAGGACAAAATCATCTTCTTCTATCATGGGGACGGTGTGCGCAGGGTTTTTCTCCAAAAATTCTGGTGTCTTTTGTTCTCCGCCCATCAAATCCACGTCTTGAGACTCGTAGGTTACTTTGAGAGCTTCAGCAGTCATTAGCACAGCCCGAACTGGTGGACTGCCGTCAATTTTGTATAGTTTGAACGTCATGGTGACTTATTGAAATAAAGGATAGCACAGAACTGAGAAATATAATGCCACCAGCACTTTATATTTGATTCTGATAATACAATGATGAGGCATATCTGGTGATATGATTTCATACAAGGTTCGATAGATAAAATAAGAATGACGATGCAGAATCGTCTTCGAGAATAAATCATGAATTTGTGTTTTGTATCATCATATCTGACGAAATCTTTAACAAAAATTATGTATCTAAAATAAAAAATTCAGGTAACCTAAAGTTATAAGAGAGAGAGAGAACGTCAGTCGTGAAAAAAGTTTGAATTTTATCCAGATCCGTTCAGCCGTTCTGGAGTGATTGAGTAACAAACATACACATACACTCACAAACTGTCGCCTATATTATATTAGTGTATTAGTAAAATATCCCGAGGGAACAAATTCCCGGGATAAAAAGTATCCTATGTGCTATTCGTGACTGTAATATAGATTATAGTCAGAAATAGTACATAGGATAAGATCAGATAAGATCTGGATGAAATACAATAAGACATACAGATAGCTCTATGCCATATTGTATTCAATCCAGATCTTTCCAGCCGTTTGAGCGTGAAGAAGTAACAAACACACTCGCAAACTTTCACCTTTATAATATTTAAGAAGTAAGAGATGTTTACTTGTATCCTCAGAGTTGTTAATTACATAATTAAAGCAATAAACCAATGGTCAAAATAAATGGTTTAAAACCGATCATCTAAAGAAATCATAGTTATTAGATTTTTTTCCAATTCATAGTCTACATTTCTTAACTAATCCGAGAGCACGAACTTTGTTAGTTTGTTCTCGCGTGGAGGGTAATCTGTGGAACCACTACAGCTATTTGGAAAAACCTTTCACTATTCGAAAGGTTCATTATTTCAGATGGTATAAATTATCATGACCCAGACAAGGCCGGGGCGGGCCACTAGTTTTTATTTTTAACCGACTTCAAAAAAAGGAGGAGGTTCTCAATTCGTCGGAATCTTTTTTTGTAATTAATATAGGCTTGCGTTTGATCACTATCTCACCTGATGTTAAGCGATGATGTGGTAGACGGTGAAGCACGCTTGCCTAGAAGTAACCTATTCACTCTTGACTTAAAGACCCCTAGTTGTAGCTACCAGGAAACAAAGACTCCGGCAGGGAATGCCACTCCTTAGCTGTACGCACAATGAAAGTATTCGCAAAACGCTTTGTGCGTATAAGTGGGAGGTTCGCCATGTACCGATGTCGCATTGCCGTACGTTTGTTATATTATTATTTTTCCAAAGAAACTATGGTGTTAAAGAAATAATAATACCAGCCTGTAACTGTCTCACTGTGCGGCAAAATCCTCTTCTCATACAGAGAAGGCACGACCATTGATCACCACACTTGCTCTTGGTGAATTTGCGATTTCAAACTTATATTAACAATTGCTCCGGGCGGCGGTGGTCTGACTTAGCTCAATTCTGTATAGTTTGATCGTCATGTTGACAAGTATGTCTGTCTGTTTGTAGAACGCGCGGCACTGAGCGATACTTGCATTATACCACCAACGGTTTATATCTATTGTGATAAAGCAATGAGATAATATCATGCCGGATAATTCTTGATAAATAAAACTTGGCATGATGAAGCAATATCAGATGTTTTAAGAAAAAAAATATCATAGTAGGTATCTTATTTTTTTTATTATATTCACCACATAATACCACAAATAGGCCAAACATATACACGTACAGGTTTACAATGAGCAGTTTCGGTGGCATTAAATACTTTTCTTTTTAAATTGCGCACAGTTAAAATTGTGTTATTCACTTTTGATTTCAGCCTACAATATCAAAACATATTTTTCTAATCTTATCTCTATATTATGGAGGTACACATTGATTGTCAGTTTAGATCTAAACACTGCTTTTATTCATTCTTGATTTAAGGAACGCTTCAAACTGAGCCAGTCCAGATATGTTTCCCTTTTTGTACCAATCTTCCTTCTTCAAGGTTTCAAACCAAGCCTTCAATCTGGCATATTTATCTTCTACAGGTACCAAAACAGCCGTAGTAGATATACTTGAGAGACATGCCATATCAGCCACAGTCAAATGATCGCATGCCACAAACTTGGTCTTCTGCAAGTATTTGTCCAAAATTTCATACGAAGCATTCACTTTAGTGATTTGTTCAGGCGTTGGTTCTGTCTGAGTTCCACCTAGAACTCCATGTATCAAGTCCCCGGACGCAGTAGATAATACCGTAGCCTCGAAAAACATCCTCTGGTCGATTGTCGCTCGTATTCTCAAGTCATTAGGGTACAATTTCGATGTTTGTTCATCACCATATTTGGACACTAGGTATGTATTGATTGCGTGGCTGTCAGCGAGTACAAAGTCATCTTCTTCTAGTAAAGGAATGGAGTGCAAAGGATTTTTCTCCAAGTATTCTGGTTTCAGGTGATCTCTGGCCATGAGATTCATTTCTTGTGTTTCAAATTTTAATTTGAGAACTTCTGCTGTCATCAGCACAGCCCGCACTGGTGGACTGAAGTCGTTTTTGTAAATTTTCAGCGTCATTTTGACTGTTTCGAAGTAAGGTTAGCGTAGAACTGAACTATAGTGATGAGATCGACGGTTTATATATAGTTGAAGTACACGATGACTGTTCATTATACTTTTTGTGATAACACCGGATAAGATACGATAAATAAAACTACTCATGACGAGGCCATTCCAGAAGTGGTTTAGAATAATCTTTGCGAGGACTAAACTATGTGATGAAGGTAACAACAGCTGTCACAGTTGGAAAAAAAATTGAATCATCATGTCTACCAAAGCAATTGTGGTAAATTTACTACTATTATGAACTTCTGTTTAGAAATTCGCAGAACTTTCTACTACAAAATAAAAACACAAAACAAAGACAACTATCCATAAACCACGTAATAATTCTTGTACATTTTTGTGTGATGCATACAAAGACGAAATTAAAACACTTTTTCATGACTCTTTTATATTTGTTTCAATTAATAAAGTTGATACTGAAAAATCGCGACTGTCTCGAACGAAGACTATTAGTACTTCAACATGTCTAAACAGCAGGTGTTTTTCATTCCTCTTTCCGTCCTTGGGTTGTCACCTCCCAAACTATTTATTGACCATTACAAATCGCCAGTTTGTGAAACCGCAAGATTAAAAGTCGTTTTTATTATGGGCTGTAAAATTTTTCATTGTTTCACGATCAATCGTACGTCTTTGTAGAAGTCTAATTTTTATGTGTTTTTTAAAAGAAGATCGTATACACAATCAAAATGTTGATTACTAAGAGTAACAGTAAAAAAAGGAGCCAAAATACCTAGAGATTGTATTTCATAATTATGGTCAAATCGAACGGTCGAAACCTATCAGTTTCACTTTTAAAGTTTACACTTTTCTATTTTTTTTCTATCCATTGCTGTCCCACTTCTGGGCAAACGCCTCCCCCAAATCCTTTCAGACATTCTTTTTACTTTTCTACATATCAAAAGCAAATTCTACGAAAATATTTTACTAATGATGCAAGCTTCTACCAACTGGAACAAATTTCCGAGTGTTCAAGTGTTTTTGCCATACCTATTATTGGAATCAAAATATAACAGCTCACAATGTTAGGACCAATTAATATTAATTATATTTTTTTATCCCTGGTGCTAGGCAACTGGGCTTATCCAAATTGTAAACGATCTTTTGTGCCTATTGGCCTTGTTTGTTCTGTTTCTTGCTTGATATGGAGAGAAGTGCAATTTCTTTTATTTTCCTACTCCTCCGTTATTCTTTTTGATTAATTTCGTTGCGGTATCCAAGACAGTTAAATTCATTCTCCGGGACTTCGTCGAGCTTCATTGCCTCCGGGCTTTTCTGGTGGTCGCCACTGTTGATTCTGGCTTTCAGGAGTTGCAGTGGTTTGGAATTAGTGCGGTGGGTATGACCAATAATATTTAGGAAGTTTATGTTATAATATATGTAAATCTATTGTCACGGCAAATGTGTCTTTAAACCAACCTTAACTATTTGTTCGTCACAAATGAATAATTAATGTATAACGAGCCAGAGTTTATGTGTTTCATTTGTTTGTTGGCCCATTCCTCAGAGTTGAGTTGGCTATAAAATCATTACTGCCGCAAACGTCCCTGGTTACTATGGCATGTTTGTAAATAAACTAGCAACATATACAAACTCATGCTATGGCATTGCCTACCGTATTTTTTTGCTAGCGTCGGCCAGCGCTTTCGCCCGCGTGTTAGTCAGAAATTATCACAAGGAAACTTACTCATTTATTCCTCTGAAGCTACAACCCTTTGTCGGTCTTGGCCTCCTCAACGATCTTTTTCCACTTCGTTCTGACACTAGCTTCCCTTCGTTACGATGTTTTCCTTCCCATCCTTCTCAAATCTTTCCAACGTTTCCTGGGTCTTCCTCTGTGTCTTTTCTGACTCTAGGGACAGAAAATAATCAATAGCCAATATAAAAATTTACAGTTTGCCATACAATATTGTCAATTTAACCTTGTGTTAGAAAGTAACTCTGATTAACGTTTACCGTGCAAGTGTGCCTTAGTAATATTCTACACGTATATACTGATAACTGAGCTGGACTCTAGGCAAAATGATTTTATTTCAGTGATAACGATTGTCAAATTTCTGTAGAACAAATTATGACTTCCCTGAATGTATTGCCCGATAGCTACAACCTAGGGGTCTTCAAGTCAAGAGTGAATAGGGTTACTTCTAGGCAAGCGTGCTTCACCGTCGACCACATCATCGCTTACCATCAGTTGACATAGTGGCTTTGTTGTTGTACTCGCGTTTGACGCGAGCCTATCAATAATTTGTTGATGGCATGTAATTTTGCCTAGGCACTTTAGTCAAACAAACTTAACTCATAAAATGGTGAAGGAAAACATCGTGGGGAAACCGGCATGTCTTAGAACCAAAAATTCGAAGTGATGTGACATCCATCAACCCGAACTGTGCCCGCGTGGTGGATTACGGCCCATTCCCTCTCACAGAGAGGAGCCCTGTGTCCCAGCAGTGGGAACATTAAAAGGCTGATGATGATGATGATGATATATTATATGATATAGTACATTGTGTAATTAGGGCGGTAAGTAAGGAATTACGATCAAGACTCTAGTAGAAGCCCGAAGTCGAAGACTGAGGGCTTTCTGAGTCGAGGTTCGTAATTCCCGTACCGCCCGTGATACATACAATGTTTTTCATCACATTTGCGAGTAATAATTATCAATTATAGCTTTAATACACAAGTCAGCACAGCTGTTATTACGAAATACGTGATTTTTTTTTAAGCGGTTGGCGAATTTTTGCCCACACCACAGATTATACAGTGTTTCGTTCAGAAACTTTAAGGGCAATTACTTACGTAGGTATACAGCCATGACGGAGTGTAAATAGAATTAAATAATTTCGACGTTTTCATACTAAGAGTATAACTATTAAAATCGATTATTAAGTACATTAGTTGAGTATTTAAGTAACATGTAGCGAGATTGCAAAGAAATTCCTGTTTAGATAACATTTTAAGACAATTTTTCAATTGCGTGTAAACTCCTTGCTTGAACTTGCATGACCTATGTGCTGTGCCATAAATTAAAAAAATATTAATTACCGCCCTAGGGTTTCATGACAAAAAGAAAGCCCGAGGGTTTTATATGGGGCATTACGGCCAAGTTAACCTGTATGTTTAGATACTTTTTACGTGCAAGTGTGATGAAAAATAAATAAAATTTTGTCTCGGAAAAATAATAGAACCAAAATTATTTATTCTTCCATCCAGAAAATATCGAATATATCTTCCTTCTCCCACCCTGTCGGTTAGCAATGTTCTATTCCAGTTAACTCAAACAAAATATTCTTAGAACTTTCGGCCTGATTAGCCGAACTCCACTGTTATGTCATTCTGTTCCGAACTATTGTTATTTTTGGCTACAACGCCCTTGCCTAGTCGACTTGTTGAATTAAAGCGAATGATATAGAATAATTGTCGTCTCTTTCTCGCTTGGAACTTTTATAGGGCAGTAGACGGTTTTTTTTTTGTTGTTGGGCATTTTTATGTCTCGACGCTGAAGTGCTGAGATCTGATGGTTTGCTGTAAGAAAGAGATCGCGCTGTTTTCTGCTGTCTGTCTCAAATTGAACCACATTTTATGCAACATATTTCTTTTAGAAAATTTGTCTTACAATTTATAGGTAGATTTATTAAAACCCTAGATTAAATGGCCTTAGAATAAAAGTAATACATAGTAAATTTTCCAACACTACGTACGTCTGAAAACGGAACAAAAGTAATTTACTTTTACGCCTGATGTGTTCCGAAAACCCGCGTCTTTCAATCTTGAGACAGACAGCTAACACATTTCTTTTTTATTCATCTGTCATCATATCTTGACATAAAAGTATCGCACGAATTGTTTATGCCTTAACGTTCTGTATTCGAAGATATTTATGAGGGTACTCTCTTTCGTCTCCTAAAATTGTTTGTCCGAAAATCATTATCCATAACACGTTTGCTATAAACTTCAGTAACCATAATGTTCAAAATACCGAAATTTTGTTTAACATAATTATCTTTAGTTCTAAAAGTATTCTGTCATAATATAGAGTACTATAATAATTGAATCTCTTAATTTTACATGATCTAAAGTCATATGTCCTAAGTATTGTGTTAAATAATGTGTATTATTCCGAATGTTCATTTATAATAAATTTTAGTCCTAAAACATTTGCTAAAAATTAGGTTTTAGTGACAGAAACGAATCGCTGTAATTCTGACTCCAAGCAGTCTTTTCTGCCCTAGTGTGTAATTTAAACTCGCGTGGGACCGCCGGAGCCGTGACAGAAACCATGCCTGCTGCATGTTGCATGCTTGCTCGCATGCTGCATCCTTGCTGGCAAGCTGCAGTATTTTTCTAAAATATTGTTCTCTTTTAATTTGTTTTCTTTTATATTGTTCTCTTTTTTTGGTAAATTTAGTGGTTTTGAAAGTTTTTGTCGATATTGAGTGTGAAATCAACCATTTTAATCTTTTAAAATCCACTGCTTTTTTAGTTTAATAGTCTATAAACTAAACAACAAAAAATATAATTTCCAATAAACACCTTTTATTTTCCACTTAGCAAAAACGCGTACCGACGTCAGTGAATATTACTAAAGGCGCCTGTCGTCTAAAAATGCGTCGTGTCGAAGCGAAAATTAATCAAGCTGAACAAAGCTTTTGAAGGCTCAAGACTTTAACTTGTTTAGTTCCCTACCAATTTGTCAATATCCAAAGTTTGAACAATCAATGATCTTAGCGTTTCTAAATCCGTTGGCGGACATATAGTCCTCTCTCAATCTGGACCTACCTGGTTGTATTTGTTTTATAATTAGCATTGTTTTGCAGAAATGGATGGATTGAGTCGTTCTTTTTTTCTTGAGTTTCAAACCTAAGTTGTTTGTATTTATCTTGGCTTTATGTACAGCATGTCCTATTGGTGATGATGTTCTTTAGAAAGGCTAAGTGCGCAGTATTCATTACCGGCGTGCGTGTATGACTAGATGTATGTATGAACAACGTAAATGATGCAAAAGAAGTATGTTAGGATCGTAACAGATGGTATTCTGTAGTTTCTGCCAACCCTCATGAAAAAAATGCGTGAATTTATGTAACTGTTCATGAAGATGAAGAGTAGTAGTACATTAGCGGACTTAATAAAACAAGGTATTCTCCACCAGTCAAATTTTATAAACAACGAATCCTTGGATAAAAATTGTTGTTATAAAATCGAGACCATTCTTAGTAAAGATTGTCACATTTTTATTATAGTAACATTACTAACGTACTTCACTAGTAATGTGTAGTCTGTGGTATCTCTAAAATAAACTGCTTTCCAAATTATTTTCACTTGCTTATATTATTTAAGATATCCGCTGGATGCGAGACGCACGGGATCGGTCAATGTAGCGACGCCTGCCGGGCGAGCACGGCCTCTGTGATAAGCTTGAGTCACGTATTTTATCACGGGTTTTGCTCCCAAACTGTAAATAAAATGTGTGATTCAAGCCTGTCACAGTAGCCGGTGCTCGCCCGGCTGGGGAGGCCTATGTCCAGCAGTGGACGTTTTAAAAAAACATCTTTTTTCTTTTCGGATGAGGATGTGGTCACCTCTGAGTTAATTAAGCCGCCTCTGGCAACCCCACAGGTCTCTGGCTTAGCTATATCAGACTTTATAAGTCCGAAAACATCGTGAGGAAAAAAACCCATAAAAACTTTATTTATTAACTTTTAACTCGTTTTATTTTTAATAATCGAACCTATTACAACTTTTGGTTACCGCTGTCCATCACGATCTATCACCGCGTCCATTGCTGCGAGCCCAAACTCTTTCAATTACAACTTTCCTGAAATTGATGTTGTTTTCATTCGATAATTGAATGTTTACATTGTCAACGGAACGACGGACAAATAAAATTATCCTATCGGAAACTTTGTACTGATGATGATGCTCTGTTTTATTAGGGTCTTGTGATATTAATTTGTTTATTTCTGTTATCTTTTCACGGTTGAACGGCTAAACCGATTTAGAATAAATTAAGTATGGAGTTTATTTTTATTTTTTTAAATACTAGCTTCTGCCAGCGGTTTAGCCTAACCTTTCTCTTGAATCACTCTATCTATTAAAAAAACCGCATCATCAATCCGTTGCGTGGTTTTAAATATCTAAGCATACATAGGGACAGACAGCGGGAGGCGACTTTGTTTTATACTATGGAAGGATATATTCCATTGCAAAACACTAGGAATTTCTACCTGTATCGTGGGTGCGTTTACAAAGATTTAAACTCACAAACACAAGACACCCAGATCCGGAACAACTATAGGCCATACAAATATTTGTTCCGTGCGGGAATCGAATCAGCGACACGCAGCGCAGCTGCCGATCGCCCAACCGTGTCGTCGTTAGTTTGAGTCCCTGGGAAGGACATACATTTTTATCCCCGTAGTGCGTTCTGCTTTTGAAATGTTCGAAACATACTCGTATCAATATAACCCATTTTCTCCTTTTTCCCACTGCTAGGACACAGACTATCTCTCAATGAGAGGGCGTGGGCTGTAATCCACCACCCGGGCCCAGTGCGGGTTGGTCGATATCTCATGTCTTCGATTGTTTTAATTCCGATTATTCCCGTTGTCCACCACTTGGTTGGTCACCACTGGGGGATAGCGGAAAAACTTTTAAAAATTATTCCCGCTGTCCACCACCGGGGGACAGCGACACGGATTTTTTAATTATTCTCGTTGTCATCCACTGGGGTTAGTGACACATAATTATTTAACATTCCCTATGGCCACCGCTGGGATATGTTTCATTAAAATATAAAAAAATCATCATCTTATTACTTATTAAAGGTGTGATTGCTTATTTTTTTATTAAATTGGGTAATTAACCGACATAATATTTTCACAGCGATAACAGACTCCTACAGACTGTACTTTGGGAAGAATTATTAATAAATCCGTGTCGCTGTCCCCCAGTGGTGGCCAACCAAGTGGTGGACAACGGGAATAATCGTTTTAATTCTATGACATGCCGGTTTCCTCACCGTTTTGAGAACAGCGGTGATGGCATTATTTACACAAAGTAAAGCCTGCCTGGGTTCGAACCAACGGTCTAGAGTTTGTAAGTTGGGCTGTTACCACTGGACCGCTGCTCACTGCCATTTTTTATGCCTGTAATAATTAAGATCATATATATTTGCTTATTAGATAGTGTTCTCATTAACACCATTCTCTCCATGTATGTAAAAATATCTCTTTTATCATACAATAATTAATTGATATGTAAATTAGCATTATTTCGTGCACATGGCACTTGTATTCCAGCATTTTCATTTTTAAACAAAGTATTTTTGAAAAAAACACAAATCATTAAAAAAAAAAATTATAATATTCTTATAACATTACTCTGAAAAAAATGCCAGAAATAACCAAATATGATCGCGGCACATATCTGCCCATCCCATCGTATATAACCGGCGTGATACTGACGTCACACAGTTTTGATATGGGCGACACGTGTTTCCTCGAAATATCAGCTGTTTCGTAGCACTGCTACGCTCGTAGCACGTAGCAAGCCGTAGCGCGTAGCGTATTGATCGTAGACACCTCCCCTCGCGGCTGCGATTTCTAAGCTTTTAACGATAATAACCCGACTGTTGCGACGCCAAAAAGAGGGTTATGATTTTAACCGGTGTTTTGGTTTTTAGAGTGGATATTTTCGGTTTATTTATGTTTTAATATTGTTTTCTTACTTTCAAGAAGAAAAAACAATGTGGCGAGTTTAGAATATCATGCATGTGTATTGGATTACGAGGCTCAGACATACTACCAGGTAATATTATAAAAGTAAAAATAAACCTCGTACTCGCGTTGGGGAACCGCTAACGTTTGCAGCAGTTTATTTTATTTACTTAGCAGTTCCCCGACGTGAGTACGAGGTTTATTTTTGCTTTTTAGAGGTTTTAATGTCAGGGGTTTTTTAAATTAGTAATTTATTTTTTTAAACTAATATTAAATCTAGTAGTAAGTGCTAAGAACACTTTCGACAGTGGCAAAACAAAAAAAACTAAATCAAAATCGGTTCATCCGTTTAGGAGCTATGATGCCACAGATACACACCAACATACGTCAAACTTATAACACCCCACTTTTTCCGTCGGAGGTTAAAAAGCACAAAACGTCATCGCCAAAAACAAAACACTATCATCATTCTTTTCGAAACACCAACATACGTCCTACCTACGACTTACATTTATATATCTAAGCCTAATTTACCTCATATATCACGATCAAAATAAAATTAAACCCGATTTTTCCCGAGATATGACTGACAATAAATCATGACAGTTATGCCTGACATTTTTGCTTGACCCACGTATTGTGCCTTTCTGGATCTTATGAGCTTGATGGATGTCTACCTAGCTTCTTGAGGGTAGTTGTATAAAGCTTTGTGACTTTGAAATATGAGTCTTATTTCTTTACTGTAACATTCTATGGGACGAATTTAAGAGGCTTTTACGGGATAGAGTATTTTTGAAATTGTACGCTACAGAATCTATTATGATCAGTGGATTAGACTAAAAACATTTTATAACTTACCCACTAGTTGTTTCTCGCGACTTCGCACCATGACCGAAGCCTAGGACCCGTGCATGTATTCTTGATTGCCTTACTAGGTACGATCTAGTTACTTAAGGAATTAAAACAAAATACTCATTAAAAAATCTTTTTTTAAAACAAGCCTTTTTCCTATTCTTCTCACCAAACCCTTTTATTTGATAACCATGTCATAGCAGTGCACAAAAAAATAATATTCCGCCATCTTGGGCCGTCCGCCATATTGACGAATGACGAATGACGTCACTTAGCTAACCACTAATTTAACCCGAACACACACATATATACATACATTGCAAGTTAAATAAAAGCTTGTAAAAAGAGAATATAAATATAAAAAACATGGTTGTCATTTAGCTGTATCTAGTAGTTCTTTCAGAGATTTCCTATTACAATTATACAAAAAAAAATACCTCTCGGCTACACCCAATATTTGTTTTGTTTTTGTCTTCTGTATGAGGCACATTGTACACGACTACTAGGACCAATAAGCACTAAGTAAGCCGTACTTAGCCGTACCATGCTTACCAAAATAAATTGCTACAAAAAAAAAACTTAAAGAAGGACTGGGTCATATTAGTTATTAGTTCTCACAGTCGTAACCTTCGAGCTTTTAAAAATCTACTCCTCCAAATTCCTTCACACCGCACTGGTTTTATGTCTAATTCATATGCTGTCTCAACAATAAAGCTCTGGAACGCGCTACCCTTTGGCATCAAAAAGGCTGAAAGCAAATTCACTTTTAAAAGAAAAGTTCGTGACCACTATTTCAGTCAGACTAAATAGCTTTCATCTAGAGTCAGAAGTCTAGTTGGTATAATTATTATTAGGTTTCTCGTTTTTTTTTATTGGTATTTATTAGTCTATTTTATTTGTATATGTGTATTATTAATATATATGTAAGTATATACATTTTCGTATACAATTTGTTTAAATATTATTTTGTACCCGTTCACAACGTTGTCTTTTTTAACCGAAAGGTTGACTGGTAGAGAATGCCTTGTGGCATTAAGTCCGCCTATGTACCACTATTGTACATGAAGTTTAAATAAATAAATATTTTTTCGTCTTCAAATACATGTCGTCATTCTTTATAATGTTACGCTATACAAAGATACATATATATCATACATTTCCCCTTCAATACAGCGCAGCACTATTGTGTAACCTCACCCCCCTCACCTTTTGTGTCACCTACACGGCACTCAATTCATAATCCTTGACCCATTTGACACATAACCCTAAAATGGCAACGCATTGTTCACTCAACCCTCCGCTGACACGCGTGCAATCAAACTGTCAATGTGGGGGTGTTTTTGTATGTATGTGTGTTGTTGTTAGTCAAAGTTTGAAGCTCGCTAATTGCGCGGGACACTGTCCGTGCCGTGCTTTTTCCAACTGTTGTGTTTGGGTTGGGTTTTTTTTTATTTGCTGATGTTACTTTGATGTTTTATTCTAATATGTCGTATAGATCTAAAGATCTAAAAAATAAACATTCTATAATTGAAAGCGTCACGATAGCGACTTGTAAAATGTCAATAATGTATGCGATTTAATTTCTTTACATTTTGGCATTTCGACAATATCTGCTTGCTGACAGAATGCCAATTTGTCAAGAACCTCAGATAAAATGAATAAAAAAACAGGGTTGTCATTTAGCTTAGAACGGTTATGTTATAAGAGACGCTGCAGACTTGCAATTTTCACATAAATGAATCCTACGAAGATCCTACAAAAAAACAATACCCGGCTTGGTAATCGTTTGAAAGACATTGATAGTTAAAACGTGAAGAAATTATCATGGCACTATAGTAAATAACCACCCCGTAGTCGGGTAATTTGCTGCACGGCTTCGAAAAATTCGAGCATATTCTTGAGCACTTACAAAAAATATAGACACTCTATTTGTAACCAGGACAACGACAACACAATAAAAGTATCCAAAAAACAGAAAAAAACACGTCCCAGCACACTGCAATTTGTTTTACAAACAAAACATTTACGGAACGAATCGCGATGGAAAACATTTTCGCTTAGTTGACTATTTTCCTTCATTTGTCCGCTATCAACCCTAGGTTAGTAATTCCGACCAATTGTTTTCGTTCGAACGTTTTGATTGGTGATTCCGATTGGTTTCGAAATTCGAACGTACTGGCCCCGGAAGCCAAAAAGTGGTAACTTGATAAAAGTTAATATTGAGAAAAAAGGAATTTTGTCAAACATTATTTCCGACACCGACATATTATATTATATTTTAGTATATAAATGTACTGTCGACACGAAAAGAAGAAGAATGACGTAAATTAAAACTTTATTATTATTTATTTATTTAAAGAAACTTAGACATAATTTACAAAATATTTTAACAGGCTAATTTAGGTCGAGATTAAGTGGTGTAGTCATCTGTAGCCGAACTAGGCAGAGCCTGTATTTCGGCTATCAGCGCCAAACCCCTCGAGTTTTATACATACATAGTAGACATTACATACATTGACATGATTTAATTTGTATCATAAACATAATCTATTTAACAAAATAATGTATGTACTTTACTTAGGTATTAAGGATAGAAAAAGTATATGAAATAGAGAAAAAAAAATTGTATAGTGTTTGCATGAAGGACCTCTTGTTTGTGTGAGAAAACTAGCCGTTGCCCGCGGTTTTTGTTTCCAATATTTTAATAAAGTTGCGAGCTTTCGACTAGCCCATCTGACGTGGAATGTATAAAGCTATTCGATGAAAAAAAGACAGAATACTCGGTTTTTTGAGATATCGCGTTTTGACTTATGAGGGCAGTGTAGATGTGCTTTATTTGAATTAAATCGTGTTAATTGGTTGTTTGATAGAGCTGTGTGTGTTGCCCGACCACAAAGGCTTTGTTTTTTTTTCTCTTTTTAATTTAGAAATGAAGTTGCCGATAATTATGTTGTGGTACGATGTTGATAGTTTGATATTTGTATTGTATTAAAAGGAATGTGTTGAGTGGACATCCCTTTCAGAACTAAGTTCCTTATTGCGCGTTTGACGGATGGGATTTTCACGGGAAAAAGTCTCCGACCGACATAGATAGCCAATTTTTTTTTACCTTTTGCTCGTGTGAAAAATATATTTGAAATGATGAACACCGTTAGTAAAAAAACAAGGCAAAATAACTCTGCATTAATTCATTAGATAATTCTTTATCCTCCATTCTTAATCGAAGCCGAAGTCCGTTGATAAAATTTGAAATATTTCATTATAGGGATGTACCTGCTACCTACAGGGTGCTTCATTCATATAACATTCCGATCCCTGGCCCTCCAGCCCGTGGTAAGGGGGCTGATGGCTACCTACATTCCAACTCGTACCTCCGTCCTTTAGTTTTAATCTTTGTAATCTGTTCTGAAGTGCATACACGGAAGTATTAAAATGTTACGCATATGTATGCAGTTGATAAGGCTAAATTTCGCTAAGAACTATTGTTGCTTAAAAATTAAAGGCCGTAATAAAAAAAACAAGATGTGGTTTAAGAAGTATTGATAAGCAGATTCTTAATTCGAATTGCATATGGAGAATTTTTATTCAGAGTATGTTACTCAGTTTATTCCTTTTTTATACATAAAGCTGTATATTAATAAGTCTATGCTACGAAATAAGAACAAAACTTTTATCTTTTTAGGAGCTACAATGATGTCTAAACTGTCTCTATTGGTACCTGTTTTGGGGATAAAAAATAGCCTACGTCACTCCGTAATAACGTAGCTTTCCATAGGTGAAAGATTTCTTTTTTAGTTTACCCAAATAAAAAAAAAAACACTTTCCTCTTTATAACATTAGTGTAGATCACATACCAACTGCGATTATCTTTCGAAAGGCTTTATTAACGATCTCTTTTCCTTCTTTCCAGGGAGAAAAAGACAACGGAAAGAACTGCATATTATCCTGTGAGAAGAGGAAAGCTGATGACACAGATATTAACAAGGATTTGAAAAAGGTAAGAAACTCATTCACTTTAAGGGCCTTCCACCGCTTTAGTGCCGTAATTTTTTTACTTTCTAAAGCATACTCCTTAGTAACGGATAAGTTAAAAGGTTTCAAAAAAATATATATAGTTATTATTGATTCATGTATATTATTTGTGAAATATGGTGTTTTCGTGTAACTAATATTTTTGCTTTAAAAAAATAATTTACAAAACGATATCTTTTCACTACTTTTGATACTCATCCAAAACAACTTGGAGGTTTAAAAAAAATTTGCCTATGTAAATGAACAACTATCTTCAAGGAAGACATAGATAAAATCCAACAAAGCATTAGGGTTTCCACACAATATTGTCGTCAACTGACCACCATTTGTATGGGAGGATTAATATTTTTTTTGTGGCTTGACTTAGACAGCCGTGGATAAGTTGTTGAAATACATTGGCAAAAGCAGTTTTTAAATATGGTCACATCTTGCCGCTACGCGCAGTATTACCGTACACTGCTTAACATCAATCTACCTCCCTTGTCGACTATAACACCAGCCAGGCGAGCACGGCCTCTGTGATAGGCTTGAGTCACGTATTTTATAACGGTTTTTGCTACCAAACTGTGATCAAAATGTGTGATTCAAGCCTGTCACAGTAGGCCGTGCTCGCTCGGCTGCTTGTACCAAGATAAAGGATGATCCATTTCTTAATTCACAAATGCACTTACACAAAGCAATGCAAGATTACTCAGAATTTCAAATGTTCGCTCCTGTGTGTACTGTAGATAAAAGTGGTCTTCTACTCGTACAATGAGATAGTTGTGAGATATTGTATTGTCAAATCAAATCAAATCAAATTATTTTGTCTGTCTGCCTTTGTGTTACTGGGCTTTATAACGGGATGAGACTGTAAAAGTTAGCAAATAAACTTAAGGTTGATTAGATTTTTTTTCTATCATCTGCCTGCCTTTTTTTCGTGTTACTTAGGGTTGGCGCAACACGTTTTCTACTTCCATTCTCCTGATAATCCCCGGCACGTAAGTTGGCAAGAGTCCTTAGATGCGTAGAAGTCATTTTTTAGGTATCTCTGGTAGTGCAGCGGTGTGCGGGGAAAGTTTAGGGCCGTCCCGAGCGCGCGATTCACACGACTGACCAATCGTGTCGCGTTGACGTTCCGTTCGCTCTATATAGTGGTTCGTCAGTTCGCAAAATATGCGCGAAATTACTCCTACTACGCCAAAACCTTGCCAACTTACGTGCCGGGCACTATATCAACCGTAATCGACCTTCATGATGAATTTGCCTGGCTGGAGGCTATAAAGCTTAGTCTCCACATGGTCACCCGGTTAAGCAGTAGCCGATCACTTTGATTGACCTGCGAGACGCACCATATAAAAAAAAAGAACATGATGACTCTACGCGATTTGATTTATATCCCACCGATAAGTGATTTTTAATAATCGAAATTGCAAATACGTTCACATGGGCGCAATGGGATGTAATTCGACCGATCTGCAATTTAAATGTTCATATAAAATACTTGTATGATGTCGCCTATCGACGCAATTTAAATTGCGCCGCGCAATCACATCAGGAAGGTCCGTTACACTATCATTCGCTTCCTTTTCATTCCTGTCATTCCTCACAAAATCTTACAAAACACACGTTTTCGGTAAAATACGTTTTTACAAGCTTTTATTTAACTTGCAATTAAGATGAAACTTTGCATAGTTTTGATGACAATGCATGGTTAGCTATGTGACGTCATTCTAAATCCAATATGGTGGACGGCCCAAGATGGCGGACTAGTTATTTTTGTGCACTGCCATGATATGGGTATCAAATGAAAGGGTTTCCTGAGAAGAATACGAAAAAAGCTTGTTTATTAAAGGACTTTTTAATGAATAATTTTATTTCATCAACTGTTAATAAAACATATTTATATAAGTTAGAGAGTAAGCAAGTACAGCGTTTTTCTTCGTATATCTTAGTAGCAACAACCTTCGGGTCACCAAACCCCTTAAAAAACGCTCAAAAAATTCTCCCAGCAAGCACGAACTGTCTGCTCATAAAATTCACCTCAGCACTACACTGCCGTGTGTATAAATAAAGACGTTACACTGGCGAGCACATAAAGACGGCATTACTACACATCGGGACAAAATAACTTAGATCACGCGATCAAATGTGCTAGAACCGTATTACTTGAAGTGGGCATAAAATGTGAGCACAGTAAGTGTGGACCTGGTGAATTATAAAGTTTGTAAATGTGACCACGTCACACCACAGCACACCACAGTTTACGCTTTGTTAATTGTATGTAAATAATTCAGGTTTCGTGGTCGACTAAGCGGATTTTCATGTTTTTGAGCGAATGATTGGCAGTCGTTACGTTATGTACGTTAAAATAAACTTAATTGAATGTAAATTTTAATTTAATTACACACCTATATCTGTATATGCTTGTGAATTGTATATAATAAAACTGATAGCTGTATAAGGCATAAAGAAGTATGTAAGGATCGTAACAGGTGGCGTTCTGTAGTTTCTGCCTACCCCTATGGGTAAAAGGCGTGAGTTTATGTATGTATGATAGCTGTATAAGGCCCAGATTTTTATTTTTAGTTCACTCATCTAATGATTAATTAAATATGCTATCCAATGGTTTAAAATTTTGGTAAAATGCGTTAGTCTAACAAATTGTCAATTTATTAACTCTCCTGGGCTAACAACTAAAGAAAAAACGCGATAATAATTGATAATAATAACGATTGTGATAATAATAACACTCGCGTGTTATTATTATCACATTCCACCCACGCTCGTGTTTGAATGACCCCTACTATATGACCATTGTATCAACTACTATTATATACTGTGTAAAATACGGCATTTGCTTCAAAAACTCTATGAGTATAATATCGCCAAGCAGTTTGAATAAAACAGCAAACACAGATTTCCTTTATAGAATGTGTTGTTGGTTCCGATTTAAATATAGCGATATTACGTGACGTCATAGCGTTGGCACGTGACTACAAAGTACCGTTTCTCAGTTGCCATGGAAACAGCATTTTTAAATTCCCTCTTGAACGGTTTTTTTCGTGAAATAATAATAATACAAAGTTACGTCCCAAACAAAATTATTATGCCGACCCAATGATATTCAAATAAACAGATATGTTATGAGCGCGCGCATTGTGAAGACTCGAATAGGTCACAATTGTGACCTTTAGTCTTTAGTTTATGTCACGCATGGCGAAGAGCGATTGAAACAAAAACAAAATAAAAATAAATGCCATCGTGTGTAGTTAGAAATTGTACCAATTATGATACCAAAGTACATAAAACAGAAGGGATCTCATACCATATTTAAGTACGCAATACGCCTATTTTACAAATTTCTTTCATTTTTTTTCCTAATATTCTGATATTTGGAGGTTAGAAAATGATAACAACATTTACGTTCACACGCAAGTGACAAACACTAGCTGTCTTTTTTTTCTTGTTGGTTTTATCAATCCATCCCTTTCGACTTGTAGTGAAATGTCAGATGAATGAAAGGTGTGTGTGCGGAACACTTTTTTCAATTGTTTTGAGAGTGTATAACGTATCTGTTTATTTGAATATCATTGTGCCGACCCCAAATATTTTTAATGGTCCTTGTTATATTAATTATGTTATAACTATGCAAGTAATTTTTTTTTAAATTTGAATTTGGTAAAAGACCCAAGAGAATGCTGTTATCAAGGTGAACAAACAAATTAAACATGTTAAAAGTTAATTCTGAAACACACCCTTGTGAATATTAACCACTTACATCAGATGCCTCTAATGTTATTTTGCATCCACACAAAAAACTAATATCTAACCTAATTAAAAAACATCCAATGTAACCTAGGGCCACTAAGAACAATGGGCCCAAACAAAACATAAAAAGAAGTCCCAAACTCAAACTTTTCGTAGTTCTTCAAGAGCGTAGTCATTTTATTTTCATTATCTCCCCAGGGGGCAAATTTACGACAAAGAGTGCACTCCACCTTAATTTAAATACATTACTGGTTTTGAATGAGTCGACGAACAACTTTGTGGTACTAGATGATAATTGGACTCCTAACAGACGGAAATCTGCACTTGTTGAGGGTAGGTTAAGATTTGTGTGAAAATTGCAACTTGAAATAGGTTCAATGAGGTTTGTGGGTTGTTGTCGGCGACAATTGAATTGTTTTTGCAGAGTTTGACGAACAACTTTGTGGTACTAGATGATAATTGGACTCCTAACAGACGGAAATCTGCACTTGTTGAGGGTAGGTTAAGATTTGTGTGAAAATTGCAACTTGAAATAGGTTAAATGAGGTTTGTGACTTGTTTTTGGTGACAATTGAATTGCTTTTGCAGAGTTTTTGGTTATTTTGATTAATTATCCCTATTATTAGGGACGTACCCTAACAGGAGTGTTATTTAAAGAAGTCTTGGGGTAGTAGTAATAGCTTATAAAATGTGTATATATACGGGTAAGGTAAAAATCGTGATCCAAAGAAACGGGGCGATAGTTGGGGTTATTTGCTATAGGCCCTAAAGTACTTACCACTTTAACTGTCAGTTCAAACAATACATTTTCTATTGTGTCTCATTGTCTGGAAGCTAAGGTGTAACCAAACAATTTCTGCACTTTTCTCAACTCTTTTGATCCACGATTTGTTGTATACAGACAGTTGGTAAACACAGAAAAAGTTTTCTTCTTCTTTTTATACCCTCCCCTGTGAAAAAAATGACGAATTCATGAAAAAACGTTGTATCACAGGCACCAGGAAAGGTTTTGTTTACCGTAAGTCTACTATCGCTTTGTAGATACTATAAGTTAAAAAGCCAGGATTCAACCCGTAAACATCCACACCGTCAATACATAGACATATTTATTCGTAAACTCCAAGCATAACCACGTGCAAAACTCAGCGAGCTATAAATTGAAAGTTCCAATAGAAACTGAATACTAAAGTGGACATTACCATATGAGGTTCAACTCGAATGCCGTTAATAAATCAAATAGAAACTAACTTAGGTGTGTTTGTTTGTTGTTCACTTCGAGGGGAATAAATTTAGCGTAGATTACCTGCGAGAAATATTGATAGGAGCTGTTGGTGCGAGTGATTATGGGTTTTTAAGTTATTTTTGTAACAATATTCAAAGAACAATACAAGTACAATAGCTACTCAGCGTTCGGATGTTTGTACCTAGTTAAAGACTAGTTGTTTACTGACTAAGTTCCAATAAATCATTGAATAGTATGTAAACGAGCGAAAAAAAACAAATTAAAGGTGTAAACAATACTGAATATGGTGTAAATAATACAAAGTGGGCGACAAACAGTGGACGAATACAATTGTTTAAAACAGCGACTTGAAAATAAAAGTTTTCAACGGAGCCCCGCTCCGCGGCGCTCCTTTTTCTGTCTGCAGGGTCTAAAGTAACCTTACATGAAAGAGATGACGGGAGCTAAGTTCGCTCGCTTTGCTCGGTCACTACAGCTGCCGTCATCCACTTCGAACCTAAACTATATGTATCGGGATGCCCTAAGTTCCCGAGCTCGCTTCGCTCGCTCTTGGACTAATTCGTTAAAAACACGAATACACCCGAACGCCCGCGCTTCACAGCGATGTCGCTTCGTCGGCTATTCTATTATTTTCGAAAGAATAATATGCTAAAATAGAAAAATAGAACCCCAAATACGATTAAAGTATGTATCAATATTATTACCGCAGCTCACAAAAACCTCCTAAAAGATATTATTACTCAAACCGGATAAATAGTAACTTAGTATAATAGTCGCCTATTCAGTATATTTTTCACTCGGTTAATAACTATTTGCCTGCGTAATTATAAACGATTTAACACCTATAGGTTTCAGAACAGTTGCTTACCATATGCTGTCCACCGGGCCGGAAAAGTGTGACGTGTGTGGGGGAACGCCCTGAAGACACAAAGATGTCGCAAACTAGATGTCCGTCGTAAACGAGAACCTAAAAGAAGCACAATTTAGTGTCTCGGCACGAACTTGTCTGGCGAAAAAAGACAAACAATTAAAATCAAATAATGAGTTAAGGCTATGCAGGAACCTCTATCTCTCTCTAGTAAGAGAGAAAGAGAAAGAGATGCCTAGAAAGTTAGTCTAAGAGCCGTAATGGGGGCTAGGGCACGTCTTACGAAATATTTCAGTTTTAATAGAAAATTAACGTTTAACAAGACGACTATGGTACCAATCAATCTGCCTAGCCTTTGTCCAACTATATCGGTGTCGGCTTCTAGTCTTACTGGATTCAGCTGAGTACCAGTATTATACAAGGAGTGACTGCCTCAGATCTCAAGCTTCTGACTACCCGTAACGACTGTCAAAGATCTTCAAATGACAATCGGGACCAACGGCTTAACGTGCTTTCCGAGGCACGGAGGAAACTCGGTATGTTGAAATGGCCACCCATCCATAGACCGATCTCGTCAAGCATTGCTTAATCTTGATGTTCGACCAATGCGGCTGATATTATTTATCCACGAGCTCCTCAGACCAGTGCGGTTCTGGTACCAAAGAACCTATAAGTCTCTTGGTACTAAAGTTGCCAAAGTTACCAACAATTTATTGGTTTGTTGAGACATGCACACATTTTATTGCTCACACTGTCTCTTAGTTCTAAAACCCTCGTAAAGTGACTTCCACACGTTTGCACTCGGCATAAAATCAATAGTTCAGACTGGAGTCAACAACCGTTGCAGACTGCTTAAGCAATAATAAAAACATTGTAGAATTGTATTTATATGAATGTCTAGGTTGATATTGTTGTCATTTTATTCATGATTATTAGCTTCTTTTTATCCCGGAAAAGTGCACAGATTCTGCGAGTTAGACCATGGAAGCGAAGCTAAAGGACAAAGCTAGTTTTTAATGACGGAGATCGTCTATGGTGATACCGAAATTAAGTCTAAATACTTTTTATTTCATTTTAAATCTTGAGGAGAGTTTTCGGACCGGTACGATGAGACGACGGCACGTATCGTGTAATCCCACCGCACTATTCCCAAACCACTGCAACTCCTGAAAGCCAGAATCAACAGTGGCGACCACCAGAAAAACGCCGAGGCAATGAAGCTCGACGAAGTCCCGGCGAATGAATTTAACTGTCTTGGATCCCGCAACGAAATTAATCAGAAAAGAAAATGGAGGAGTAAGAAAAATACAAATTTCCACTTCCCTCCATATCAAGCAGGAGACAGAACAAACAAGACCAATAGGCACAAAGGGTCGTTTACAACTGGGATAAACCCAGTTGCTAACATTGTGAGCTGTTATATTTGATTCCAATAATAGGTACGTATCGTGTAAGAATGAACTACGAATTAGAAAACCTGATTAATGGGGAAACGATTGTCAGGTTCTTCAAGTCGCAAAGGCTCAGATGGGCAGGTCACCTGGAAAGAATGGGCGATACCAGAACCGTTAGTCATGTCCAAGTGTACTCCGATTAAAAAAGGACCCAGAGGAAGACCCAGGCAGCACTGGATAGATTGTGCCGAGGATGATTTGAAGAGGAGAGGAAGGAAAACATCTTCGCGAAAGGAGGGCAGTGACAGAGCGAAATGGAAGAAGATCGTTGAGGAGGCCAAGACCCACAAAGGGTTGTAGTGCCAAAGGAATGAAATGAACATTTTATTTCTTTTTTTTCACTCCTGACTGGTTCTGAAAACAGTGGTAAATATTATTATTTAAGTACCGGGTAGGTTAAGCTTTTTTTAAGTGTTATGGATAAAGGTATGATTTTATAAATCTACTTTTCGGATTACATGAATAAAAAATATAGGGTTGTTTACGAAAGTTATCCATACTAATACTATAAAAGCGTGTTTCACTGACAATGCGAAAGTACCTGTTTGTTTGTTACCTTTTCACGACTAAACAGCTGAACCGATTTAGATGAAATTTGATATGGAGACAGTTTGATACCCTGGAAAAGAAATGTTTTTATACCGGGTGTGGTGTTCCCTTAGGATGACTAGATTTTTTTTTTTTTTTTTTTTAGTCCGGGATGCTAATAACCCGTACTTTTTAAACTACTCATTTATCAAGTAGTAGACACGTTTCAATCGAAAATCTATCGTAACACATTATAATATGATATCTAGCGAAAATACCTCGATTTAAAGAGTAAAGTGCACATGACCTTTGAACGGCTGAACTGATTTTCATCAAACATAGCTAAGAACGTTCTCAACAAAATCATTTCCGTAATAAAAACAAACTAAATTAAAATCGGTTCCTCCGTTTAGGAGCTATGATGCGAAGACGAAATACATTTACAAAAATAAATATTTAAAACTGTATTATATACTTCGGGGGTTAATAAAACCACTTTTTACGCGCGCTCGCCCACACAAAGATTCATCCCCTATTTAACGTCCTATGATGTTCGAATTAAAAAGCAATATGGCGATAATCCCGGTTTGATATGACGTCAGAGTTGTTCGACCAATCAGCGCTAAGCCTCAGCTGTTGTACAGCTTTAATCAGGACACCAACAGACATAGTGGTTGTATTAAGTCTTATTGTTTCGGACTTAGCGTTGAATTAAAATAAAAGAGTTGTTGTTTTGTAATCTGTACTTTTAGTTAATAGAACTCCCTCGTGAGCTCTGGTTTGATGATATAAGTTTCACTAGGAGTTATGTTAAGTTAGCGCTAAGGCTTCGTTCTGGCCACTATCTATCAGTCTAGTTTGCATTCTTAATGCGAAAGGCTGCATCGCCTAATTGTGACACATGTAATAAAATTGAAAAGGTGCAACATTTGCTGACGGAATCTGCTAAGAATAGAGATGAAAGGATATCTTTGGCTAGGGAGTTGGACTTATCCAAAATATTTTGGCATACCCTAAATCAGAAAGGACCAAACGCATAATTTGTGGCTTAATTCAGAAGTCTGGGCAGTACTTCCTTTTCTTATATTATAGTATAAGTATAGTAGTGGGTAATAAAAATATAGTTTAAATATAGATATATATATATATATATATATAGGTTGTACGTTGTACAACCGACGCTGGTGTCACCTTAATAAAACACATATTTAATGCGTGGGAGGAGGGACAAGATGCCATAGGTATCTTCTGCGACCTGTCGAAGGCGTTTGATTGCGTTGATCATGAAACATTGCTATTGAAACCTGAGCATTACGGGCTAGGCCAATCAGCATTACGTTTAGTAAAATCCTATTTGAATGATAGACAGCAATTAGTTCAAATAAATGGTGTCAATTCGTCGGGGTTAAACGTTAAAATGGGGGTACGCCAGTATGGCGTATTTGTGTGGATGAAAACACCATAGGAAAAAATAAATTAAAAGAAAGAACTGCATTTCAAATTACTTTCTTACATGTGATAAATATGCCATGCATTCAGCTACATTTGTGTCTAAAAATGTATATTTATCTAGTTTAAAATCACCCTTTATCCTCTGGGTACGCAGGTACTTCTGGCAAACTCATCCAATCAATTCGTTAGCTTCACCGTAAAAGTATGACAAACAATCAGACTTTTACATTAACAACAGCACCAGTAGATACGATCTACGCCCCGAAAAAGCAATCACTCACTTCGGCTCTAAACCAAACTTTTTGACTTTTACCATCAAAACTTGTTTACTAGTTTCGCTTATCAACAGAACTTTGATATTAAAAACTAAATCGTAACTCCTAAACTACTTTTGGGGTAAACAAAGGAATAGTTTTGAAACACGAATCATGAACGACAAAACGTTGTGCGAATAAAAATCGATAGTAGGCCTCTTATGCTACCTTCCTGACGGCTCGAAGCGATTCGACTTATATCTCACCGTTAAGTCGCAGACACCCCTCAGTAGCTGATTTTAAAATGAGAATCACGTCTAAACGGCTATTCATATTTTTTTGGTAAAAATATATGTTACATTAGACCATTTTCTTAATAATAAGATCTAAAAAAAAATTGAGTTTTATTCGTATACCATGGTGTAATTAGTTTGTATAGTTATGTCTATAACTGACAAATACACCAATTGGACAAGCTTGAGCGACTTCAAAATCTCTGTATCAGGTTCATATTTGGCTTGCGCAAGTATGATCACGTTTCCGAATTTCGTACTAAGCTCAAATGGCTTCCTATTCGCCTTCGCCGGAATACTTTCTTTGCTTTATAATGTGCTATTTAATCCTTTTTATCTCAAATAACGCTTTCAGTTCCTCTGTGACATCCATTCTAGGTCCTTGAGATCATCGGAAAATCTAAAATTAAGTATTCGTATGCATTCCACTTCCTTCTTTGACAAATCTTTCACGATTCAAGCAGCTCGGTTGTGGAATGTATTACCTATTGAAGTGAGACGTGCTCAAACACTGCCAACGTTCAAGAAAATGGTGAAGGAGCATTACCTTTCACTATAATTTTTATTCTGTTCCTTTCTCTGTTATATATTTGATATGTATTAGTATATTAAGTAATATTGTATGTATGTATTGTATGTTATTAAGTCTAAGTAATATTATTTTTGATATTTTGTACACTGACAACCCTAAATTCTTCTCCTATCATTCAGTCCATCCAAAGGTTGTCTGTAAGAGATTGCCTAATGCGATAAGACCGCCCATTGTACACTTGTATATTTGAACGTTTGTCCTGTATGTTTTTTTTGTGGTGTACAATAAAGTATATAATAAATAAATAATAAATAAATAAATACACGACAATCGCACCAAACCCGCTGGGCGTATTTTAATGAAATCGACAACATCTCAAAGGCAATTTAATCATCTACATTTTGATCCAAGGATTTTTTTTAAAGTCTGAGATTAACACAAAAATTTGGGTCTAGCGCTAACCAATGCAAAAAGCAATTTCGGTTAGTAAATTTTACTAAGCGAAATTGCTTTTTGCATTGGTTCACATGGACGCAATTCCGATATGCACTTGAAATTTTCTTAGGAAATCGTCATCATCATTTCACCCGAAAGACGTCTACTGCTGGACATAGGGCTCCCCCAAGCGTCGCCACACTGGTCGGTCCTGTGTGTCTCGCATCTACTGGATTCCCGCAGTCTTAACCAGTACGTTGCTCCACCTAGAGAGACGCCTTCCAACGTTGTGCCTTCCGTCATATCGCCTATCAATGCATTTTAAATGGTATTCCGCCATCATGAAGTTATTAGACGTGTTGTTAAAAAGATTTTGTTTCGGTAAAATACTGCGTGAAACAGAGTTAATTTTATTCGGCTTTAGCTCATCCGTCGAAGCGTTTCGACGTTAGAAATTTGGATTGTGGGCGTCCAATGAGTTATTTTATAGAAGTCCAGCGGCTTCGTTCGCAAGTAGTGACAATGCTACAGGAACTGCGCATTTTTAAAAGCTTTTATTTAACTTGCAATTTATGTAAGTGTGTTCGGGTCAAATCTTGCAACAGAATTTTAAAGCAGTTATCCTCCACCGATTAAGATGAAATTTTGCATACAGGTTTAGTTTGGATGACAATACTTGGTTAGCTAAGTGACGTCATTCTAAGTCCAATATGGCGGACGACCCAAGATGGCGGACTAGTTCTTTTTTGTGCACTGCCATGGTATGGGTGTCAAATGAAACTTCCTTTTTTCATATTCTTCTCGGCAAACCGAGAAGAATATGAAAAAAGGAAGTTTAAAAAAAAAAAAAGTCGTGTGGCACTCGGGGACTGCCGCGGTAAAGCTATTGCATAGCATTTATTCTAGATCCAGTCCTGGAAAATGCGTCAAAAAAATTAAAAACGTTAAAAACTCGAAAACGTAGCGAGCCAAACCCGCATTTATTTACGATTAATAAAACTCTAAAAACAAAACAAAAATACCCTTATTCACATTGAAATAAGGTCGCTTTTCTTTGACAAGCAAAAGTGACCCTTATTCTCATTAGCATAAGGTCCACATTGATCACCATTGTCACAGAAACAGCTCAGAGACCGATAAAAGGCAAAAAAATTACCACCAACAAAAATTTTAAAACCCTCATATCTCAGAAACGGTTGGAGTTAGCGCATTTCTGACAAAAAAATTGCCCCCCTGCCCTCCGCTACTTCATCCAAGAGAACAAGATTTACCCCCCCCCCCCTTAACCTTTTACCTCCCCCCGCAAAAAAAAATTTCATTCTAAAAATACCAACACGGAAATCGAAAACAAGTGCAACAAACCCTCCCCCCCGCCCCCCTGCCCCTCACCACCCAGATTCCACAGAATTCAAAAACCTTATTAAAAGTCAAAGTATCACCGCCGTGCCCGTCGGAGTGGGGAGCGTGAGGTTTATTCGTTACGGAATTTCTGGATTCGGTCCCCGCGCTCAAGGCCCGCGATAGAAGCTATGCAATAGCTTAAAAATTGCATAATTTTATTACAAGACAGAATTAACCTATATCGATAGTGTAGTTGTATCATAATTTTCATAATTGGCTTCATTGAAAATTTCATTTGCGTTGATATTGTTTAGGCGCACGTATTTTCTAAGACGTACGTAAGAACGAACTTGCAATTGCGTTTAGTAAATATCGCTTATTGGTGTGATATAAAGCCATCTGTAAAATCTCTTACTTTTACAAACTTGCAATTTTTCCCCTAAATTCTGACGACGATCTAACGATTTCACTTAAGCATGGTACCTCTTCGTCAATTACATTTTCTTGTAAATTGAAAAGAATATTTGGACCTACATATTGTTGAATTGGACCTACATATTGCGATTAACCCAATCAAGTAATTACTATCGATTGGTAAGTCCCTCGATATAAGGGTCAGCTATTCGCTTACCTATGTATTATGGCCGTAATTGTACACTCTGCTGTTGCATTATTTACAGGCTAGTCACGAATACTTATTTATTACTAATTATTGACCGCGACTTCGTCTGCGCACTATTAGTACTTCTTCGCATCATACAAATGTGCATCCCTCTTTCCGGGTCTCAAACTATCTCTATACAAAATTTTATTGATTTCGATTCAGCGGTTCAAGCGTGAAAAAATAACAGACGGAGATAGTTACTTTCGCAATTAATATTAGTAAAGAAGAACACTGTAATAATGAAGTTGCAACTTAATTTTAAGTCGTATTAATTTTAACCGACTTATTTATATGTTTCGATTGCTGACTGCTTCGTCAATATGGTGATCGATGTGGTCGAAAGAGCTACTGGCAGTCATGGATACAATTCCCGGTCCGGCTAAAGTGTTATTGTGTTTTCCATCTGGAATTCCTCAGCAGTAGCCAGGAGTTTGGGTTTGTGCCCGGTTAATGGCAATAGGCTCGAGCTTGACAACCCGATACATTTTTGTCATTTGTAATTTTTGACATTTTGTATTTTTTGTCATTTTTGACATTTTTGACATTTTTGACACTTTTGACACTTGTCATTTTTGTTATGTTTGAAATGTTATGTTATGTGTGAACAATTAGTTGATTTAAAATGTATATTTAAAAATATAGGTTTATGATGTAACTATAAAATATCAGAGGCTTATTACTTTCCATTGAACAGTGTTACACCAATCAATATAAAACCGGCCAAGTGCACGTCGGACTTCGCACATTTAGGGTTCCGTACCAAATGTAGAATATATTGGTATTTGTTAGTTAAATGTACGTCATAATAAATATTATCATCAAATTTAAAGTTCGTAAGTCAATGGGAAGTTAACAAATACTTCGGAACAAAATTTTGTGACAGACGACGGACAGACTGACGGACACGTGAGTGACAGAAATAGGGTTCCGTTTTGACCATTCGGGTACGGCACCCTAAATAAGTCGTAACATACTCAATTGTTTCGCTTTTAAAAAGAAAACTTTTCTAATTTTCTCGTCACCCCAACGTGTCCCTTGGGTTGAAGTTTTTACCGGTCCAGCCAATACGGACCTATGTTTGGACACTTTGACGAAAAAGTTGGATCAAAAACTGAAGCATACAGAATACTGCCAACATTTGGCACCCCATCCCAACATTTCAACTTGTAGTGAATAGCACTTTTTCAATTCACGTTTCCACAGAATATTCACCGCAGTTTTCTGTAATAGATTGAAAAGAAATTGACGAATATTTTTTCGTAAAGAATCGTATTTCGAACAACCAAAAGCCTTTGCTCATGCCTTCTCTGTATGAGAAGAGACGTTCGGCCTGCAGTGGACAATAAAGTAGTACTAGTTTAAGAAGCCTTTTCGAGAAGATTTGATCTTTGTTTAGTTATAGTTATAATACAATGAATGTTACTGTGCCAGAAATTTCTTGCAGAAAGAAAAACTGCAAACTTACTCTTGAACTTGCAGGAAGGATGATTATACTTACCGTCAGCACTGAACTACCGTCGAACTTACCTAGTTCGAGAAATCCACTGCATGATAGCGTCATCTAACTTTTCACAACTACCAGAACAAAAAAAAACAAGAAAAATCCTCGAAGCTATTCTCCCTCTATAGTCACAAACGTTACATTCCCTTTACTTTTACTCTAGAACCTATCTCTGTACAATTCACACAACTTCATAAAGGCCCGTGAATACAATGGTTTTATTATTTTTCCCTTTTGTTTCAGGCGAAGTTAGAAACAAAGGCTTTGAAAGCGAAAAGGCCGGGCTTCACAGATGACCGGTACAACGAAACGTCTTATTATCTTGAAAATGGTAAGTATTTTTTTGTAAACTTTCAACTTTTACTGACGAATGCATCCGTAATATTACAATAGTTAAAAAAATATATTATCATAATATATGCCTAATCATAATAATAAATAATGATAGCTGATGAAAAAAGTTAATGTAGAGGGTGAACAGCAAAATCAGTTATAACTAAGTACCAGAGTGGAAACGCCATAGACTAAAAGGACGTACACAGGTCTTATTGGCGATGTTATTCAGAAAGGCCAGGTGCTCAGTACTCATAACCGGAGTGCGTGTATGACTAGAGGTATGAACGTGGATGAAGCAAAAGGAGTATGTAAGGATCGTACCAAATGGCGTTCTATAGATTCTGCCTACCCCCATGGAACAAGGCGTTGGTTTAAGTATGTATGTAGAACGATGGCATATGTAAATCTTATCATAACATAAACAATTTGTCTAATGCCAATGTCATACCAACAATAATTGCAATCAACGAAGAAATAACTCAAAATATATAAATAACGAACAAAGCTCACAAAGCAATCAATGAAACAGAAACCCAAACAAGTAATTTATCAAGAAACATTATGTCTCCTCTATAAATAATATTTCTGAGTAATCTGCGCACAAAACCATCGCCAATGTCGTCTCCTCGAAATATCTTTTTTTATTTCCTCTAAGTACGGTTTTTACAAACCCCGACTGATATTGGATTACATGAATACCTATCTACAATAACGAATCCGTCCCTTTAATTTTTTTCTTTCCATTGATTTGATTCTTATCCTTATTTCTGTCATCTTTTCCTTTTCATGATTCGATAGCTAAGTCTCTATTATGTGGGTAAAAGTATTTGATGTATCCAATTTAATTGATGTAATTTCGTCTTTTTATATTGTAGCTTTTGTGTCGTTTATGTTTTGTTCTTCTATTTTATCGTCATCATTATTTTATTTATTATTAAAAATTTATTTATATTTGATTACGTGTCTAAAAACAAAATCTTTTACGTCAATGTTGTTGTAAATAATGTTAGCTACATCGACTCCTCTACTTTAGCAAAAAAATTGTGAAAAATATAAAATCTATTTAAAAGCATTAGCTGTTTATTCCACTCATAATAAAAAGTGGCCGGCAGGGTATCAAACCATTACGTAACCTACGTTGACACTAAGTGGATGAAACAGCGGTCACGCTAGTTTTCAATATAGCTAATGTTAGAAAGGCCCATTATGATCTAATGGCCTTAGTCATCTAACCGCAATGGCGCGTTCTTCATTCAACCCCCGTTGTGCTTTACGGCTATGCAGATATTTCGAGGTAACGACTTATAAATTGCGATACGCCCGCTATTTAAAAGGTTGGTAATATTTCTGTGGTATTTTTGTTTCGGGAGGTTCTTCAATAAATTAGAGTGTTTAATCATTTTAAACGAGATGTAAAGTTTTTTTGAAATCAAATACGCTGAGATTTTAAATATGAAACTGCATATATTTTTTAAGTGATTACAAATAAAGGAAAAAGGAGAAATATACGATATAATTTGACGCGATGAAATGTTTCTCCAAATATCTGATCTTTATTATAATATTTAATCGAGGCGTTTATTTTAGAACGATTTATGAAGGTATATAATCATATGTAAAAGTGGCCTATGCTCAAAGCATTTCCATATTTCAGGACTCAGGAAAGTCTACCCATACTACTTTACGTTCACAACATTCACCAAAGGAAGGTGGGTCGGCGAGAAAATTCTCGACGTTTTCGCTCGAGAATTTAGAGCCCATCCTGCAGCTGAGTACGAGAGGTGCATCCGTGCGGGGACCCTGACAGTCAACTACGAAAGGGTTGACCCTGACTACAGATTGAAGCACAACGACCTCCTAGCAAACGTCGTCCATAGGTAAAACAACGTCATTCTAATCTGCCACATCAGAGATATCCAGTAGACCGCTTCAGATAGCTACAGCACCTTAGACTCAATATACACAAATCCCAGACACATCAACATTTTTGTTTTACACAATACTCGTACAAATTCAGATGTTACTTTGATTTCAGTATTGTAAATAATAACTTTATTTTCCTCGCCTTATATGTATTTAATTTTCACTTATCCTTACATACTATTACAGTTACTCTAACTAAAATATTTTTTTAATAATAATGTGACGTGCGTCGAAGCTTGTTTGTATTTCAGGTCTAATTTGTATTTAGTCCACTGTAACACAAATATAATCTTCAATAACGATATCTTGAGCACCGAATGAGCATGCGAGTGCATATTGGCCGTTTTCCTAAAGAGACACAGTTCTTTTATCACTTTATAATCTTGAATGTTCAACTGCTAATAGTCAGACACAGTGTCTAGTTCAGAACGGTATGAATCTTCACACGATACATCTTCAATTTCGCTCACGCATGTTCATTTGTTGTTTGGTTCTCGTCTAATCTTTATTTCATAAGTCACGAGAACTGATATTTAAACGAACTCTGAGCAAAAATATTCTACGTTTAGTGGTTAAGTATCAAAGATGGAGGAGCATCAGCGGTGGCTTCGTGATTGTTCTAAATGGGACTATGAATTCCTTTTCCCATATTTTATGGGGCAAACATTCAACACAAACACAATATTTATCAAAAATCTTATAAACTATACTAAACACTTCTTCACCAAATACTAAAATATTGTATTTTTCTTCCTCACAAAAACGAAAATGTCGTCTACATAAACGAAATTTTCGTCTTCTTATATGTGGTTTTGCTCCGAGTCCGTTGCCCAGAAGCCGTAAGCCTGACGTGTGTATCGTTGCAGGCACGAAGTACCGGTCACCAGCCAACCGATCAACCTCGTACATATCGACGAGGACATTGTGGTTGTCAACAAACCGGCCTCTATCCCCGTAAGTGGCAAATGAGACAGCCATGTTATGTGTACGCTTATATCATACATCAAGTACTTGTATGTCACCCTTATGTGTCGCATGTTGTGCTAACATAGATTTTACTAGTGCACTAACCAAGCTTTCAATATACTTCATTGTAAATAATTCAACATATTTTTCAGTGGAATAAGATCTGTTGAATACTTTCTTTCTCAGACCAAAGTTC
This sequence comes from Orthosia cruda, assembly GCA_964057195.1. Taxonomy (NCBI): domain Eukaryota; kingdom Metazoa; phylum Arthropoda; class Insecta; order Lepidoptera; family Noctuidae; genus Orthosia; species Orthosia cruda. The sequence goes on from OZ059849.1 coordinate 15,397,183, forward strand.
GCTGAATTATTAAGAAGTATCATAACTCACAAATTGAATTTCGGTGTAATACTTTAGAGAGCAGACAGACGATAAAGAACATCGCATTTAATATCTAAACCGGCCAGAATTTAATTTAGTGGGTCCCACAATTTTAGTGCGGCTATCATATTATAGGCTTCCATTCCACTGAAATCCGCTTTCCCGCCCCTAAAAGCTAGCTTCTCAAAGTCCTTTGCGTTAACGTAAAGCGGTCCCTTTTGCAAGAAATACTCTGCAACGTTATATAACGGAGGACACCTAATATTATGAAGCACTTTCATATCGGCTTTTACGGAATAAAACAGGAATATATAAGGTAGGTGTTAGAATTTACATGCAAAGTAGGCGAAGGCGAGGCAAACTTGATTTTTTTCAGCTCTCACTCAAGTAGAACATCGGGCTTTATACAACATATATTTTTAGATGAAGGTACTGAATTATTATTCGCTACTCTGCTTTGAAGCAGCTATTCAATCAGAAAATAAATTTCTTTAATAAAACGATCAGGTAGATCTTAGAAATGCAAATGCGGTATTCAATTCAGCATCATCTCTCATAAATCTGTTGGCAACCAAACTAAATTTCGCTGAAATATTGTCAGGCGTCAATAGAGCGCCTTATTGATGCGTCTAAAGTAGCTTAACGTCAGAGAATAAGCTTCGACCATAAGACTGCCTCATCTTATACATATCAATGTGGTTTTCAATTACCCGCGGCGGCAGACAACCATAAAATACTTGATAGCCGAACGAAATCCATAGGAAGCTCTATTTAATGTGTAAATTGTATTTTTACGATTTGTTTCTTTGTTACCTCTGAGGAGAACCCATGTTTTCAATTTCTCCCGCTCATAAAAATGCTTTTTGAAAGCCATTGGAAATCTCTTTGATCATTAAAGCGCTGTTTGAATGAAAATGAAGCCTTATTTAGACCTTATCAAAGTATACATTCTGGCCTTAAAAAATATTATTAGACGCCAATATCCTGTGACTTATAAATTTTATAGAAATAATGCCAATAGAAAAGAATTAGGTACCTACGAATTGGCAACAGACAATCATTAGTATCGTCCAGAAATCCATTGTGACACGTAATCAAATAATCAGCTCTTACTTAATAGGATCCCCAAACTCCAACCTAAGCGTTTCGCACCCAAATATTCTAAATCCCTTTGAACCTTTAGCGGGCTCAACATGGCAGCTAAAATGAAACAACAATGTCGGCCAATTACTTACTTGTGCCAGCGTATTTCTACGTACTCGTAGGTCCTCATTAAGCCTCTTGTTACACCAATACAATAAGCTGTACATAATATACATATCTAGACTTAGCACATATGCCCGTTTAGCTCCCTCCTCACGTACTGTTTCAGCAAAGTGGAAATTTCATAGAGGATATTGCATCGTATGCTTTTGTTTGTATTTTGAACACTGATTGGAATAATACGAATTATTTGGGTAGATTTTGACTTTCCGTTGTTGTTTGAAAGAATTATTACTTTACTGAAAAGAAACAAATTACAAATAGAAACCTAATTAGATTAAGTGCCATTTAGAAAATTCGACTCTATAGAAATTCGTCGCGGAGTAGATAAGAAATAATATGAATTTTAAGGCCGTACAAAATCAGCTTTTAAATAGACTAATAAGTAAAGCTTTTCGAAGTACCGAATTTTAAATAAGTAAGTATCCCAAACTAAATCGTAACTAATAAATTCAGAACTTAAGGGATCGCGGATCGGTCAGAAGAAGGAATTAATATAGATTATACGAATGTAATTGTAAGGCGGATGCCGTAGAAAAGAAATATTTCTTCACTTTGAATGTAAAAGGGTCCGAATGATCGACCTTCCGCCATCAGAGTGATTGATATTACGGCTCACTTCTGGATCCCTAAGCTGAACGGTGCAAAGTAAAATATCGTGGTTGTGCCCTACATTCTGCCTTATAAAACATAGTCATCAATTCTATTAAATTATTGGGTATTGGTAAATTTACCCGTATTGGAAATATGGTTTTAGTTAGATACTCGTAATTAGTTAAGTCACTATTACTAATGCACTTAATTCTACTCTTATTAATGCCTTTATATTTAATTTTATTAGCTTTTTTACTAATCTATTTCTTCTTCTAACATTATAATATAGTACAATTATAATATAGTCTTCTGAAAACACAATTATATACAAAACGAAAACCACAGGATAAATAATATATACCGATATACCACAGTTGTACTTAGTTGAAAACATACCCAAGTTTATGTTTATTTAGATTTTACTACGTCTATCTTCCACACAAAAGTTTACAATCTCAACACAACCCGGAACACTGACAAACTTATTTTATGTGTTAGATAATGAGAATCCCGCCATCAAATCAACCGGGATTAGTACCCCTGGAAAGTCGTTAATAACTTCATGTACCTCTGAACAGTTGTTCTTTGTGTACGGTCCTGTTTTGATACTGAATTCAAATGTATTTCAGTTATGTTTATGAAACACATCCACCCATTCAACCATTCTTGCACGCTACATAAATATCGCCATTGAGAATATTAATGAGTTGATGTGACACATTTATATTTCATTAATTTATTAATTAGTCTCATAAGTACTCATAACCTACAGAATGACTTCTACAAAATCTCATGCATTTAAAAGTAGGATCCTATATTCTGTGCCTTCAGTGTATTAAGTATTTACATTGTCTATGATGTTGTAATGCACTTTGAGTAGCTCATTAATTTTAATGCTCCCTCCCCTTTGTGCATATTAGAATAAGCCATTAAAATAACCTTTGTATCGCTGTTTTGTATCCTTAATGTCCCAACATTTTGTACCTTTCCTAATAGATTGTCAAAATATTACGCTTTAGATGTTAGAGATTTTGTGCTTAACGTTATAAATCTGCCATATAATGTGGAAGGTATTACGTCTGCACTGACCAATGGATTATAAAAGCTTTTGTTATCGTTACACACTGTATGTAACTAGACCTTGTAAATAACCTGTACATTAATATTCTTCACTTTGAAGTCCAGTATTCTCGATAGAAATATATGTGGAGCGATATTTCTGCATTATTAAATTCTTTAGCTGACTCCGCAAAGGAAATATTGACTTATTTACAGCAAAGTATTTATATAAAAACTTAAGTTTGTATTTTTTTGGTGTGATCACAATCCAAATTCCTGTACCAAACCAAAGAATTTTGTGTTTACGTCAAAAGGGAATAACTTTGACGTGATACAGTTGTTCTCAAAGGCAATTGCAACATCATAAGACTATAAAAAGTCCGTAATGAAAATATGTTGTGTCCATGGTGGGCCAGGCACGAGACGCCAGTGCTCGCTAGTCCCTTGCGCATCATACACGTGGATGAAGAGCTTCTCGTGCTAGACAAGCCTTGCTCGCTGCCGGTGAGTCATGCGTTGGGACCGTTTTGTCATCATCGTCAGGCTCTGACTGGCGTTTGGACCCTGAAACAATTTTACTTTAGAAAACTGGGAATAGACTCCAATATTTTCATTCCCAATCCAATTCCGAATCAGACAGAAATGTAAGATCATTTTGCCCAAAACCCAAGCATGTCCAAAAAAGAAACCTTTGTGAAAAGAAAAAGTCGTTGGCAATTAAATAATCCCTCAAGTTTGTAATACCTTTTTGTAACTATATGATTTTTCCTTTTATTTCATTCAATAAAAGATTTCCTTTTTTTAACAAAGAAAACGTAACGTAAACGAAAACCATTGAAAGTACAATGAGAGACGAAATAAATCTGAGCAAAGATAGCTCTCAGAAATTCGGTGGGTTAATTTTTTTTCTCGGTCCAAACAAAGTACGCTGTCAGAGTCTGACTAGATTGTGATCTGCACAAAAGTTTGAAACATAATACCACAAACAGAGTTGAAAATGTGCGGTCTTGTCGAAAATACCACTTGAAAGTGGTCCAGAACTTGAGTATTGCGAGCCCCGAATACTTCCTATTTTATTTCATTTCTTTCAAGCGGGTACCGTGTTATCCAAAATATTTTAACCTGATCCTATTATTGTTGTTCAGGGAGAACTTTGCCAATATTTTCTTTTACATTTTGGTAAATTGAGTTGCAGAAGCTTACGTCCGATTCAATTAGGAGTTTGTCGTACGTCCCTTTTTGTCAATTCTGAAAACTTTTTACCCAAATAAGGTTAAAAAATCGAGGAGAGGATGGTGCCGGTTTATACCGCCTATATAAATAAAAATAACTTGAATATACTATATAGAAGACGTATATGATAATATGAGATGTTCGTGAAAGGGTCATCAATTTGCATGTTAAGTTTCATTTTCGGAATTAAATCCTTGGAAGTGTCCTACAATTATTATGCTTGGAAATGGCCTGCATTATGTTACCTTATAGACATGCATGTTTTGTACTATGTTCTTAATTTGATTATTAAAACAGAACGTCTCGTACTATATACTATGTTCATGAATCAATTGGCTGATTTCGCTCAAAATCAAGTGCTTTTCTCCCAGCTCTGTCAACTGTATTAAGCAGATTTCATGATAAAATGCAATTCAATCTCTCGAAATGTCAAAATCCTTTCTTAAATGGCTCGGTACTCGCTTCACTGTACTATCTTTTTACTATAGTTTTCTTTCACACTTTCTTGTGCATGCTAGTAAATATCAATTTATTGATCTTGCTGTTTTCTACTATGGCGTTCTTTTATCGTTTGGACTGCGTGAACGAGGTATTGTCTAGCTTAGTGTGCATATCACCATAATACTCATTTATCATTATTGCTTGCTTCATCACTGTTGCTTTATTCGTTTTTAACTTTATTTTAATCGTCATCAGGTATCTTGTGTGCATTATTAGATTTCTTTATAAGATTTATATTCAGTTTCTTAAATTTCGTTATCAACGGAATGAAATGTTGAAATAACGAATAAAATTTTGATTGCTGATTCCAAATTTTGTTTGAATACATTGTTAATCAAGTCCTCCCTAATATGGACGATGTTTTAATCCTTATTAAAAAGCATGGTAAAGGTTAAATTAAAAAAGAATTTTGTAAAGTCCATCTCAAAATTAACATCAAATGTAATGAAAAATGTTTCGCTAGGTGCATCCATGTGGCAGATACAGGCACAACACAGTCGTTTTTATACTCGCAAAAGAGTACAACTTGAAGAACTTGAGGACCATTCACCGACTCGACAGGCTGACGTCAGGTAAGATTGCTCATAACTGTGAAATCTTTCTTCTCGGCTTCAAAACGAGCTTTTTAAAAAATTACCCTTTCTGGATTTTTAATTGGTATAAATAAAACCTGATGTCTATTTTTCTTTTCCGATGTTGAACGTGATTTTGTTTAATAAATGGTAAAGGATGACGTTTATATGTTGTTTTCTAAGAATTATTTTGGAGTTTATATAAAAGGGCAACATCATAGGCCCAGTTTAGGTAATATCATTTACAAAAACCTATATATACCTATATAAATATGAATTATACAAAAGTTTATAAAAAAACTTTTTATAAACTTTTGTATAATTCATATAAAGATTATAAAAATACTTTTTATAAACTTTTGTATATTGTTTATTATTGAGGTCTCCAATTTTTTTCCAAAACAATATATATTTTCGTTTCCGACTAACACTTTCATCAATACATTAATATTGTACTCCAAACAGGTCTCTTACTATTCGGGAGGAGTCCAAAGAAAGCGAGGCAGATGGAACATCAGATCAGGAATAGACAAGTACAGAAGGAGTACGTCTGCAGGGTGGATGGGGCGTTTCCTGAGTAAGTGACTAAATCAAGAAATATTAATTTTATATATTTCTCTCACTATGGTCACAGATAATATAATACTAGCATACTATGGTTTTGACATTACAATCTTTATGAAAACTTTCTATAAGGTTTATTGTTTCATTACTTAGGGCAGATTTATTTATTGATTCTTTGATTGATGTAGCACTCTGTAGATATTTATCCTCGCTCAATCTATTTGGTGTTTCTATTTGAGTAACTATAATAATGGTTTATGATTGTCATTTTCATTATACACTAGCTTCTGCACGCGGTTTTGCCCGCGCAATTTTTTTTTTATAATCCCAAGGGAACACACTATAAATTACGGAATCTATGTACAGTACAACTATTTTATTTATGTCCCTCGGCTAACTTCGTCGTGTTTCGGTAGGCGTCGGCTTTCTATCAGATTCCAAATTGCTTAAATATTCTATGTCCTTGCCTGAGTCCCAAACTATCTTCATACCATATTTCATCTAAATCAGTTCAGCCGTGTAGTTGTGAAATGGTAACAAACAAACATAGTTACTTTTGTTTATAATAACATTAATAGTATAAATTAAAATAGTATCGCTATTATTATCGATTTTAGTAAACTCTCCATCAGTTTTCATACTATGTCCAGGTTCATTAACTTCATCATTGACTTCATTGGTATCGTAATACGCAACAAAAATACTGTTGCAACTTATAATTCAATGGCGTCACACAGAGTGTTGATCTTTTCTGGAGCACTGAACTCAATATCGATCTTGTAAAAAGCCTGCAATAACATTAATGACGTGACCAATTATACACGTTCAGTGGAATTTGAACTTTAACGCACTATTAAAGAGTCTGTTTTCTCTTTTGGCTTTCCAACTATGATAGTCTTTGGTTGACAAGCCAATCAAAATGTTTATTGATTCATGAACAGTCTCATCGTTTGTAAGTGTGTTTAGTTAAATTGCAGTTTGGAATGTATACGGTTATATTTTCTAAATACATTCTTGATCAGCTATAGATTATTTTAATATTATTTTAGGTTTTCTTGTCTAGGTTTCTCGAGATTCAAATGGTTTTAATGCTTTTTACGAGTTAATAATTTTCTTTGACTATTTTTATTTTTGATGGGTTTGCTCTTGACTCTAGTCTAGGTCAGAGGTAACAAAGTCGAAGATGGAGTGATTTAATTATAAGCAAGGTTGTCAGAAATTTATTCCTTCATATTTTATTTTTGATTTGTTCTTTCATAACGTATCATCAATAGATTTGCAATCTTCCAGTCGAAGCTACAGCTTCTAATCAAACTAGGTGTAAATGCCCGCTTCACGATGCGAGAAAAGCGTTAATTAAGTTATTATAAGTAAAATCGTTGTTATTTGAAGTTAGTATGACATACTCATTTCTTGGCTCAATAAATACAAATTTTAGAAGTAGTCTGAACTAGTTAAAGTTTAGAACCACTTTTATAATTTTCGCGAATGTCAATTTGAAAAGTTTGTGGTTTTTTTTCTCACCACTGGCATATTATTTGAAACAATTACAAACCCCCATATCTCTCCAACAGTGAAGTTCTTTCCGTTCACATTCAAAGCGGTCTAGATTACTAGAAATGATGAAAAGACTACTGAACTTAAGCTCCATTTTTAGAACTCTTTTGTAAAATGTTCTTCCTTTATTTATTACTAACAGGCTCTTGTTTAACCACTATTTCACCTGATGGCAAGCGACGATTTTGTCGACAATGTTGCAATAAAATTGCTGGCCTAAAGAATTAAAATTTCTAATTTAACCCTCAATTTCCAGTGACGAAATCGAATGCTTGGAGCCAATTGAGGTGGTGAGCTACAAGATTGGAGTGTGCAAGGTGTCACCGAAGGGTAAAGACTGCTCAACGGTGTTCAAGAGGCTGGGCTACAACACAGCCAGCAATACCAGTGTGGTGCTGTGCAAGCCGAAGACTGGCAGGATGCATCAGATCAGAGTGCATTTGCAGTATCTGGGTAAGTGGCATTAAAAGATGAATAAAATACAGAAAGATCAATATATTACTTTTCCCATACCAATATGTAACACATCTTACACTTATTTGTATTGTTGTTAGGACAAGAATTCACTCATTGTTTTCCGGCCAGTCCAATCTGAGAATTTGTATTGTTAGTCATCTGGAAAAAGTCTCCTTACCCAGAGTTCAAACACAAAAGTTGATTTTCATAACACAGAAAGTGCCAAAACGAACATATTATTTCAATCCGCGTTAGAACTTATCTTCTCTTCTATTTTTTTTTCTACATCTTGAAATCTGCAGACTTGATCACAATTGTTTTTTTTATGACTTATGATCTACCACACCGTTAATAGTTTAAAAACCGTGATACTTAGCAGTCATAACTTAGCCCGTTTAAAATATTGTATTTTTGAATTGTTTGCTCTTACCTGCACTTCTTTTCACATCGTTCTCACATTTATGTAATTTCAAACAATAAGAATGATAACCAATACTTTGTAATAATTTACTGATTTAAAAGAGTATGTATGGTGTTTCTTGAACGAAATCTACCTAAGCTTTCGAATAAGCAGCTAGCTTCATGGTTTACTGACTGACTGACTGCTTGACAATTCACATCACACACACGACAATTCAAAAGTACATAAATGGTTTAATTAAAAAAATATATTTGAGTTTGAAATTGTTCTCTCAGAATATGCTAACACTATCTTTTCTCTCATTAGGATACCCAGTAGTAAACGATCCTCTGTACAATCACCCCGTGTTTGGCCCCCTCCGAGGCAAGGGCGGAGACACGGGTGGCAAGTCAGATGAGGAGCTGGTCAGAGACCTCATTGCCATCCACAATGCTGAGAACTGGCTCGGAGTTGATGCGGCTGACGATGATCTGCTGTTCTCTAAACCTGTGCCGGATGATAAAGGTAGGAGCACCTGTAATACAGAATTTTAGAATACAAGAACCAGACCAACACTGATATTATTGTACTGAAATGCGAAAAATAAAAGATAATAAAAAATTACTTAATTCATCTACTCATGAAGCCCCTTTATATCAGAAAGCATGAGGAGAAGAAATCGGAGAAGGTTGAATTCTGCTTCAAATCCACACTGTAAATGCGAAAGTTACTCTCTCCGTTTCACGCCTCAACGTCAAAACTGATTTGGATTAAACTTGTTGTATGCTTAGAGCAGAACCTGAATATTCCCTTGGGATAATAAAACACTTTTCTCGAGAAGTTAGTATAACATATGTTTTGATGGGATTCGATTCAAAAGCATAATATTAATCTATCCATTCATCACCATGCAGGTTAGAAAAGATTACAACACGGTCAAAAAAACTGTGCACTTCGACCTCACTCCCACCTACCGCGCGGCGCCCCGCGTTCGCCTAGTACGCAAATAGCGATTGTCGAACGAAAGAGACACGTGGCAGCGCCAAGTGCACAGTTATTTTGACCGAGTAGTACTGCTGTTTGACTGCAAAGCTTACTATGTGAATTTCAACAGTCGGTGAAGATGACTGCGATACTGGAATCGCATCGAGGGAGTCGTCTCCGAGGCTTGAGTCTCCTGCGCCTGGAGTCACGCCTTCTTCTATCATGACCCGTAAGTATTTACTACCTACAGCAACGAGGAGTGTTGCAAAAACTTTTATAACCTTTGATAGTGACATAACAACGAGTTTACCTCCGGTTTTTGATGTGTAAATGGTGAAAATTACAGACTTTACAATATCAAAAATCATGGTAAAACAAAAAAGTGTACTTTTAAAACTTTTTTTTGTACAAGACTTTTATCTGTATATAGCATATTGCAAAATACAGCGTTGCTTGAAAATCGCAATAAAAATGTGGATATTAAACAAAAAAATAACAATTAGTTAAGTTATGTCACTGACAAATCCTATTTCAGTAAAATTATGAACAATAAAACATGTAAAGAGCTAATCATCAAGACACCAACTCCATACTCATCTACATTCGTCACCTCCGTATCTTAACCAGTTCTTTCTTCCCCAGCAACCCTGCCGAGCCCATCGAGTGGCGCGGAAGCCCCATCAGAGGTGAACTCGCCGGCGCCGTGCACCATGGCGTCTTCACCAGTCGCATCGCCGTCTTTCAATGACGACTCCAATGATGCTAAGGTATTTGACATGATATCACTTTTACTGTAGAGATTTTTTGAAAGGTCATGGTGGCGCAGTGGCTAAAAGTGTAAAATCAATCAAAGGATAGCAATTTTTATCAAACACAGTAATCGGCATGTGTAGCCATGCCATGTAAAGTAAAACAGTGTGTTTACACACTCGGCATCACAAAAATCGCACCTTTTTACAAGCTTTTATTTAACTTGCAATGTATGTAAGTGTGTTCGGGTCAAATCTTGCAACTGAATTTTAAAGCAGTTATTCTCCACCAAGTAAGATGAAATTTTGCATACACGTTTAGTTTGGATGACAATGCATGGTTAGCTAAGTGACGTCATACTAAATCCAATATGGCGGCCGGCCCAAGATGGCGGACTAGTTATTTTTTGTGCATTGCCATTATATGGGAATCAAATTAAAGGGTTTGCTGCGAAGATTACGAAAAAAGTATGTTTAAAAAAGAATAAAATAAAAATAATAATTTTATTTTCTCCTATCCTCTTCAAAATAATTTAATCCATAGACTCTCATTGACCTTTATCGGCCGGTTTATACCCTTCCAGGGTGGTGCAATTAAGCGGCGTCTGTAATGTGTGTTTTAACAACAGTTATTTAACAGCTCGTGCTCTGAAGAATTTCTACTTATGAAATCTAACTTGTTAAGTTAATGGTCAAACGTACTACAGATGATGCATCTATATTGGTATTATTGATATTGGTATTATTCTTTATTGATATTGATTTTACCAGGGTTTAATGCATGTGTTTAAGGAAGGACAGGCGTGAATGCTGTTTTCCGATAGGATTCGGTTTTTGTGATGAGTGTATACATTTTTGAGCCATGAACCTCCACTAAAGTTTAATCACAATTGGACCAATGGTTTAGAAATTTAGACCAAAATACAATCATTATTTTTTATATAGAAGCTAGATTTTGAGAAACTAGAATTTAATAGTAGATTATTGCATCGAGCACAAAGTAATTTATTATTGCACCGAGTGCCTGATTAAGAGCCCGAGCGTTAGCGAGGGCTCTAATCTAACAGGCACGAGAGCAATATAAATGACTTAAGGCGAGGTGCATAATCTGCTTTTCTTTCAACTATTTATTACCTATAGGAATAGTAGATAAAAGAAACTCATATCAAACAGTTAAAATAGAAGTTTAATTATTGAAATTAAAAGATTTTCTATAACTCTGTCGGCTTCATTTAGAATGTTTTCCGGAGTTAATGTGTCGCTAGATGATTCCATTTTAATTCGAAGCCGAAGCACTCAAAATCAGATAGTATCACACTTTATCGTTTCCAAAAATATTGTCAAGCAAAATTAACAAAATACCCGCCAAATCACTTTTTTAAATTTCTTTCATTTTTAAATCAGAGTTAGCAGCAATCATTTTTTAAATTTGGAACAAGTAGGATAGAAACGAATAAAACGTACGTAAAAAAAAAAGTATTGATATCGGCTGGCTGAATAGAGCTAATCCATTGAGATTGGCACCTTTTGGTGCGATTAAAAAATAAACTGTGCAATAATGAAATTTCATACATTTTTATTGCTCTAGAGCATTAAAGACTCGCTTTGTACTGAGTTTTTAGTGTGATTGTGATGAAATTAAAGCATAGTTGGAAGAAAAAAATATTTTTCGACTATTAAACACACTTTGAGTAACCGAAATCAATTTTGCCAACAGTCGGATAAAGTGACAGTAGCTACACAAACGGGGTGCTCGACTGCTGCACCGAGCCATGCCAGTGGACTGGCGAGCAGCTCGGCCAGCGGCTCCACCGACGGCCTGTCCTCTGACCCGCACTGCTACGAGTGCCGCGTCAGGTACAGGGACCCCAGACCCAGGGACCTTGTCATGTACCTACATGCCTGGAAGTACAAGGTAAGAAGAAAGAAAAAGCAATTCATCTTCATTTCAGCCGCAAGACGTCCACTGCTGGACATAGCCCTACCCCAAGCGCAACTTATTTGTTCAATTATTGTACATAGGTTCGCGTTTGACCACCGTCTCATCTGATGACGACGGTGATATGGTTGACGATGTCGAAATTTTAGTAGATTTTGGAGTAAATTTTTCTCTTCAGCATTTTTGTTTAAATTCTTTTAGATTTATATAATGTTGTCCGTTCAGTTCCTAACGGCCTAAAAATATTTAGTCAAAGTATTTTAGTAACGTAGTTATTATAAAGGAAATTTACAATTTATAACTGTACCATTAAAATAATTATATCGCCTATGGTGATAAGTTCGTTTTGTTTGACCACCGACCTCACCTGATGGTAAACAATGATATGGTCGACGCTTGCCTAGAAGTAACCTATTCACTCTTGACTTGACTAAAGCTTTTGCAGCAATCAGGAAAACCACTAACTAGCTTTGTTTTTCGCAGGGCCCCGGCTGGGAATACGAAACGGAGCTGCCTCAATGGGCGAGCATTGACTGGGACGAGCCAGAGAGCTCATAGTTACAGGAATTGACACCTTTGGAGAAGCGCCTCGCCGCAACACTGGTCATCAGGAACTAGCTAAATATACTACATTCAAATTAGAACAATATTGTATTTTTTAATTTTAAAGTAATTTTACGGAATATTTTGGACACAAATCACTAAAACATTTAGCGCTGGCAACATTAAAAACATCATTCAGCCTCTGTCAAATTAAAACGGTTGACAGAAATAGAAAGATGTTTTAAAGTAGCGCTCTATATATCTTGCAAAAGTGTACGTTGGTACTCGGAACGAAAAACAGTAATATTTCGTAAAATATTCTACCTAACTAAATTACTCTGTTCAGTTATTAGTATTTGCAAAGTTAAGCCTAATTATATTTTTTCTTGTTTCAAGAATAGGTAATATTTTCATATAATGTTAATGTTAAATATGTTAAAATTTCGTTGAAAACAATAGTATAAAAATTTTGAAATGTTGTTCTATCAATTTGTTAGTTTCTGTTAACAATCTTTTGTATCAGTACTTACTTTTAAAGTGTTTTAATGCACTTGAAAAATAATGCTGTCACTTTAAAATTATACATAGTTTTTTTTTAAGTTGCATACAATAAATGGCTTTGTACTAAATAAAACTGATTTGACACTGAAGAGTGATCAAGACAAATTGCGAGGCGCTTGAAAGAATTTGATAACTTGGCTGTTACTATTACAGTGCTCTAAGGTAAGTTTTGTAATTAACATAAGTGAGAGTTAGTTTAAGGATACAGTTATTTTATCAGCGTTGAAAATCGCAGTTCTGAAAAAAAAAACATTGAAAAATTTTAGTCGACTTTAGAGCACATTTCGATTTTCTCTTTAGCGTTTTATTTTCAATTCTTTTAGATTTGTATCATTTTGTCCGTTCAGTTCCTATCGGCCTAAAAATATTTGGTCAAAGCTTTTTAGTAACGTAGTTATTGTAAGGGAAATGTAACAATTTGTAATATGTACCATTAAAATAGATATATCGCTTAAACGAGGCAGGGTCAGAACCACAATCATAAATGAATTATATTAAAATGATAATCATTTTTAAAAAAGAAACAATGGGATAGCTCTTCTAATCTTACGACGGCATTTTGGCGAACTTTTTACGGAATCACCCGCCAAATGTAATTTTATCAGTGACTAAATGACAGAATATATTTTAGTCATTTTTAAATAAATTTTAAAGCTGGGACATCTTAAGTCGTTTTTAAAATAACGTTTGGTAGGGTTGAAATGATTTTATTTCAATTGAATATTGGACCACTGCTATATTTTCTTATTATCTTGAGAAAAAAAATGTTTAATAGGACCACTGTTTAATAGAAAAGCTATCTCTGTAATATTAGATGCGTACGTTTACAATAAATGCTTAGGTAAATAAAGTAACATTAAAAAATATAATGTCGCATTTTTGTAGGTGGCGTTTGTAGCAACACCACCAGTTTTGGCTTCCATAGTTTTGAAGTAGTGATTAAAATATTTGGATACTAACCCATTAAAAAATTTTGTACTTTACATACATCAAAGCAAATTTTTAAAATACATACTGACGTTAAAGCCCAGTTGTGATATGCATTTAATGTATCTTTTTATTTTTAATACCAACTTTTAAAAGACAACTATCAAAACGGTTTTTAAAACATGACAGAATATTAAAGACAGTGAGGTAATTCCGCAAGTCAGTTCAAGCAGCAGATCCTAAAGACATGTAAAGAAATCGTTTGTTTTTTCTTTTCTTTTTTAAGTTTTCGAGTGTGTAGCGTTAAGTGGAAGGACGTATACAGTTTGGTTTTAGTCAATTTTAAAATTGGTTCTGTCGAACCCGTCTAATGTATACGTCCTTGTCAGTTCCAATTTTGTTTTTTTCCCTCTTAAATTGGATTGTTTTGGTACTTTTTGAAACGCGGGAACTTGTATGATCGTTTGTATATCTATTAGTATATTGTAGTATTAAAAATGTAAAAGACATCTTCTTGTGACACAAGGTTTTTGGATGCGATGTTTTTTTAGATTTACTGAGTACACGGGAAATCATTTTAAATCGGATATCGTTCAGGAAATGTTATACTATTCAAACACAGCTATTTAAAAAGTTTTCTAAAAGTAAAAAATACAGATTTCTCCAACTTCAAAAGCATCGCATAAAAACAGCCCTAATATATTATTCTCACGAGCTTTCGTAATATTAGTTTGATAATATGAAAAGTATATATTTTTCTTACTTCTAGCGTAGTGGTAGCGAGCGATATACATTGTTTTTGTTATTTATTATGAAATTGCCTATGATTTTGGAATAAAATCTTGTATGGGAGCATTTTTTTTCCTCTTTTATTAAAACTGAAACAAGTATGGTTTTTTTATTGAATATTTTTGTTTCCAAAATATGAAATCTCTCAGACTGTATTTAACTACCTACTGATCATTTTATCGTAATATATATATATATATATATATATTTTATATTTTTGTCCGTATTCCATGTCATAGGAATGTTCACTGTTATTTCTATCGGCTATACATGTACATAAGCTAATTGTTATTCTGCTATCCGTTCAAGCTAAAATCATGCTGGCAAATCATAATCTGTTTTGGGAACAAAACCATTGATAATTTAAGAAACGGTAAGGTTTGAAAAAAAAATATATATATTTAAAAAAGTCAAACAAAATACCTCTGTTTTAGTTCAATAATCCAAATAATTGTGTTTTAATGTTTATATTATAAACTATGTAAGATACGGTAGTGTGTACAAAATAAGATATTGTCTGTGGCATATCATATAGGTACCACCCTATCTTGTATGATCTGTTGATCAGTGCTGGCTTTGGAGATTAATCTTTTTGAGTTTATATGGCACCTATGACCTAATATAAAAAAAACGTTGTTACAAAAACTGGAGAAACCAAAAAAAAAAAAATTAAAACCGAAAAAAATCTGAAAAAAAATTGTTTAAACAAGCTTTTTAATTTACCGTGCATTGTCATCAAAACCATCATCTGCCTAGCCTTTTCCCAACTATTTTGGGTTCGGCTTCCAGTCTAACCGGATTCAGCTGAGTACCAGTGTTTTACATGGAGCGACTGCCTATCTGACCTCCACAACCCAGTAACTGGGTAATACGGTAGGTACCCCTTGGCTAGACTGGTGTCAGATTTCAAGCGTCTGACTACTCGTATTGTCATCAAAACCATATGTGGAATAACTGTTTTAAAATTCAGTTGCAAGATTTGATCCATATGTACTAAGAACGAACTAAGAAGGCAGGTTTTATAAAAGTTTTTATTTTTATTATAGTCATTGCAACTTTATTGGTTTCAAACAACCAACTTGACATTTGCAATCTCCAAGGCTACAAGTAATGACCAACATTTCAAACAATTTTTATCCGAAAATATATTGTTGTATTTTTATATAGTATGTAAGATCCGTTTATAATATATATAAACTGTTACACATAAAGTGAATTACAGAACGGTAATTGAGCTTGAAGAAAGGCTGGCGACGTATTTGCGATTTTCTTTAAAGGTAACGAACGATACACTTGCGACTATTAAATCGCAAACTACTCTTATAAAAAAAAAACATCAATTTATCTTCGCTTTTTAGTAAACACTAGAATGAGTTGAAAACTTCAGAATTTGTTTTCGTCGCGCTGTCGATTCATTTATTTATAAGAAAATTTTCATGTGCCTTCTCAAAATAATGGTAAAAAAAAGATAAAGATAAAATTGTAAAATGTTTTTAATTACAGTTACATAAATAATTGTTACACTTTTAACATAAGTAGTGTTACATTTGGCACTGATGAGCTTTGTATTGTAAAATAAGGTAGAGGGCAATGCAAAACAAACTGATTACGAGATATTGCAACGAAATATTTTTTTTACATTGGTTTTTTAATAACCAGAGTTACAAAAGTAATAATAAGAATAGTAGACCCCTTCAGAAACCACATTAATAATAGCCTTTGTAATGTGTATAACCTAGAATTTACTGACATAAAAAGAAAAAAAAAATGTTTTTTTTTTACAAAAAGTTGTCCTCTACTTAATTGAAGGAAAAGCTCGTTTTCGGCACAATTTTGCAAAAAAACAATCAATGTTTGTGATTATATTTTGCATAATTTATTTTGTAATGGTCGTTTTTTTTGTTTTTTTTTCTTATTATTATTGTCATTGTGGTCGTATTTCGTGCCATAATTGATGGCTTGCGTTTTTCTTTAGTTGACACAAGTTGTGTTATATTATTTGAACGATGACAAAATGAAAGACAATTTGTTAATTTAATAAGTATTTCGTAATTAAGAATATAATAGTGTTTCCTTCTTTAGATTCGTGTTATAAGAATTCATGTTTCCACTTAAATTTAATTAGAATAAAAGTCATCATTGAATTCGATGTTTTATTTTTGCCCGTTGAAATACATGGTGTTTCCTTACACTTTTTCGGACGTGATAAAATGTGCAAGAATATTTACATGAAATACGCATAATAAAACGAACAACACACTCTTTTATCTTCAACCATAGCTACACACACATACATACACATTACATACACATACACAAACCCGCACGCACGTACATTATTGCAAAGGCCGGGAAATAGGCAATTGCAGGTTCACTAATACGAGACAGGTTATTGTCATTTCCGCCGAGGCATATATAGTGCTTTTCTCAAAAGAATGCAGGGAAATAAAATATATTTTTTATATTTAATTTATTAAAAGTTACAACATTGCTGGAGCGTTGTAATGTTCCAAATTCAAAAAACGCTCCTGCAATGGATTTGATTTTCTTTGTCCGTAAATTCGATACTTCGCGTGTTCTGTTTTCGAAAATAATGACAATATTTCCATGCATGTAATAATAATTCACACAAAAAACTATCACAGAAAAAAGAAAGTACACAGAGGTACAATAAGAAGTTACCAGAGTTTAGGCAAATAATAAAGTTACAACAGTCCCAATAGTATTATACAACAACAGGTGTTTTGCCGAAACAGATATTCAATAGTTTACTGTTCTCAATCTATCGTAATACAAATACAAAAAGCTGAAAATACCTTTTGTTTATTTTGCTCACAGAGCAAGTACTATTGCAATTATTTGAAATATTATTTCACAATCGTCATGCCACGGATATTTACTAAATGGAAAACACAACACAAGGGCATGCTGCTAAACAAAAACATTACAAAAAACAATCACCAACATGCACAATTTTACGATAAAAATACAAGTACAAGAGTTTTGACGTACACTGACTTTGAGAATAAATTTAATGGTGTCGGAGCGGATTAAACGACTAGAGGCGTGTTTTTTTTTTCACTAGTGTCTATTAAAGTATCGACTAAAACCAAGATCTATCGAGATAAACACTTGTCGAATAGTAAGATTATTTTTACAGTTCGATTTACATTACAATTTCACTGTAGTACAAAATAATTTACCAGTCGAATAGAAAATTATAACTTCGCCTTGGTTCACATCCGTGAGATCCTTATAACACCAGATTCTGACCTGAGAAACTAAAGTTTAAAAACCACAATAATAATAGACTCAATTATTTCGTAACAAAATAAACCTTACTAAAGTCCCGGTACAAGGGCATCGTTAACTTGTAACTAAGTACCTAATCCGTACCACTCTGGTGTCGGATCAAACCACTAGCCCTTAACATGAGTGGACTTCTAGTATCCAGTTTCAATTACATGTGCGAGTCGGAAGCACTTCGATTGGAGCCGAAGTTACACGGAAACGTACGATATACAGCAAATTCGGGTAAAGGCTGTCAAAAGGCGATATCTCGCTATTGATACCGTAAAAAACGTGCCAGGTATTTTCTTTTTTACCCGACTGCCGAAGGAGGGTAATATGTTTATCAGTCTATGTATGTTTGTTCCTATTTGGCGTTCTAGAGACCAAACGCGTTGGCCGATTTTGATGATTCTTATGTCAATCGATTCGTCTTAACCCTGCGAGTGTCATAGGCTATATAAAAATTGGATAAGAAAAAAATGGCGGATTTTGGGCGCCATTTTGTAGGGAGGATTTTTTTTTCTTCCAACCCATCGTGTGGAGTATCAAAATAAAGGGTTTTAAGAGGTGATTTCAAAAATATATAACACTTATATGTTTAAATGAACCTAATTAAAAAAAAATACTAAAAAGTTTTAAATGAAAAAAGTTAATTAAAAAAATCAAAAAACCGAACTAAAAAGAAGTAAACAAGAAGAAAATCATGCTGTGCAGTCGAAGGATATAGCTGGTTTTGGTCAGCCAGCTCGCGAATATGAATCCTTCAACTGCACAGCATGATTTTCTTCTTGTTTACTTCTTTTTAGTTCGCTTTTTAAGCAGTCGGGTTTTTGATTTTTTAAATTAACTTTTTTTTAATCTTTTAATATACTAAATGTAATATCTCTTGCCAATACTTATCCAATGAGACCAAACATAGTGGGGCTATCTTGTCTAGTTTAGGCATTGCTATGACCACCTTCCGGCTCCAGCATGAGACCAACTCCATAGTACCCATTGAGTTAAATGTACTACGTACTAGAGGAGACTCCTCAACTCAATTGTTTGTTACACGCGTTAGAGCGCGCGTACCCCAACTCACTTAGTCTGTGGCAAGCGCTCGCTGCAACGTGACACGTTTGAGTACTAAGTTTTGTTTCTTATAAAATGCCTTCGTGTGTATTGAGATACTGTTCAAAGAACTCGAGAAATATAAATAAAAGTCAAGGAATGAGTTTTCAACAGTAAGTTGAAAACACGCTTAATTTAATTATATTGATCAATTTATTGTATCTCGTGACGTCGCGTCACCGCGGAGGCGGGAGGCCGGCCATGTTTGTGTAAATGTCAAAGAGTAAGAAAAAGTTCATCTGCGCGCATTGATTGTTTATCTGTGAGAACATAACCCACCCCCCCCCCCCCTCCTGCTTGCCCCGCTGTCACCTAATTACGCGCAATCTTTTGTTTGAAATAGCTTCTCTTGTACGTAGTACATTTAACTCAATGATAGTACCATATTATTTCAATGTTACCAAAGCTAAAGTTAAAGTTTTAGTTTAATCGGATGCCAGTAAGTGCTTGAAAATCGATTAGATTTCGAATACACATACGAATGTAAGGTACAGTTGTTCTATCTCACAACGGCGAGATGTAGAACTGTAATAGTATGAACCACAGTTAAGGAAGTGTGTGTTGCCAGTGATCACCTATAGGACCGAGATGTGGTCGCTCACAATGGGTCTTATCAGAAATCTTAAATTCACCTAAAGGGCAATGAAGAGGGCTATGCTCGGAGTTCCCTTGCGTGATCGCATCGTGATCGAAATGAGGATATCCGCAGGAGAACCAAGGTTATAAAACCATAGCCCGAAGAATTGCGAAACTTAAGTGGCAATGGTCAGGGCACATTGCTCGCAGAACGGATGGCCAATGGGGCCGAAAATTTCTGGAAAAAATTGGAAGACGATGAGTTGTAGGGCCTCACTAGGTGGACGGACCCTGGTTAAGGTTGCGCTGGATGCGAGACGCACGGGATCAGTCAATGTGGCGACATCGAGCCAGTGGACGTCTTTTAGCTGAAATAATGATTATTATGACGGTTGAATTACCAGACTGAGCGGCCAATACAAGTGTCCTTAAGGCACTTGTCCCATCACCGACAATCGAATAGCGAATAAAGCTAGAAACAAAAAACGAGTTGGTAAGCAGCGAGAAGTGAGTATGTAGTTCTGATAGTTTTGTCGTTCCACTAAAAGCGAGTGTTCTTCTGCGAGGAGCGATTACTGATTGGTGTCTCGAAGTGATTTCTGCTGCCTAGCGAGCAAACGAGCATAGCTGAGTGAGTATCGCAGAGCGAGTATGTACTTTGATGGGTCTTGTCGCTGCGACAAACTTGTGATGAGAAAATACACGCCGGCAGTCTGAACACCCAGCGATCAACTACTTTATGTGTCCCTTTTATTGGACCTTATATCTTTTGTACGTTTCTTCAGCGAAAAAAATATTCGATAGCTTACTCATCGGCGCAGCGGTGGGGTAAGTGCCTTATGTAGGTCCTAGTAAGGAAGGTGACACAACAAGCCTGTGACGTTCACATATAAAAAGGCAATCACGCCAAAACGGCTGAACGGTTCTGGATGAAATTTGGTACAGAGATAGAGTATCGTCTGGATTAGTAAAAAAGGTAGAGAGCCTGGAACAGCACATACTTTTTATCCCGATATAATGTTTCCTTGAGATAATAAAACACTTTGCTCGCTGTTGAAGCCGCTAGCAGAAGCTTGTAAGTAGTTTAATAGTACTAGTAGTTTAGTAGTTCTTTCTTATAAGAAGATAAGTACAAAACGTATTAAGGTTCCCCTAGTCAACGGCAATATTTATGGAACGGCACTATTTTGTGCGCGGGGTTGAAGCTAGTTCTCGTACGAATTAGCACCTTTGCAAATTTATAGTGAAATGGATGATGATTTAGGACGAAAACGAGCGCGTGAAATTTTATCAACAGACCTTTGGGAGTCAAGATATCATGAAAAAACTACTAAATGTATATTTTCAAAATAAAATTATTTGCATTGTTGAATTATTAATCTATCCCTGTATGGAGGCCATTTTGCAATTTTCCTCCTTCTTATGGTATTTATTCCCGCCCAAAGATGCATTAAAATTAGTGTTGAGATATGGCAATTTCGACGCTCATAACTTTCAAATATTATATTTTTTTACTTTTCTGTTTCCATACAGGGCTAGATAATGATGAGACAAATTGATAACATTTTTTATTTTGAACGTACACCGTCAAACAGTGGAGTAACCGCCAGACTATGTTTGTATGGAAGAATTTTCGACTAGTGTAACCTTAACAAGGATATTGTATATGGGCATTGACATAGTGTTTCCTATCCGCCTGTAAAATGAAGACGGTCCAAAAAGTGTGAGAAAGTCGGAACGTTCGTTCAACCAGTAGTACGAATGTCTCCTGGGTAGAGAAATTATAATTCTATTTAGTCCGTCACTGAGATTATAATATTGGACCTGTATTTTTTACTTTATTAAATAAATAAAAATTGATAAAGATAAAGCGCATCAAAGTTCAGGAGTGAGGGCTGGTGACGTCACTTTGTTAGTATATCTACCGTGACGTCACACGATATTTCAACGCACTGTATCCTCGCATTTTTTTGTTTATGTGGCAAAAGAAAAATACGTGCCTAATATTTTTACTTAATCTAACTGACGGTCTAAATATTTTTTTAGTCATAAAGATTTTTAAAATTTTTTTTAGTCGTCTTCCCTATAATTGTCTTTTTTATGAATTTTTGTCTTTTATTACTGGATTTTTTCATCTGGACTTTCTAAGTAAAAACCTGGTGTCTGGATTTGTGCCCGGTTGAGAGCAATGGAGTCGCCCCTATTAATAAATAAAATAAAAACCCTTTTATTTTTCTGTAGATCTTTTACATAACTATATCGTGTGTACTAACTGTTCTATATTTTAATGTTTACAACTACTTGTCAAGTTTCTAGTACCCATTTACAAACCACTATTACATGGAGCTTAAACATAAAATAATTTGATTTTTATTGGTGGCCTTAGTGCCTATAAGGCCCAGACGCCACTAAAACGAAGATGTGCGGAGACTTGCAAAGCAGAGACGAGAGACGTTTTACAGCTAGGATAAATACACAGAGGCTTTGCTGTGCGAGACTTGGATATTGGAGAAGGACGAACTTACGCACAGTTAGCCGATTTTGATATTTCATGATTTAAAAATTCGATTAAGAGATAAAATGTAATCTATAAGATTAATATTATTTTGAGAGCTGGCAGTATGTCGCTCAAGGGATGGACCGACCAGATCAAGTCTGCAGTAGGCGGTCCATTGCATGAGTGCATCCGAGTAACAGCCGATAGAGAGGAATGGCGTCGTATCTTGACGCGAATCATATCAGCCCGAAGTCTCACTGCCACATGATGACCACGACCGCTCTGTCAAGAGTGTACCCACCTAGAAGTAATTTTGATATATCGAATTATTTTGCACAAACCGTTTTTCTGATAAGCTTTACGTACGCCAGTCACAGCACGGCGCTCTCATACCCACTCCGCTTAACCGTATTCACTGAAGCCATGCGAAGACGTAATGCGTAAATAACGAAATTCTATTGGTTGTGTCCTCTCCACCTCTCACATCACCGCTTTGATGGATTCATAATCATCACCATCATGTCCAGCATGGGCATGCCTATGCTGGACATAGGCATGCACCAAGCTTTGACATACTGATCGGTCCTTTGCGTCTCGCATCCAGCGTATGCCCGCATCCTTACCAAGTCATCTGTCTACCAACGTTGCGTCTGCCAGTTCGCGGTCGCCATTTCAGAACTTTTCGGCCCCATCGATCATCCGTTTTGCGAACAATGTGCCCAGCCCTCTGCCACTTTTTTGTGATGGATTCTGTGTCTAAATTGCCAACAAAATAACAATGAATTTTGTGTTAAACTTTTTTTCCTAACAATACTTGAATTGACTCTTACGCACTTAACCTTTTGATTGGAACCAGTACAGTTGAGAACACTTGACACCTTAGAATACCTTTGTAAGGTTAAAGTGAAGTGTTGGGTCAGTTTAGTTAAGCATCATCACGGTTGAGCCTCCGAGGGGTAGACAGAAGTGGTTGATAACCGATTTAAGGTGGTACCTGAGTGGTATGATAAATGATCTGTAATGATCTAGGTTCTTATAGTTTCTGTTGTGTGTCGTTTCAGAACAATGAATTTACTAGTTAGAAAAATTCTTAAATCAAATGTCAGAATGCGACAATGCACAACCTACGCCGCTGGATCCTGAAACTTGAAATGCTCAAATGTTCCTGTACATGCATACCGACATACATAAAAACACGCCTTATTCCCATGGGGGTAGGCAGAAACTACAGAACGCCACCTGCTACGATCCTTCCATACTTCTTTTGCTTCACTCACGTTCCGAAATTTATTCATAAACGCACGTGTATGTTACTATAACTATGACGAAAGTTAAAGTGGGTTACTTAGGCGATGAACAGATGGATGTTTGGCATGCTTAAGTTTAGAAACGTGGATGTTAGTGCTTAGACTACAAGTAATAATTGAAGGTAAAAATCTTTCATCTCTTAATTGATGCTTAATTGATTTTAAGTATGAAAAGGAATATCGCTTGGTAATACATATTTTATGAATGAATTTTATTTATTGAATATGTATTAAATATATAATTAATTAGTAAATAAAAGTCTTTATTCTTCTCTGTATCAAAAAAGAGTACTATTTAACATTTTTTTTTTTAACTTTGCCCCACACTAGGAATTTCTTCCTGTATCGTGGGTGCGTTTACAAACATATACAACACCCAGAGCCAGAACAACTGTCTGTAGGTCATACAAATATTTGTTCCGTGCGGTAATCGAACCCGCGACACGCAGCGCAGCAGTCAATCGCTCAACCACTGCGCCAACCGTAATGCACAACTTGTATGGAGATGGGTGTCTGAGATAGGTACTCTTATAGATAGGTAAACTTATGAAGTATATAGGTTTGGTTTATTTCCTTTCTACATCAATACTAAGACATAGCATGCACTGCGATTTTTATCCGCGCGTTTTTTTACCGCCCATTCTGCGACCTATGGAAATGTTTGAAGCTGCACGCATAGCGGAAAAAAATCGCGCTCAAATGCCTAGTACTAAAGATTTTTATAATAATCGCAGTGCGTGCAAAGCCTAATTGTTCCGTTGGTCTCTGGGTTGACCGGAGTTTGGAAGTTTTCCCCCTTTTCTGCGTATCTCATATGCGGATGATATGGTTCTGTTGGCGATGGCGCCGTCAATATCGTATATGAAAAGTAGGCTAAAAACATGATAAGTCAGTGTACATGGTCTTTGAAAGCTCAAACAGCTGTTCGAGGCCGGATCTGTCGCCACTTCAACTTGACGGAGTTCCACTGGTAAAAGTCAACGAAGTAAAATACTGTTATATGTACACTAACCATTAAACAACACCTAAAAAAACTACGTACAACGGAAATGCGAATGTTGTGTGGGTCGGGTATCACCAGACTAGACAAGATCTGAAATGAGTTCGTGAGCGGGCGTTTTAAAGTCGCGCCCATCACTGGCAAAGTAAAAGAAAGTCGAAACCAATGATATGGCCACATCCACCGAAGGCCAGATGATCTCATGGTGAAGCTTGCCCTTAACTTCCCAACGAAGAAACGCGGATGCGGTAGACCACCTGCCTCTTGGTTAACATCGTTAATCATCATTAATCACACTCACACACAAACTACACTCATACACACACTCTTAGATACACAACCACAATCTTTCACTTCATTTGCTGTGTTAACAACAACTGTAAACAATCAGTAAAGTCACGGTTGTATTGTATTATATAAATTGAAGACGCAATATATATGCCATGTAATGTGTTGTTGTTCTTTATGTACTAAATAAATAAATAATAATAAAATAAATAAATATTGCTTGAAAAATCGTTAAAGTCCATCAAAACAAAAAAAAATATGAGCTGAAAATGGCCCAAAAATTAGGTTGTTGCTTTATTGTCGTAAAGTTTTGATTTGACTGCAATTTGTGATAAGGTAAGTTTGTTACTTGTTCAAATGTGAACAAAAAAAAAGTTGTTAGTTTTCAAGACAAAAGCCAAAATAATTCTTCTTAATTCTTTATTGTACACCAAAAACAATATTTAATACAATGTGATAATAAAGTACATGTACAAATGTTGAGTTTTCTTACAGCAAACCCAAGAGTGACAGAGAAGGATGACAAAAGAGGGTAGAATCCAGTATACAAATTTAAAATAACATAATTATAATCATAAAAATAAATCATAAATAACATACATACATAAATACAAATATATATATATATATACTAACATTGCTTTAAAAGGACATGCTCTTTAATTTTCCTCTTGGAAACATCGAGAGAAGGGCTATCGCGTAGGGATTGTGGGAGAGAGTTCCAGAGGTGCACTGCAGTTACAGAGAAGGAGCCATCATAACTGCTGGAAGTGTGACGTGGAGTACGAAGGAGAAGTGAAGTACTCGTAGCCGTGCGACAAGGTTTGCTCCTCGGGACGCGGTACTCAAACCGTTCGCGAAGGTATTGGGGTGAAGTATTATTGTGCAGGATATTATAGAGACAGGATGGGATATTCTTAATTCTTTATTGATAAATAAAAATAAAAAAATATTTATTTCGGACAAGTAACATCCATATGTGTTAGTACAATCTTATTTTCTAATATTTAAAAAACTTATTTAGTAACGAGGTATATGCATTTCAGAACAACATCCTAGTGGATGTACCCTCCGTACCACTACCGGCACTCAACATAGTACCTATTTTGAGTGACGGTAGTGCCTGTAGCCAGAGGCCCGACTCCCACTCCCCCACAGCCAGGCAGTGCAGGCGGGCACGCTCAGCAGTATTGGTGGACGTATTTATAAGTTTATTTCGTACCAACCTGCAGAGCGGCTCATCCCACTGTCTCTGGGAAGATGGGTTCTCGGGCAACGCCGTATTCGGGCTAGCCACTTTCCAGGCGCACACTGCGTCGTTCAAGCACGGCACTTCACAGTTAACCAGTGAAAGGGATAAAATTTTTGTGGTTAACGTTTCAGTGCTGTGGACCGAAGTCAGGAACGCCGGTAGGCTTATACTAGTAATTTTGCGGATGCCGAGCCCCCCGAAGCGAATGGGTAGTGTAGCTTGCATCCAGGCTCGATCATCCAAGGCCACATTTAAGATGGATGTCAGAGTGCATCGAATAATTTCGTCAATTTTTCCAAGAGATGTGGCTGCTTCCATAAAGGGGAAGAGCGGAGAAAATACATAACATTTGGTCCAAAACAGCAATACCTAATAAGAGTAAAAGCTGAATGAAGGTTAATTTTGGAGAGTCTATCCGAAATATCATTAAAATGGTTAATTTTGCCATCAATGAATGAAGAAAAACTGTCTTCCAAAAATGGGGAAACTAGGAGGTGTAGTGAACTTTTATCTAAAATTTTGATTGTATGTTGTTTTTTTTTGTATGTTCACCAATATCGCCGCCGTTGTGACTATCCCACCGCACTATTCCCAAACCACTGCAACTCCTGAAAGAACAGTGGCGACCACCAGATAAGCGCCGAGGCAATGAAGGTCGACGAAATCCCGGAGAATGAATAACTTAATAATTACTTACCTAGTTATTACTGTACTTATAATATGTGAGCACAGATAGTTAACGTCACTGAAATACACATCATACCAGTGCTTTTCACCAACACTAAAGGAATGAAACAGTCCCGAACATAATTAAAAATAATGTGCAAAATAATAATAGGAAAATAATTGAAAATTCCTCGTTGCGTACCGGCATTATGGTTATTGTCCTAACAGTAATGTTGTCTGAAAAGTTCATAAAAAACGCTAGGGATTAAAAAAAAATTGGCTGTCGAACATCCTAAAAATAACTTTATTGCTTAATTCTCATAAAGTATTGGTTTTTACTACAATTTATGCTAGGGCAGGTATGCTCAATAAAGAAAAGAAAGAAAGAAGAAAGTAAGTAAATTAAATAATCTAAACACGCGGCAGCGTGTCAAGCTAAGTTCAAGCAAAAAAAGAACTGGCGGCGCTGCAGCTTTGTGTAATATTACACGAACCATTTGGAGCCACTTTATTCATTTTAATAACTCAATATCTATTTAACACAAACACATGAAATTTGGTTTATGTATTAAAATCCCTAAGATGAACTATAAACCAAAATTTCATAAATATAGCTCAAACGGTTATTTAGATATTATTAAAAAATCGTCATTTTTTTCTTTGACTTACCTTATAGATCAAAAGTCTAACCCAGTTCCAGATGACCTAGAAAGTTCAAACTTGGCATCCAATAGGTAGGTAGGTTTTTAGCTAGTTGGGTGCAAAGAAATAAATCAAAAACTAGTAATTTTTTATCATTTTATTATAATTTTTCAATTAATTGCTTCTATTAGGAACACTTGACTAAAGTACCTGTAATGTAAGAATCAGCAATCAAAATTGATTACATCTGGTCTTTATGTTGATTTTAAGGTCTTGACGTGAATATAAAAAGAGTGGAATGCCACCCTTAATTCTATCAGCCAAGTCAAATCTACATCTCAAGTCAGAGCTACAATTTATCCTAAGTTATCTGCTTTAAGTAAATAATTCGACTATTCAAATTTAAGAAGTTACATTTTAAAATAGAAAATATTGTTGTAACAGAAAAGTTAAGAAATTGTGTTTTTAAGTTTATTTTAGAATGTTTTAATGTTCTTGTAAATAAATTTGAGGATACAGAACTTGGTACCCATTTAGGTCTCAATTCTTATGTCGGCGTAGTCAACAACCGCTTATATTCTTTCACATTTATGTTTTTGATGGGCTAATGTTTACCGATACTTGATCGATAATTAAACAAGGACTTGTGAAACGTTACCGTACCACATCGACCACATAGCCCCTATGGTCTATGTGGTCGATGCCGTACCATAACGTAACCAAATCCTAATTTAGGTCTTCCCTCCTCTCCACCTCCTTCACTTAAACACCAAAGTTTACTGCCTAAGTACGCGTAAACACCTAAGTATAATTACTGGCATCTTGTACACACCATCCGGCATTGTGCCCGGCTCATTTGCCGGCTGATTCGGGCTTCCGGCGGCCATTAGCGACCGCTTCATCGACCTCACACCGCCGGTCTGGCTAAATTATTCAAAAATAATTTGCGCTCCTGAAGTTGTGGTTTAATTACTGCTTGGTGTTTTAAGATGATATTTTGGATTTGAGTACACAGACAATTAGAACGAATACAATTAGAATAAGGCAGTGATATCATGATATCTTGTTCTGTTATCCCTCGACTCAGTAAACAGTTAAATGGCTACAGCGATCTTGTTGACATTCATTTTGACTCGTTTGGCAGGTTCCACAGAATAACTTTTAATGCTGTTTAATATTGTAATTCTATTGTATCTCTGTTTTCTTTTGATTCGTATAAATTTGATTTTATTTTTATCTTTGTAATGTGTATTTGATATTGTGTTATTTTTATTATGAATTTGTATTATTTTGTCAGTTAATTTAATTGATTTAATTTTATATTTTAATTTTATATCTTGGTTGTAATTTTAATTTTAGTGATTTTTAATTTTATTTTATTTTCTATTTTAATTGTAATTTTATTGATTTATATTTTTGTTTTTTAATTTAATTTAGACATGGATTTTAATTTTGCTTTTGATGCTTTTTTTTATTTTAATTTTGTTTTCAATTTGACATAATTTTTCCTTTAGTTTTTCTTTTTTTTTGTAACTCGTATTATTTTATGGGGCATGTGGTGCTAACCTTTAAGAAATTGTAATACTAACCTTAGACATAAACAAACTTGAAATATAAATGTATCAGTATATACAATTGTTGGTTGGCCAAATAAATTAATAAAATAAAATAAAAATATGGATGGGGTGATGTGGGGGTATATAATTGGTTGTTTAATAGGTAGAAAATTGATTATTCTATTTAATCTGTCAGAGAGATTATCAAATAATATTGAACCCGTATTTTTTGTTTTATCAAATAAATAAAAATTGATAAAGATAAAGCGCATCAA
Source organism: Orthosia cruda (assembly GCA_964057195.1). Classification (NCBI taxonomy): domain Eukaryota; kingdom Metazoa; phylum Arthropoda; class Insecta; order Lepidoptera; family Noctuidae; genus Orthosia; species Orthosia cruda. The sequence continues at coordinate 15,426,355 of OZ059849.1, forward strand.
AGTTCATGAGCTTGTGACGTCACTTTGTCAGTATAGAGTGTAGCACATGGTGACGTCACACGATATTTATTTATTTGTTTATTTATTTATTTATTTCTTAACACATATTTACAGACAAAAGATTAAGGAGTCTACAGATATAATTGTACAATTAATTTGTGGAAAGACTGGTGCCTAAACTAAGTTTTTTACAAAACCTGTATGTTAGGTCACCAGGTGATATTCCAACGCACTGTACCGTCATAATTTTTGTTTACGTAGCAAAAGAAAAATACTGGTCTAATATTTTTAGGTTAATACTCAATAGATATTTTATCTACTTCGGTTTCGTTATATTCGAATTACAAAGTTGACAGCGGTTTCATTATGATACCCATAACGACATCGGGTTGCATTATGCGAATCGTCATAAATTATAAAACACCAGCAAAGACATTCTGAACATACAGCCAGGTACCTAGAATATTACTTTCTAATCGAGACAATGTAAATGATGTTTTTAAAAATGGAACAAGTTTAGAACAAAAGTATCGTATACTATTTGGCTGTTGCGGCTACAAGATCTTTGCCTTAAACCTAATAAAGACTAAATAAAAAAATAAAATAAAAAGTGGACGCGGGAAAAAGATTTTGAGTGAAATTTTTCCATTTTATTAAAAATGTTTTCAACATCAAGTGTTTATTGAAAATACTCCACCAGATATAACAAATAGAGCAGTTGCGGCTACAAATAATTTACTACCAACAAAATCAAGACATGTATATGAGAAATGAAATACTTAAACACACTTCCTGAAATACTCATTTGTATAAATCTGTGTTTTATTCCTTCCTTCGTAGATAAAATCTTGTATGCAACTGTACGTTATTGGTCTTTTAATAACTCGTGCCCACCTATTTCGAAAAATGGCACTCGTATTAAAAGACCATCCATAACGTAACAGTTGCATAAATAGCTATTTTGTCAACTACCCTATTATCTAATAAGAACAGAATAGGATAGATGTACCCCCTTTGCCGAACATAGACTCCCATTTTGTCTTTTGTGAAGAAGAAGAAGAAGAAGAAGAAAAATATTTATTTGTGACCCGCACAGGAGACACGAGACGTGCACGGGCGGGTGTGGGCGTGCGTGCACGCCTCCTCTCTGTGAGAGAGAATGACCCGCAATCCAACACGCGGGCCCAGTGCATGTTGGTAGATGTCACATGGCTTCCAATTTTTACCCACCACCAAAAATTTCCCCGCTGGCCCTCGGCGACCTGCCGGTTTCCTCACGATGTTTTCCTTCACCGTTTTGAGAGCAGTGGTGATGAAATAATTTACACAAAGTAAAGCGCCTGCCTGGATTCGAATCCACGACCAGTAAGTTACGGCCTTTACCACTGGGCCACCACTGCTCTCTAATAAGAATAGGAAAGTATCCTTTTTTCTTTTTCATGACCATGGTCTTCCCGTGTGACAAGTTTTAGTCATTAACGGGGTCTTATCCGAACTTTGCCTGTTTTAAAATCACACTTATATTATAAAGGCGAAAGTTTGTGAGTGTGTGTGTGTATTTCTATGTTTGTTACTTCTTCACGCTCTAACGGCTGGACCATTATTGATAAAATTTGGTATAGAGGTAGCTAGCACCCTGGATTAACATACTAGATACTATTTATCCCGGTAATATCCCTTGGGACAATGATTGACATTCACGCGGGCGTAGCAGCTGGCAGAACATCATCATCATCATCATCATATCAGCCGCAAGACGTCCACTGCTGGACATAGGCCTCCCCCAAGCGTCGCCACATTGACCGGTCCCGTGCGTCCCGCATCCAGCAGATCCCTGCAACCTTCACCAGGTCATCGGTCCACCTAGTGGGAGGCCTTCCAATGCAACATCTTCCGGTTCGCGGTCGCCACTCCAGAACCTTTCTGCCCCATATCCGTTCTGCGAGCAATGTGCCCTGCCCACTGCCACTTAAGGTGATATATACGCCCCAATGTAACGCAGTACTGGCCGTGCGCCCGCTCGGTGCCAAAATATCAAAATTGAACCTCCTTTTGAACAGTTTTGTTTGCAAAATATTATTTGATTTACATATGCTATGTTAGGTATGAAGTAATTCCAGCCATCAATTTTCCTGTATAAAAATATTTTTAAACATCCAAGTCGTTTTGGAGGAGTTTCCAAAAGTTGCGAAAAATATCGTCTCGTTAATTATTTTTTTAAAGCAAAACTATTAGTTACACGAAAAAACCTTGTGTTCCAAATTATGTACATGAATCAATAAAAAATATATATTTTTTCAAACCTTTTAACCTAGCCGTTTCTAAGGAGTATGCTTTAGAAAGTTACCGTTTTACGGCTCTAAAGCGTATGTAGGCCCTTAAGTCAAGCAGCTGGCAGAACATAGTCAAAAGTAAATAAAGAAACTAGCTAACCTATTTTTTTTTATATCCTTACTAAACCCTGTAGTATGCCTGTATTCCCGAAAGGTTAGGCAGAGAAGCACATACATAAATAGTAGGTACACACACTTTTCGCCAGTAATTTTGAGGTCCCAACAGTCGGATTAAAGGGCCTATTAAGGTGATATATCCTCCCCAATGTACACGGCCAGTACTGCGTTACATTGGGGCGTATATATCACCTTAAGAGCAGTGGGGTGGTGATTCGTACATAGCTGTCAATATTTTAATTTACTAACCAAGTCTTACGGTGTTTTATAAAAAAAAAACATAATTGTAATTTATTTTATCATTCTTAGGAAAACTTACAGCTAATTCAATCAATACGTAGAAACAATATGCAAAAAAACACGGCCAATTAAAACTTTTCACACATATAAAAAATTGCATAAAAGTACATATCATTGAGAGTTAAAAATAAAAAAGATTTGACTCAACGCCCAATAAACACAAAAAAAAAGTTATAGAAAAAAGTTCTACGTATTAATGAAACGCTTACTCAAACTATTATTTAGGTTTTTAATCTTAGTATGGAACACATCCAGATCATATTTAACGATCTAACACACCATATTTTACGTACGACAAACTCTTATAGGTAGGAGACGCGAATGCAGAAGACACGCACAAGGTACAAGCAGTCCAACCCTGCCCACCAGCTCACGAAACAACCATACATACTTTAACTTGCATCTTAGTACTTAGGATTACATTATTGACTGGTAGCAACCTGTCCTTGCTTTCGCTATTTACCAATGAAGAGGCTCTAGACTAGTGGCATTCGATGTCAGCGAAGGTGATAGTCGAAATGTCAAAATGTAAGGGGCGATATCGAAAAATCACGTGATAAATTCACGTGATTTTTCGATATCGCTCGTCAATCCCATACAATTTTGCCTTTTAGACAATCGCTATCGCCACGCGTTCGATAATAGAACTCCACTTGTCTAGGGCCTGTACTTTTCCTTTGTTTACCCAAAGAGTAATAAAATTATTCAGTAACATTTTTTTTAGACAATTTTTTTCGTGTTTTCACAGCAAACCCTGTCATTTGATACCCATATCATGGCAGTGCACAAAAAATAACTAGTCCGCTATCTTGGGCCGTCCGCCATATTGGATTTAAAATGTCGTCACTTAGCTAACCATGCATTGTCATCCAAACTAAACGTGTATGTAAAATTTCATCTTAATCGGTGGAGGATATCTGCTTTAAAGTTCAATTGCAAGATTTGACCCTAACACACATAGGTACATACATACATACATACATTGCAAGTTAAATAAAATCATGTAAAAATAGGCGTGATATATTTATAACGAAACCTGTTTTCAAAAACGTTTTACCACTATTTGTTATCGCGTATCGATATCGACCATTTTGTTATCATTCTTATGCGCGCTCCACATTCGCGGCGCGAATATTCGCAAACGTTATGAAACGCGAGTGTAGACCACCGACTATCCGTTCGTTACGTTCTCTGTGAGCCAGCGTGAAGTGACAGCACGGCGTGGCAAAGTACTTTTTTCGTGGACAAATGATTTTCAAACTTATTCCAATGACTTTAGCACTGAAATTATTTTATTTTTGCACGAATATTTTGTAACGTCTTGCATGATGACGCGACATGCCGCGGCATGCCGCGGTACGCCAGGTAATTCCACAATTTACTGGGACATTTCCTGGGATGCTGCAGCACGTCGCGAGTTTTGCGACATTCCACAAGATGGCACGGCACGCCGCTGCATCCCGTGAGACGCATAGGCTACTTCAATTTGTTAAAAAAAAAACAATTAAAATAATGTTGAATTTGGCCCGTCGGGGCGGCAACCTCAGCAGCTAGCGCAAGCGCCCGAGACAAGCGTGTCGGTATACCGCGGGATGCCGCAGCATCATTCAGCATGCCGCAGGACGCCGCAGAATGATTCGGTAAGCCGTTGCGTGCCGTGCCGCGCCGTGCCCTTTATCTATGGTTTTACTTAATATCATAATTATACCGTGTAATTATTAAAGGAATGTTATTATTAGGATCCAAGAACTAAGATAATATAATACACAGATATGATTCTAGAGATCATAATATTTAGGATAAGAGATAGGATGCTATGTATGACTAGATATATACCTACTAGCTGTCCCACGCGGCTTCGCTCCCTTCAACTGGCTACCTACCTACCCATCTACCCTACCTACCAAATACATGATTGTTGCGTAACTTTAACTAAACGGTTAAAGTATGCATTAAAGTAACGCAGCGCACGTAACGGAAGCTCTCTAAAAGAATAAATTTGCCCCATTTTTAGAACATTTTTTCGTTCCTGAGATTAGCGCGTTCAAACAAACAAACTCTTTAGCTTTATAATATTATATAGTATAGATTATAACAGTGTAATAGCCTCCTTAGACATCTCACCGGATGACTTAGGAGAAGTGAGCTCGTAGTGAGCTGTGAATCCCTAGAGTCGTCGGCAGGAAAGATAACTCAATTAGCTCACTTCGAGCTCAGTCATCACGGTGAGATGTTTACAGAATCGACCGACTGAATTACTTTAAAGGAATGCAGTTTTACGACTATCTTCTCACCATGATAAATTGATACCTTATCACAGACTTATCGGAACTCTTATCAAACAGTACTGCTTTTGTAGGCGTCCATTGTATGAGTGTTGTGTCTACCGGCTCAAAATATACAAAGAGCTGTCAATAAAAAGTCAAAGTTACAGTTTTTTTGACTATTTGTATTGTGTTTTAGTTTAGTTTGTCATTCCAAGTTCTATATAATTTAACGGATCATTGAATGCGTAGCTTTTTTTTAGTGTTCAAGGACTTTTCGTTTCAATATTAGCAATGGAAAACATAGATGAAACTTCACCAGACATCAAAGGATTTAACTTAAACCCTTCGAATACAAGGTAATAATTTTAATAATAAATAAGTATGTGCCCGACCCAGTTCTCGAAAATGACCATGTCACGTTGTACTGAGATCGGTATATCATCACTGATAGGACTATTGTTGCCAATAAGCCAGATATAGTGGTGTTAGACCGATTAGCGCGCCGCACAATGATAATCGATGTCACCATCCCACATGACGAGAACCTCGTGAAAGCTGAGAAAGAGAAACAAATCAAGTATCTCGACTTAGCACACGAGGTTGTCGACATGTGGAATGTGGACTCGGCGATCATTCTGCCGATTGTCGTTACGGCCAACGGCCTGATGGCCAAGAGCCTCGACGACCATCTGTCGAGGCTGTCATTGCACGGTTGGATCAAGGGCCTGATACAGAAGGCAGTACTCCTTGATACGGCTCGTATTGTGAGGAGGTTCCTGTCTCTGGAGCCCTAACCACCAGTAGCTTGGACCCTGTTCCCGATACCGGTGGGCCTCTATTTTTTATATTTTTAAATGTTTTTTTTTTTAAGTTTTCTTTTACTAAATATTTAAAAATGTATCAAATAAGATTGTAAATGAATAAAGGAATAATAAAATAATCGTCTTTTTAAAGGGGATGTGATTTTGTTTGTTTCACATTATAATATAGTTTTGTACAAGTAACGCCTAATTAAAAACCATTAGCAAAATGACGACGAACAGTAACACAGTATTTCATCGATCATATTAAATCTACATATTATCTGAAATACATTTCGTTTTCGGCTTGGGGTTTTTTAACATTCCTTTTATTTTTCTTTTGTTTTAATTTGAAAGTGTATGATTAAAAGCAAAGGCAACAGCGTCAATGGACAGATGCATCTAAAAATCTACTTATAAACTGTACATTTTCAGCAATCCTCTGTTCGTGCCTGATGAAGTATTAAAGTTTGACAAGGATGCGTTGTACTACGACATGACCGGCGAGAAGTACCTTATCATACTAAACCAGCACACGTTCCAGAAAACCATATTTTTCAAGTTTGTATTCCTCTTTATTTTCTACTGGCTTCTGCCAGGTGGCTTCACCCGCGTGATAACTGTTTTATTATCCCAAATGAACATTATACCAGGATATAGCCTTTATACTATTCCAGACTATAAACTCTGTGCCAAATTTCATCCAGTTCCTTTCAGTCGTTCTGGCGTGATTGAGTACAAACATCCAACGATCCATCCATCCAAACTTTCACATTTTTAATATTAGTAAGAAAATAAAGAAGTAAGATACTGTCTTGTATCACTTTCAAGGGCTCTTTCAAGATGAAGTTTAAGCAAAATAATATGTCAGTCCGTGGATAGGTGCATTGTTTTGTCTGGATGAGGACTATTTAGGACATACTCGTGGGATACTTTTTATGCTGGCAATATATTCCCTTAGGATATACCGACTTTCAAAAAAGCAAGTATAATAATTATAAACTATTATAATAAGTACTCGTACTACTATTCTGCTTTTCACTGTTTTTATCCCCCGACGGAAAAAGAAAGGTGTTATAAGTTTGACGTGTGTATCTGTGTGTTTTGTATTTGTTTATCTGTCTGTGTCTGCGGTCTCCTAAACGGATGAACCAATTTAAATATAGTTTCTTGTTTAAAAGGTGACTTTTTGAGAGTGTTCTCAGCTATAATAATAATAATAATAATTAATTTTATATTTTTAAATGTTTTTTCTTTTTTGTGTGTTTTGTAAAAATATTTAAAAATGTAATAAATAAGAAAAAAGTTAAATAAAAGAAATAATAATAATAATAATATGATTTATTTAAAGACAACTACATTGGTCCAATGGTTAGTAAAAGCTTATCATCTAAAGGTTAGTAAACTTAATCTAGGCAGTAGTATAATAGTAGGTATAAATAATCATTCAAATTTAAATCATAATAAAATCACAAATAATAAAATCAAAATAATGTCACAGTAAAAACATAATAAAATTCAATTGCATCACATTTAATTGCATAATATCAAATTTGTAACCCTACTTCGTCAGATGAAAATCGGTTATGCCATTAAAAGGTATGCGAATTGAAGCGAGGTATATTCGCAAGACATCGTGTTATAATTTCGTCGTGTTTCCTTAGATTGCCGATCAAAGCGTATTTACTAGTAGATTTACGTAGTTTAGAGAGGTATTTGTGTCGAACATTTTATCTTTTTAATTTACTATTATGTTCGTTATGTTAATGATTACAGGAATCAACAGCCAAGCACCAGAAATGGTACTGACAATGATGTGAAGAGCTTAAAGAAGGTGTTCGGAAACCTCGGCTTTAAAGACGAAAATATTATCGTGTTTAGAAACTTGGAGTACGCGGGGATTATCAAAAACTTAACTGCAAGTAAGTTTTCTTTTAATTATTAAACCTTTAATGAAGATCCAAAACTTAAAGTCTTGCTAAATAATTAGATCCATATATTGGTGACCACTTACCGAGCCTCAGAAAGAACGTTAAGCCAGCGTCTGTTATCGTTGTTTGCGTGCGATACTGGTCTGCATGCCATATCTATGCTGTGACGGTAGCATCACTTACGTCTATACTAATATTATAAAGAGGAAAGATTTGTATTTTTATATGTAACGAATAAACTCAAAAACTACTGGACCGATTTCAAAAATTCTTTCACCGTAGGGAAGCTACACAATCCCCGGGTGACATAGGCTACATTTTATCCCTGTATTCCCACGGGAACGGGAACTACGCGGGTGAAACCGCGAGGCATCCACTATTACATAATATAGGTACAAAATCACTTTTGGCTACTCTACGCTAGTTATATTAAGTCCCCTGCTTCTCAATCGTATTAGATTTGATTTCATAGACAAATTTAGTCGGTTCGAAGTATTCTTCAAATTAAATTTATAGGCCCAGAAAGAGATGGCGTGACGAGTAAGCGAGGTATTACTTCATCACTTCCATTCCCGCGCTCGCTCACAGTTAGACATGTTACAAGTCACTCCGTGAAATTATAGTTCTTCTACTGTTTAAAGTAGTAGTGTCCAAAGTTGCTATATATAACAATAACTTGCTTAATGCTATAAGCATTATATTTTAAGCGCTATTTTACACGCTTTATTATATCGCGCTTATTTATAACGCTCGGGCGCGGTGCGGGCACGAATAAAGCAAGCGCGGTGACTGTTAACTCGCAGCTCCTACCCTAGCGTTGGACTTGTTGGAGAGACAGCATGCTTAAAAATATTACATCGCTTTTATGAATTTATAACGATAAAATGGAGCAGTAAAAATAAACACACATATAAATTTATTAATGTATGTACTTATGTACCTAAATATTGTAAAAGAAACATATTTTTTTTTTTTAAAGAGTAAGTATGGAGTTTCTTGTGCGTTCTTCTCCATGACAAGCTACTTTCCGAATGCACGGCAGAATCAATTTTTATTCCTTGTAAATTTTAATGTAACTAACGTTCAAAAGTGCCGCTTTGTGGCCTAGTTGAAATAAAATATCTTTGTCTTTGTCTTTGAAACAATGAACTTTCCTTCGTACTTTCAGTTCACCGTTTCAGTAAATCACTATTTCTTTTAGACATTTTCTTCCACTATACACATACAAAAATAAAATTATTAAACAACAACACAATCTCTCAATCAATCGTCCTTACTTACACAATAATACTAAGTCAATATTACGTGTCCTATCACTGTTTAAACTAAAAAGCATGTAGCAATATAGCGTAGGTATATAACGTGAGTCGCGCGGGATTGCAAATTACGCGTGCGACCGATAACAATCAGCAACGCAAAAACATAAATAAAGCAGCTAGCACGCGACGACTGGCTGCGTTGCGCGCGATTCGCGCGGTCTTGCGTTATAACGAATAAAGCAAATAGTGCATAGCGCCAAGTGAGTTTTACGATAGCGTTTGCTTTATGTTCTGTATAATAAGCACGCTGCTTAAAGTTGCTTTACGTTATATTAACCACCGCTAGTTTTAAGTGCTAAGAACGCAAGCAAATACTTCAAATGAATTAATCTATTTTTATATCTAAATTCTACTACATATCCAAATAGTGTAAATATAATAAATATTATAAATTGAACAATCTTCTAAAACTACGAAAAGCATCAAACCAACAAGTGACTCATTGGCAGCAGCGATCCTATTCGCCGACCGGCGGTGAGTCAGACATCGCACGACACAGCTCAAAACGTGCCCTTATATGGTCAAAAAGCTTGGGTCCAAACCCGTGTCCTCAGAAGTTAGTACATGGTCTCCTATTTCGCTTATCTATCAACAGACACGGTGGCGTAGTGTGATTGAAGCGGTCGGTGGTGAAAAGCGTTCAGAGTTCGATCCTGACCCTCTGTTAGAATTTTTATTTTTTATCAACTTGAAGATACGGTCACCTCCAACAACTAAAACTGTGACACAATCACGCTCAGACACGGATATTAACAATTTATGCGAAATCGAGCAAACTTTTGAGTACAGGGCGCCTCATGTAACTCAAAGAGCAAAACGTCCCAGATCCTCTAATGTTGACAGTCCGAATAAATATGACATGGACCTAAAAAATGAGCTCGAAGAAATAATGAAAGAGTTAATCTCAAACCAAAACGCGCGGCTTCTGACTCTCGAAACTCACATCATGGACCCCAAGAAACTTACGACTAAAATAGAGACCTCAAACACTGATTTAATGAGCTCCGTGAACAACGTGTCAGACCAACTTTTTCTCTTGAGTCTAAAATCACAGGACTTGAGAAAGAGCGCATCGAAATTTCTTCCCAACTATTAAATCTTGAACAAAAAAAAAATTTTTACAAAAAATACAACCGACTTCCAAATAAAAAAACAAAAAAGTGAAAAATAACTTCTTGGAAGTCGGTTGTATTTTTTGTAAAAAGTTTTTTTTATTTTTCACTTTTTAGTTGTGCTACACAATTTATATAGGCTAGGTACCAATAATGCCCAAAGTGAAACCAGAATAGATTTACCCAATAACATGAAACTTAAATAAATTCGGTCGAATAAGGGTATACCAAGGTGAACTGTTTACACCTGCGTACCCCTTTAGAGCGTACTAGTGTGATGTTATGTTATGAAATGGTGTAAACAATAAACATAAATGCGATTGCAGCTATCCCGAGTGATTTGCCGTCATTTATTGAAGAGTTCTGATGTGTATCTCCGAAGTTCTTTACCAGATTTTGATGAACATTAAATGGGACCACATGACAAACACCAGCTTTCAAATAAAAAAAGAATCATCAAAATCGGTTCACCCAGTAACAAGTTCTGAGGTAACACACATAAAAAAAAAAAAATACAGTCGAATTGAGAACCTCCTCCTTTTTTTGAAGTCGGTTAAAAATATATAATTCGGAACGTAATAATGCAGCATTCTTCGGCAATAACTTATATTGAAGGCAATAAAATATTGAATTTACAAATATTCTTATAAAAAATAAATTCTTGGATTCTGTAAAACTATATATTAAGAATAATCCCACACGAAAACTGGACTCTGCAAGCCTGGGATTTCAGTTAAAGGAACCAATACCTATATTCATTGCAGAACATTTAACCCCACAGGCCAGAAAACTGTTTTACTTGGCTAGAAATCTTGCTATGCTCCAAAAATACGAATATTGCTGGATATCTAATAGCCGTATCCTAATGAAAAGAACTAAGGAATCTCCTTACATAGTAATCAAGAACGAAGACCAATTGCAAGACCTTTCCAGTTCACCTGAAGCACGACTACACTTACTGGATCTCAAAATCGATATTAGCCCGAGTTGTTTAGATTTTAGAATAATACTTATAAAATGTAATACTATTTTCGTTCTACTTAAAAGTAAATTATTAAATTAATTATTATTCCATTTATTCATTTTATATACATATTTTTACATTTTTAAATATTATTCTATAAAAAAATAAATTAAAAAAACATTTAAAAATACAAAAATAGTAGCCCACCGGTATCGGGAACAGGGTCCAAGCTACCGGTGGTCAGGGCTCCTGAGAGAGGAACCTCCTAACGATACGCGCCGTGTCCAGGAGTACCGCTTTCTGGATCCAGCTGCCCAACGAGAGCCTCCTCAGATGTTCGTCGAGGCTCTTGGCTATTATGCCATTGGCCGTAACGACTATCGGCACAATGATCGCTGTATTCACGTCCCACATGTCGACAACCTCGCGAGCCAGATCAAGATACTTGCTTTTCTTATCTCTCTAGCCTTCACGAGGTTCTCGTCATGGGGGACCGCTATATCAACAATCATTGCGCGACGCTCTAGTCGGTCTATCACCACTATGTCAGGCTTATTGGCAACAATAGTCCTGTCAGTGATGATAGACCGATCCCAATACAACGTGACATTGCTATTTTCGAGAACTGGGTCGGGCACATACTTATAGTAAGGCACTTCCGATTCCACAAGATTGTATTTAAGAGCAAGTTGCTGATGGATAATCCTGGCTACAAGGTTGTGTCTATGCAAATAGTCTCCGTTAGCTAGACTAGAACAACCGGAGATAATGTGACGGATTAATAATAATTATTATTATTAGCATGCATTAAAATGCATGCTAATAATTTATTAATTATAGTTATAGAACCTCTGTTGTACAAGTTCACTCACACTTACACATCTTACCTCTCTACACTCACACTACAAACGTACAAACTCAAACTACTTCTCTTCACATTTCATAACATTTTACCGCACGCCCTTCAGCAAGCCAAAAACAACGCTTTTTTATTCATATGCTCAAAACATAGCTCGAAATCTGTCATATTAACTAATATGTTACTCTTAAATAATAAAATAACATAGACTCCCTAAATTACAATTTGGATAACTTTTCTGTATCTAACATTTACCAATGCACCCCAGAAGAATGTTTACCAATTATTAAGAACCCTTCTCCTTACCTCAAAATCTTATCGCAAAATATAAGATCTATTAATCGCAATTTCCTTGGTTTAGAAACCCTTCTCACTCGTCTCTCTTTTCAGTGTGATATAGCCGTAATTGCCGAATTTTGGCTTCCTTGCTTATCTAACTCCAACCTACCAATCCTCGAAAAAATTCTTGTCACCACACCACTAAACATCGGAATCAAAGCAATGGTGTGGTTGTCTACTTACATTCAAAACTAGATCACAAAGTTTATGAACCAGAATTTCATGGCTCTGCATCTGTTTAATTGTTGAACTAAAGTCAAATGTAGCAATCGTTTGCATCTACTGATCTCCCTAAACTTTAACGTAGATAGCTCTAATTCTCCTTTAGAAAATCGCTGTCATGATTATCTTAATTGTCTGGCATTCCACGGCTTTTTACCGACACATTGTCTACCTACAAGAGGAGACAATTGTCTTGACCACACTATTCTTCGAACTAGACTACCGTCTTCTACCTTCATTTTTGATTCCACCATAAGCGATCATTGCTCGACTCTCCTTTGCATAAATTCAAAGCTTCACCGTAACTTCCACTCGACCACAATTTCAAAGATCGACTACGCTGCCCTGGATCTGGCTATGGAAAAAAAAATACTTTTCACATATATTATCCATGACTGATCCCAATGCAGCAGCAACTTCTCTAGTTCAAACTCTTTCCCAAAAATTACAATGGACACAAAAACCAAAAGTATTCTAAAGCGTAATAGGAGCCTAAAACCCTGAATTACCCCAGGGCTTCTGAGGTGCATGAGAAACAGGGATGCCCTGCATAAAAAACAAAAGCATTCTCCTGGCAATGAACTGCTTAAAATCACCTACTTAAGATACAGAAATTTCTGCAATAAAATCCTCAAAAAAGTTAAAAGACAGTTCGACTTTGAAGAATTGACCAAGGCTGGACGGAACACTAAACTTTTATGGCAATCAATTAAGCGTATCACGCACACCAACATCACTACTCACATTCCCACAGAATTATTGTCCTCTTGCACATCTCCTCACCTATTTGTGAATGATGTTAATGCTTACTTTGCTCACATTGGTAAGAATCTTGGTGATTCTATTACAAAAACACAACACCCATCCTGCCTTCTGGGTTCACAAACGTGCTCTGCGTACGCAAGTAGCCCGAACTCCTTCGCTATGCTAGGAACAAGCCCCGATGAGATAATTTCTGTTATAAAGTCTCTCAAACCTAATGCTGCAATAGGACACGATGGCATCTCCACGACATTCTTGAATAGGTACTGCATGCTTCTCTCACCCATCGTATGCCACATTTTTAACCTCTGTTTCGACACCGGTACTTTTCCTTCCTCCTTCAAATTGGCTATCATTCATCCTATTTTCAAGGGGGGTGACCGTGGTGATATAAATAACTACCGCCCCATAGCGGTACTAACTGCCCTATGTAAGCTCCTGGAAAGGCTTATAAATAAGAGACTTACCTTGAGACTAATAACTTGATCTCAACCAACCAGTTCGGTTTAAGAAATTACAAATCGACTTCTGATGCGGTCTTAAAATTGATAACTGGTTTTGTAGACAAACCCAATCTCCGCAAAATATGTCTCACTGTATTTGTTGATCTTAGGCCTTAGTGCGAGTTTTTACTCACGCTCACTCGTGATAACGTAAACGATCTCTTATGTCAAAATGTATACAAAAAAAGTGGTTTCTCCTTACCGTCACCAGACGCCTCATCCATATTTTACTTTTACAAAAAGTTTTTTTTTAAGTTATTGCATAGGTTCTATCGCGGGCATTGAGCGTGGAGACCGAATCCAGAAATTCCGTTACGAAAATAACCTTCGACCGGCACAGCGGTGATACTTTGACTTGGGTGTCGCGACAGCCTCGACGGGAACACGGACTCCTCTCACCGCTAGATGGCGTTTTTTTTTGCGGGGGGAGGTAAACGGTTCTCCTGGATGAAGTAGCCGGGTCAGGGAGGGCAATTTTTTGTCAGAAATGCGCTAACTCCAACCGTTTCTGAGATATGAGAGTATTAAAATTTTTGTTGGTCGTATTTTTTTTCCTTTTATCGGTCTCTCTGAGCTGTTTTTGTGACAATGGTGATCAATGTGGACCTTATGCTAATGAGAATAAGGGTCACTTTTGCTTGTCAAAGAAAAGCGATCTTATTTCAATGTGAATAAGAGTCACTTTATATTGTTTTGTTTTTTAGAGTTTTATTAATCGGAAATAAATGAGGGTTTGGCTCGCTACGTTTTCGAGTTTTTAACGTTTTTAATTTTTATTAATAAATTTTTAGGAGTATGATAAACTTAAAATATTGTGGTTTTGCAACTCTATACAATTCGACATTCAGACGCATTTTCCAGGACCGGATCTAGAATAAATGCTATGCAATAGCTTTACGTCATTTTTTTCAAGGACCATTTCTATATAATACAATAAACGCAATAATTCCACTACAAACGTGCTGTAAGCTAACATGCAAAAAACGGATTACTGAATTTCTTAGTACTAAAAATTATGATGACACTGAATCCATTCTTACAACAATAAAGTAACTCGTAATAAACACACACACTCACTCATACACACTCACTCACACACAAACGCACGCGCACACACACAAGCGCGTGCACTCGCACATTAATGTATTGTACTTTTATTAAGGGATATTATAAATTGCATATCAATTAAATAATCGCCTATCAATACTTACTCATCATTTATATTCTTATTTACATCTCATAACTTACTTCACTACAAATAAACTAAATGTTTAACAAAACTCAAACTGCAGATAAAACGAAATTATACATCAATATAACATTCCTTTTTTCCTCATAATGCAATACTGTTAAATTTTTTTTTGTACAAAAATACTACATACATAGCATAAATACTGACTGCACAGCAAATTTTCCATATTCCAACAGTCCAAGAGCGAGCGAAGCGAGCGAGGGAGCCCAGAGCACCCCGACACGGATAGGTTAGGTTCTGAGTTCGCTCGCTTTGCTCGCTCACTTTCAGCTCCCGTCATCTCGTTCGTGTTAGGTTACTTTAGACCCTGCGTACAGAAATAGTATTCTGTCTCCTATTTCTGTACGCCGTCGCCGTCGACATTGATACATAATATAAAAATAGAAGCTATATTTAAAAGAAAAAGAGTTAACATGTATAATGTGCATTAAGATTATTAGCTGTGCACTGATGAAAAAGCTTTTGCTTTAGGAAAAATCGCTGTACGCTGCGAAAATAAATTGTAGTGTGTTTAGTGATATTTTGAGTTGAATATTTTGCTGTGCAATCAGTAATTTTGATGGGAATTCGGAATCTTATTGCATAGAAAAAGGAAATTTTTTGATTTGCGTTTAAATACTACCCTTTTATTAATCTGTTCTAAATTCTTTTAATAATTATGTAACAGTCTAAGAAATACTACTTGTCCTATGTTCGGGAAATGAGGGCTGTTTGTCCTTAATACAGGCTACTAAGTAACCTAGCTAGGACATCAGATCGTGAAATTGTATTGTTACCTACTCATCACAGATGTAAAATATTCCTAAATTGTCATCGTACTTTGTAATTGTAACAGACTGTACTACTTTTTTATGAAATAAATAAATTATTATTTCCTTTATTTAATTTCTTTTCTTATTAACTAAATTTTTAAATATTTTTATAAAACACAAAATTAAAAAAAAGAAAAAAAAAAAGAAAATAGAGGCCCACTGGTATCGGGAACAGGGTCCAAGCTACCGGCGGTCAGGGCTCCAGAGAGAGGAACCTCCTAACAATACGAGCCGTGTCCAGCAGTACTGCTTTCTGGATCAGGCCCTTGACCCAGCCGCCCAACGAGAGCCTCCTAAGGTGTTGGTCGAGGCTCGTGGCTATTAAGCCATGGGCTGACACAAATTATTATTATTATTATTATTATAAAATTATTATTACCCGATCATATATCTAGGATAATTTATAGGATCCTATCTCTTATCCTACATATATGACCTCTAGAATCATACCTGTGTATTACATTATCTTAGTTATTTTATCCTATTTTTGTCATATTTAGTTGCAATGGAGAACAAATCGGTTGTGTGTACTACTATTGCATCGGCAGTGTGTACAACAGTGTTCCCAACAATAATTTTAGAATACCACCTCCACTAAGCATATTGTGAACTTACACCAAAATTCCGTTGTACTTAATTTATTCCGTCAATAAAACCGTCACAATAATTAATTGCCTTATAATTTAGAATATGGCAATACTGGAAAGGCAAAATGACATAATTATTTGGATGGATTTTGTATCAAGCAATTATGAAAATAAATTTGATAGTTCATTATAGCAAAATTAAATATGGCAAGGCCAGGGGCCTTATACCATGACGTGTCAAAACTATCATAATGCGACAGTGAAAAAGCGACAGAGCTATTTGTCTTGTATAGCTCCGTCCAAATGCACTCTCCGACAAATGCGTGCACTGACTGGACAGGTCCACTCAATCTGGCTGGTTCTTTCCTCAAAAGACCATTTCAGACATCAGTCTACATGGTCTTCACATGATCTAATCAAGATTTTGTCAGGACTTTAAAAGAGACTGTGACCTCTGAGTTTGTTTCGGCCTTTCTTCTCAGAGTAGTCAGATAGGAAACGCCGACCTCATCTAGTTTTAAAAATATGTTCGACATGTAAAAGTGTTTGTACAAACCAACTTACAGAAATAAAATCATTTATCATTTATCATTTGTCCTACTCCTGTTTCAATAATCCTATTAAATATCAAATGTCAAAGACCTTTTATCAAAGACGATATTATGATTCATATGTCTATATTACATTATCATAATATGACTCATATATCTATGAACCCAATATATGATATTATAATACCCCTCTTAGACGCCTATCTAAAGGATTGGCCAAAAGTAGAGACAGGAAAAGAAATGCAAAGACGAGAGATGGAAGGTAGGCCTTAGACCTGCAGTGGGAAACCACAGGATCATAACCTTTAAACGAGCAATTCTTGTGTATATGTTATATACAATCTGAATCTCGGTAACAACTCCAACGATTTTCATGTAATTTAGTATGCAGGGGGTTTCGGGGGCGATAAATCGATTTAGCTATACTCTGATTTTTAATTTCGTAGACTAAACTGCCATTGGGGGGTTGTCATTTTATCGTTACATAAAAATAGTGTCGTATCATTCTATCCTGAGTGATCGACATTTGAACGAAAACCGAAGTAGATGAAGAAAAAAAAATGTATTTGTTAAGAAACTAGCGGCCCTTATTTAGTTTCTACTCATTTATGTCAGACTTCATTTTATCGATGGCATTTATTATATTGTTAATTTAAATAAAATAAAATAAATAATAAATAAAATAAAATTAAAAATATAATAAAAGTTTATGTACAATATGTATGAATACTGTTATATTTAAATATATTACGTTTACATTCATAATAGCTATTTATGCAACTGTTACGTTATGGACGGTCTTTTAATACGAGTGCCATTTTTCGGTACAAGCGTAGCGCGTACCGAAATAGGTGGGCACGAGTTATTAAAAGACCAATAACGTACAGTTGCATACAAGATTTTATCTACGAAGGAAGGAATAAAACACAGATATAGAGACAAATAAGTATTTCAGGAAGTGTGTTTTAAGTATTTCATTTCTCATATACATGTCTTGATTTTTCTGGTAGTAAATTATTTGTAGCCGCAACTGCTCTATTTGTTATATCTGGTGGTTTATTTTAAATATCACTTGATGTTGAAACCATTTTTAATAAAATTTGGAATAAAATTTCACTCAGAAATTTTTGCCCGCGTCCACTTTTTATTTTATTTAGTCTTTATTAGGTATAAGGCAAAGATCTTGTATCCGCAACAGCCAAATAGTATACGATTTATATACCAAATAGTATTCTAAACTTGTTTCATTTTTAAAAACATCATTTACATTGTTTCGATTTCGAAGTAATATTATAGGTACCTGGCTGTATGTTCAGAATCTCTTTGCTTGTGTTTTAGAATTTATGACGATTCGCATAATGCAACCCGATGTCGTTATGGGTATCATAATGAAACCGCTGTCAATTTTATAATTCGAATATAACGAAACCGAAGTAGATAAAGTATTTATTGACACCCATTCACATCATCAGCCTATTAATGTTCCCACTGCTGGGACACAGGCCTCCTCTCAGAGAGGGAATGAGCCGTAATCCACCACACGGGCCCAGTGCTGGTTGGTGGACGTCACATGTCTTCCAATTTTTGGTTCTAGGACATGTCGGTTTCCTCAAGATGTTTTCCATCACCGTTTTTGAGAGCAATGGTGATGAAATAATTTACACAAAGTAAAGCGCCTGTCTAGGCTCGAACCCACGACCTACAACTTGTAAGTCGCGGCCGATACCACTGGGCCACCACTGCTCTACACCCATTAGTAAAATTAAATTGAGGAGTCATGTCACATTGATTTGATGAATCACTTATGATTGAGCCTTACCTACAACACTTTGCTCCGCGCTTGCAACATTTTAAAACAATAAGATCATTGGCAGCTGTCAGTTTAGTTACAAAATTAAAAATCACAGTTATAGATTTCATTTTTAGAAAACGTCGTTTTCTCTATTTTCACCCGAGCAGAGCTCGGTCGCTCAGGTACTAATAATAATAAAACTAACGCTTCTTAAACTAACTAACATTCTGACGCTTTTTTCCGGACCCTACATGGGTCCGATGTAGACCAAGCAGCGTCCGTAGCCTGGCTGCGTTTCGGTGATCTCTTTGGGGAAACCGAAGGTTTTGTCTGTGCAATTATGGACGAAGTTATCATGACGAATAACTACCGGAAATTTATTGTGAAGGATGGCACGGTTGACATCTGTCGGGCATGTCACCACCCGGGTGAATCGATCCGCCACATTAAATCTGGATGTTCTCGTCTAGCTAACGAAGAGTACTTGCATAGACACAACCTTGTAGCCAGGATCATCCACCAGCAACTTGCTCTGAAATACACTCTTGTGGCATCGGAGGTACCGTACTACAGGTATGTGCCCGACCCAGTTCTCGAATATGGCAATGTCACATTGTACTAGGATCGGTCCATCATCACTGACAGGACTATTGTAGGCAATAAGCCTGATATTGTGGTGGTGGACCGAATCGAGAGGCGTGCAATAATTGTTGACATTACCGTCCCGCATGACGGGAACCTCGTGAAAGCCGAGAAAGATAAGCAAATCAAGTATCTTGACTTGGCTCGCGAGGTTGTCGACATGTGGGATGTGGAAACAGCGATCATTTTACCGATAGTCGTGTCAGCCAATGGCTTAATAGCCACGAGCCTCGACCAACACCTTAGGAGGCTCTCCTTGGGTGGCTTGGTCAAGGGCCTGATCCAGAAAGCAGTACTGCTGGACACGGCTCGCATTGTTAGGAGGTTCCTCTCCCTGGAGCCCTGACCGCCGGTAGCTTGGACCCTGTTCCCGATTCCGGCGGGCCTCTATTTTCTATATTTTTAAATGTGTTTTTTTATAATGTACTTTAAGAAATATTTAAAAATGTAATATATTAAGAACAACGATAAATTAACGACATAAAGCTAATATGATGACGAACAACTACCGGAAATACATTGTGAAGGACGGCACGGTTGACATCATATCACCGGCCGGGGGAATCAATCCATCACATTATCTCCCGTTGTTCTAGTCTGGCTAACGGAGACTATTTGCATAGACACAACCTTGTAGCCAGGATTATCCATCAGCAACTTGCTCTTAAATACAGTCTTGTGGAATCGGAAGTGCCTTGCTTTAAGTATGAGCCCGACCCAGTTCTCGAAAATGGCAATGTCACGTTGTATTGGGATGGGTCTATCATCACTGACAGGACTATTGTTGCCAATAAGCCTGACATAGTGGTGATAGAGCGACTGGACACTGCGCTTATAGTTAGGAGGTTCCTCTCTCAGGAACCCTGACCACACCGGTAGCTTGGACCCTGTTCCCGATACCGGTGGGCTACTATTTTTGTATTTTAAATGTTTTTCTTTGATTTTTTTATAGAATAATATTTAAAAACTGTAAAAGTATGTATAATATAATAAATAAATAAAACTAATACTTACTACATAATGTTCCAAATTATACATTACAGTCGCCACACAAGACCACTCGAAGACCTCATGTATCTGTGTCACAATCCTCACGCATGGAGACAGAGGAGGTGAGGTCCATGCAGCGGACAGACCGTACCTACTGACCGATGTCATCGCCATCTTTGAGAAGCAAAGAAGTCTCGTCAACAAACCGAAACTGTTTTTCGTTCAGGTAGATTACATTTGTATTTCGTATCGCTGGAATAGCTGGAAAGGGTCGTTGAACACTTGCAGCGACCTTTGCCAGCTATTCCAGCGATACTGTGTATTTTTAAACGACTTCCTAAAAAGGAGAAAGTTCGACTGTGTGTATGTTTAACTCGGTCCCAGTTTTGGGGGTAAGAAAGGCAGTCTCTCCATAATATTCAGCTGCACCCGGCTAGTTGAACAATTTTAGGCAATGCTCAAATTGTATAAAAAGCAATGAGAAGAGAAAGAACGAATAATCTTCAAGGAATTGTGTGAAAGATAGCTAGACAGGGATACATTTAGGCGTTCAAAAATATGACTAAAGCATAGAAATATAAAATACTGTATCTATGGACTGAAAAGATTTTTGTAATAAAGGGTTTTCTTATCTAATCATATTATTATCGGCGCGCCATGCAGTGGTTCATGAGCGATCGTCGGCTGCGCTGCGTGTCGCGGGTTCGATTCCCTCACGGAACAGATATTTATATGGTCTACAGATAGTTTCCCGGTCTAGTTGTTTGATATATGAGTTTATATTATGTTACAGCGGAAATTCTCCCAGTGTACGTGAAGTATTTAAAAATTAATTACAGGCTTGCAGAGGCGGCAGTATGGATGCCGGGAACACGGTGGCCCTAGACAGTCATAGTGACAGTGTTCTTACTGTTCCTACTCATGCTGACTTCCTTGTGCTCTGTTCTACAGTTGAAGGTAATACAAGTATAGAATACCCTTTATAGTACGAGATCCCACCGCGAAAATCTACAGGCATTTACACGACTACGGCGAATCCAAAAGGAGAGTTTATGATTTTATCGGTTTGTATGTATGTTCATCTGTTCCCTCATAACTTCTAAACTCCTTATCATAATTTGATAAAAGAGGTACCATTAGTAGTACCTTAATCAAAGGCTGGTTATCGGCTATGTGACGTCACAATAAATAAATATAATATGGCGCGCTCTAGAGGACATAAAATCAAGACATAAAAAAATTTGAAAGTGCCGTCTTGGGTATCAAATGAAAGAGCTTAATTAGAACATTTCAAAAATATTAATATAACTAGCCTTTGCTTGCATTCACTTGATCATTGCATACAATTTTTATCCGACTATGGCGAAGCTGAAGCCAATTCTAGCGGTACTGCACCCCAAAATGGTCGGGTAATATCTGAAACCAGACTACAAAAGAAACCGTGTTATGAAAATAATAACGAAGAAGATATCCGTGGTCATATCACAACACACATCACAAGGAATCCTTGTGTGGAGTCCAGGGAATTTATAAACACTACGGGTTCTATAAACTTAAACAACAAAACATTACAACAGTAGTTAGTAAGCAATCTTTATGCCTATGTGGCATACGACCACGGCTATCCTGTAAGAATATCTTCATATAAGACTTTTATGAGAATTTTTCAGAGCGCGATTCGATACGTAGTCGGGTTTTTGCAGTCGAGTTTATTGTAATTATAATAACTATATATATATATAAATTGTTATAAAATCATTTTACTACACTTCAAAAGCATTCCATCACCAATGATTTGTTACCTCTTTCCACAGACTACCTTTCCTACCGAGACACGAATGGATCCTGGATGATCCAAGCTCTCTGCCACATAATCCAACACCATCACGAAGACCTGGATCTCTTGCACATGATCACCCTTATGAACCGATTGGTGGCGTACGAAAAGACCACATATACTCCTTCTAATAAGGCTATGAATAATAAGAAGCAAATGCCGGAGACAAGGTTCACTTTGACAAAGCTACTGAAATTTTGAATCGGTTCCGAAGTCTACGTGCTTCGTATGCCGATATTGTTAATAGAATTAAAGCTATTTTGTTGTTATTTTTTTGTTATTGTTTTTTTTTTAAGTTTTCTTTAGTAAAATATAATTATGTTACTGTGAAACCCCAAACTACGTTAAAACCAAGGCTTCCTTTCGTCCGAAATGATCTATGATAATATTAATATATAGAATAGATATAGAATTTCACTTTAATTAGAAAAAAAAACAAAAAAAGGCATACCGTACATAATTTACCTCAGAGACTGATAAATGATGAAAAACTTTAGTGTCCATGAGACAATGACAAGAAAAATTGAGAATAATTAAGGACTGATTCAGATAGGTGCTTAAGATAGGTGACGTTCAAGACATCAATACCTTAAATATCGAATGACCATAAACCAAAATTAAAATAACGTAAGTTTAAAATGTCGAATGGTTAGATAACCTTCGTCCAATATATCTAAAATCTAATTTTCTACTAAAGTGACATCGAAAGACTTAAATATCGAAAGTACAGAGTATCGAATGTCCAAAATATTGAAGTACAGAGTATCGAATGACCTTAATATCGACATATTGTACGTATGATTCGTCATTAGTAGCCTCACTTTTACATCTCTTTGATTCATTATCAAACATACAAATAGTGATAGTTTAAATGCAAAAAAAATATATATTGTAGTTGACTACATGTACTTTTCATTTCTGAGATTCAAAACATGATATCGAAAACTTCGTTAGATCAAAAAAAAAAACTGAAAAGGCCTCTAAACCGATGTGTTTTTGATCATTTTCTTATTTTTCTGGAAGATTATGAAAGATTCACTACCTAAACCCACCACCACCACCCTGGGACTGCCGGTCACCCTCTCGGAAATAGAGCAGGTTACCGGATTTGAGGATTATCGAGTCCTCTCCCTCTCTTTGGACTTCAGATAACCCTATAATACTCCATCGCAACCTGCTCAATTCCTCTTCGAGTTCGGTGACCTTCTCGTCGGTCCGAAGTGTGCGCGTGTTGTACGTTGCCAGGTCCAGTCGTCGGTGATTGTTGGGGTAGCCGGATCTCTTCCGGAGATTCTTAGCACCCCTTGCCATGCCGTAGCCTCGACCGCTACCGTAGTCGAGGGTAGGCAAGCTGCCGGGTACCAGGGGCCATTTTTTATTTGTGCTATTCATTGGGGGGGTTTTGCCAAAATCGCCACGCTTGGCAGGCGGATTGGCGATCGCAGTATGGTTGCTATAGAAGCACAGAGAACGCTACTGCCCATTCTCTGGTTTGTCCCTTAGTCGCCTCTTACGACACCCACGGGATGACATGAGATGGTGAAATTCTTTACGTCCGGCACCATACGGAACCTAAAATACCTATAATGACCTAAAATACCTATGGAAAAAAAAAGGAAATCTATGGTCGGCTGTCAAAAGAATTATGTCATGAAAGAGTGTAAATAAATAAGTGTAAATAAACCAGGCGACAAGAATACATAGAATAGTGTAGTGTTTTGCTGGTATTGGATAAAACAGAGTGATGTGTATGTTATCATGTGTGGTGTGGTGTTCGCAAGAAGTTCAATATAATGAAAATGGATTAAGGGCAGTAATACTAACTGCGTGCAAACCCCGGGTAAGCTTATCTTCCGGATTCCTTTTGTTTGAGTAATAAGTACTGCTTAAATTCGCATTTAGCGACCACAAAAACCCTAATAATTACACCCATGACCAAAATTTCCGAAATTTCGGTCGGCGCGATATTGTATTTTCAATTTGACCACAAATTCGTATTTAGCGATCCCAAAAACCCTGAAAATGACACCCATGACGAAAGTTTCAAAACTTTCGGTCGGCGCCGTCTTGGAATAATATTTTGACCACAAATTCGTATTTAGCGACCACAAAAACCCTGAAAATGACACCCATGACGAAAGTTTTAAAATTTCGGTCGGCGCTATCTTGTATTTTCAATTTGACCACAAATTCGTATTTAGCGACCCCAAAAACACTGAAAATGACACCCATGACGAAAGTTTCAAAACTTTCGGTCGGCACCATCTTGGAATTATATTTTGAGCACAAATTCGCAATTAGATACCCCGAAAACCCTGAAAATGACACCCATGACGAAACTTTCAGAAATTTCGGTTGGCGTCATCTTATATTTTCATTTTACCACGTATTCCCCAAAACCATCCCGAAAACTATGGATATTTTGGAATTTTAGTTTTACCACTAATTCGCATTCAGCGACCCCAAAAACCATAAAAATGACACCCATAACTAAAATTTTGGCAATTTCCATCGGTGCCATCTTGGATTTTGATGCAACAACAGTATTTTTTTTTTTCTTTTTATTTCTTTTATGTTTTAAAAAACACAAGGTAGGTAGTCAAATAATTGAATAAATAAAATACAATTTACGCCATTTTTTTAAACTAAAGTACACACTATAAGTTATTATTTATTTACCACGCATTGTTACTCTCGTATTTTAGTAACTTTTAAAAGCAATAGTAAAATGAACCTTCTCTACACACCTTTACTGTAGTTTTTTTGTCAGCTTTACGCACGCGCGAGCGCGCCACTCGCTTCGCGGCAACAGTGGTGCGATAAATACCTACTTCGTAGGGAAAAGCTAGCCTTAAGGCCGTCGTGGTAAATGTCCGGAATAGGTGCCCCCAATTAAACTCAATGGGAATGAGTTGGAGCGAGTGTACCAATTCAAAATATTTTTTTTAAAGCTTATTGCCAAATATTTTACATGTGCAGCCTGTGGACCAAGTACACTCAGCGGGCTATCAGCGCCTTACGGGTCCAATATAATAACGGGCTCAGGAAGTTGATGGGGCTGCCCCGTTTTTGCAATGTTATGGTATGTTCGCGGAATCTCGCGTCGATGATTTTTATGCCAACATCAGGCAGATCTCTGCCTCTTTGCTCTGCAGAGTGCGGGCTAGCTCCAACTCCATCCTAAAAACCATAGCCGGGAGGTAGAAAACTCCGTTATTAGGGGATGTTATTCTGAAATGCATTCGGAACAACAACCTCGTTACTAAAAAGTTCATAAGATATTATTTTTTAGAAATTAAGAGTGTACCAACATAGTTACAAGTTTTCTTGTTAACTAACCCATGTGGATTTTACTTGTCCGAAATAAAGATTATCCCAAAATACATCCTGTGCTTTTAGTATCTTGCAGTACGATTCTATAAATATCTTACCGTGTAAACTTAGATGGAACGCCTTCAATACCGTCAGTCACGAGTCTTGTTAGCCATTCAGTACTATTTGATGGCCTTCCCCGAAGCACTGGAATGGTTCACCTTCAGGAGCGTCAGCAGTCGGTTCACGGTTCACGTTGGAGATTCTTCATCTCGTTGGTGTGACTTGGAAACTGGCGTTCGGCATTCTTTCGCCTTTTCTATTTTTATTAATCTCATTACTTACGAACTTCAGTGTGCATATCATCTGTATGCATGTGATCTTCAGTCGTATTGTCAGAGGAGTGTCGACGAAGTACCTGATGTTATCGACAAATTCTCTCTTACAAAAGAGGACAATCCGCGCAATCTATAAAATGGGTCCTCGCGAGTCCCTCAGAGAAAAATTTAAAGAGATCGATATACTTACTCTACCTTCACTTTATATTTTGGAATGTATTTTGTATGTACGTAAAAATCGAGGGTTTTTCAAAACTAGACGCGACTTCCATAATTTAAATACACGCAGTAAGCACGAAATTGTAATACCCAAATTCAGACTAACGAAAACTAGCAAGTCTTTTCTTATAAACAGTATACGCTTTTATAACAAGTTGCCAAAGTCAGTTATAGAACTGACCGATGGTAAGTTGAAAAACTACATCAAACGTGTCCTTATTAAAAAAGCATATTATAAAATCAAGGACAACAAAAATTTTGGCCTTTGCTCCTTCTGCGCATGCAGCTTCCCTGGTAACTCGTAAACGGCACAAATATGTGGATGTCTCTAACTATTCTCAATCTCATTTTTCTTTCCTTCTTTTAATTAGACTTTTTACAATGGTTTTCAATCATCTTTATAGCCTTTTGCTAAGAATAGTTACAGCACTGACCACATTTGTGCCACATGATAAATTTAGTCTTGTTCTTTTTTTTATAACCTTTGTATAGATTCTTTTACCGATTGTTTTGTGAATGTGTGAACATTGTAGGCCTTCTAGATGCTAGTTAACATTTGTTAACTATTTTATATAATATATAATCTATTAATTTTTTTTTTTGGTTTCTTACGACTTATTGTCGGGCCTACGTTGTCATCCCATATCTAAGTACTAATGCTGTAACATGGAAATATTGTAAAACCAAACCATTTTTAAAAGAGTAACCATGGAGTTTCTTGCCGGTTCTTCTCCATAGGAAACGACCAACCCGAACCGTGCTCCTTTTGTCGACGTTTTATAAGTGCCCATGTAGGCCTATGTGAAATCAACAAAATAATTTTGTTTTTTTTTTATTTAAACGGGGACTTAATAGCTATAAAAGCACACTCGCCACCAGCCGTCGCCCCGAGAGGACGTCCCGCTGCCGCCCGCCGCTCTCGCCGCCCCCACCGCGCGCACCGCCGCGCCCCTCTCTCCGACTCGTCGCGCCACTGCGTGACGTCACTGCGGTCGCCGCGTCTCCGCGCGCCGCTCACAGGTGTCGCTACTAGTAACTTCGGTTACTAGTAGGGACATCTTTTTTGGCCCCTTCCGGGTTAAAACCACGACTTAGTGGTCCTTGGTGGAAACCTAACGGTGTTAACTAAGCCAAGTGAAGTGGTGACCCGCCCACTTGCTAAGTCCCGTCTGGACACGGCAGTCAGAAGGAGTCGGGAGCAGGGTAGTTGGCCTTGGTAGATAGCCTAGTCAACCCCTGTCTCTGCCCCACAGCGATTCACCTGGCACGGTCGGGTGTCTCAACCCCGACGTGCCAGACTTTCGGTACACAGGAGGAGGGTGGCCCACCTTCGGTGGGTTCACCGGTACCCTAGGACCCCTGCCACCCAATAAGATTGGTGGCAGGATAACAAGCTTAGGGCTCACCAGATACTCACCTCCCAGTCTAACCCGGCTGGGAGGGTAGGATTCACACATCCCCGGGCCCATCCACCCGGGGAATAAGGTTATCAGCCCCTTAGTAGTTTTTAGTCTTTTTTCTCTTCTCCTTGTTCTGTCTCTATCGACAACGATGCATCCCGTTGAGGTGTTGATAGAGCTCGTCAAGGACTTGATGTCGGACGATCCCAGTCCGCGTCATGAAAACCAGGCCCGATTTAAGATCATTCTTTCATCTCTTGCCAGATGTGCACCTTACAGTGCCCCTGCCCCCCCGCCCTATTCTGACGTAAGTCAGCTCCCTATTAATGTGCAAAATGCCATTAAAACCATTAAGGAGAGGTTCGCTCAGGACTGTCATCTCCGAGGTAGACTCGCCTGTCCTTTTAGCACAGTGTTAGAAGCACTAGTACCAAACATGTATGCGACCATAGATGATGTAGTGGAACCTGAACCTAGCATGGCCCCCGTGTCATGTGAGGCGAAGGATTCTCCAAGATCCCCATCCCCACCCGTCAGGCCCACTTCCGGACCTAGATCACCCACCCTTTCACAGGGCGAGGTTCAGGCAAATAGTGCCACTAAGCCAGATCCGATTCCCTCTGAGAGGGACCGTAGCCCATTAAAGCCCCAGACTTCGGCTGCTAAGCCTCGTCCTCCTCGTAGGATGTCCGCCCGTCTTCAGTACAAAAAGTACAAAGAGCGCGTAGCTCAGAATCTAGGTCCAAATCAAATACTTGGGTCGATGAGGAGCATGACTCTCCCATCGAGATGGACACAGCCCTAAGTACCGACGATGAATGGGCAGCAGTAGCTGTCCACATCGATCAGGTCATAGAAAATCCCCCAGTTGACCCCAGTAATAACCCCGATTTGTCAGAGGATTATGCCACCATGTCCTCTTCTTCTGACTCTAATGATGACAGAGAATTCATTCTCCACTCTGGAGGAAAGAGGAAAATGAGGAAAAGTCCCCCTCACGCTACCAAGGCCAAAAAGCCAGTAGCTAAGACCTCTCCCCAGCCAGTTCTGCCGCCGGCCTTGCCCGACAGGCAACCCTCCCCCGCCCCCGCCCCCGCTAGTCCTTCTCAGCGGTCAAACCGCTCGCCTAGCCCTATGGTAGTAGTAAATAATACTACCACTAGGAAGCCTCCTCCTCCTCCACCCATTTATCTTCAAGATAAAGGGAAATGGAGCGACATTTCAAGCGCCTGTGTAGCGCGTAAAATTAATTTCACCAAGGCCACTGCATGCCAACAAGGCATCAGAATACAAGTCCCCACTCCCAATGATTATCGAGGTTTAACTCGTTTTCTAAAAGACAGGAAAGTATCTTTCCATACTTACTCCCTTCCGGAGGAAAAGTATACCAGAGTAGTCATTAAGCGCGTTCCGAAGGAAATCCCGACGGAAGAAATCCGAGAGGATTTACTAGCGCAAAAAGTCCCTGTGTCAGAGGTCCACCGATTGCATAAAGCAAGAGGCGGAGATCTCTACGACATGGTCCTAGTCGTGTGTTTCCCCTTCGAGGGTCACAACCCCATATTTAATGTCCGGACCGTATGTAACTTATCAGGCATTTCCATTGAAAAGCCATACCGTCCCCATCTCGTTGGTCAGTGTCACAACTGCCAACTCTACGGTCACTCTCAGACCAATTGTTTCGCTCCTCCCAGGTGCGTTAAGTGCTTGGGAGAGCACAATACCAAGGACTGTTCCCGTCCAAAAGACCGATCACAATGCACGGAGCCTCCCAGCTGCGTGCTTTGTGGACAAGTCGGGCACCCGGCTAATTACCGTGGTTGCCCTAGAGCCCCCAAACTTGCGCCTAAAATGGCCAAGCGTAATGACGCGCGCCAAGCGCGCGTAG
The DNA here is from genome assembly GCA_964057195.1 of Orthosia cruda. NCBI lineage: Eukaryota > Metazoa > Arthropoda > Insecta > Lepidoptera > Noctuidae > Orthosia > Orthosia cruda. The sequence goes on from OZ059849.1 coordinate 15,455,803, forward strand.
CCCCTACCTCTCAACTCCCCCCCAGACTAGCCCCTCAGAGGCCTTCACCCTGGGGCAAGCTGAACCACCAAAGTGTGGCTCCTCAGTCTTGCTCCCAGCCGATTCCAGCGCTGATGGCTACTCCCATCGCAGCGCCAATTCTTGTCCCCGACTCAATGCCCCACGCCGCCCTTATGGCCGCCCCTATGACCGCACAAAGCCAGAAGGTGGCTACCACCACCCCTGCTGCTAAGTGCCAGCCCCCTGTCGCCCCCTCCGGGCAAAAGCCATATATATTTATTTATTTAAGTGTAGATGTATAACTTTACAGGTCACCTAACCTAAGGCGTTATACAAAAAAAAGAAGAAAAAAAACACAAACGAAACATAAGAATTAGGCAAAATTAAATATTACAATATACAAATAAAAATAATTAAAACGAAACACGATATATCAAAAAAAAAATAAAAGAAAATCCAAAAAAAAATAAGAATTAATAACAGAAAAAGTAACAAAAGTAAAAACAAAAAAAAAAAAAAAAAATTACAAAGTATACATAATTATACAATTATTCACTGATCTAACTTTCATCCATCTTCTCACAAAAACTTAAACATTCACGACACACATCTATCCATCTACCAGCAAACAGGTCACATTCCGGTGCTGATGTCAGAAGGGCATTTAGCATTGTGAGCGCCCGAACTATAGGCGAGTTAGCTCGGGATACCGTACGTGCAGAAGGTACGGCCAAAAGCCGGTGACTTCGTGGTCTCAGCTGTTGTTTAGGCACCATAGGAACAAACAGCCTCAACAACTGCGCCACGAGCTCCTGGCAATCGGACTCTCCCCGCATAATACGGCAGGCTGAGATAAGCAAGAAGTACTTACGCCTTACTTCGAGAGAATTAAAATTTAAAACACCAAGTAGAAATTTGGTAGGGTATAGGAAGGGGTAATATCCGAAGAGTTTTTTATAAAGAAAACGAAGAAAGGCTTTTTGGATTTTTTCCAGAAGTAAGGCGTAGGTACTCTCATACGGGTTCCAGATCACTGCTGCTGATTCGAGTTTACTCCTGACTAAGGCCATGTATACAAGTTTAATGGCATGTGGATTGGTAAACTCGCGCATATTTCTAAGGACAAATCCTAGTCTTCGATATGACTCAGCAGCAAGTGTCCTCATATGCTCATGAAAGGTGAGCTTCGCGTCGAACAGAACTCCGAGATCCTTTACAGAATTAACGCGGGCTATCAGATCACCGCCTAAAAAGTACTCTTCATGCCAGGGATTACGCAAGCGACTGAAGGTCATAACGCTGCATTTAGCAATATTGAAGAGTAACTTATTATTCATGCTCCACTGATAGACCGCGTCAATGTCTCCCTGCAGAGTAGATGAGTCTGCCACTTTTTCCAAGCCAAATATTAACTTAACATCATCAGCATACAGTAAACATTTGGCATGTTTGAGGACCTTCTCAAGGTCATTGACCATAATGATAAATAGCAAGGGACCCAATATGGAACCCTGACTTACTCCAGATCGAGTATGATATGGTGCGGACTCAAAGCAACCGTGTCGAACATATTGCTGACGCTAAAAATATTATTAGCGCGTATTCAATATTTATGACCCCTCAAGCCCGTGCTCTGGATACTGAAATCCGGAATGCGGGCTCTCTCCTTCCCGCTGAATGCGCCAACCTCTTTTCGAGGTATGAGTCCATCACTAAGGAGCTCGATAGCCTTATCTACAAGGACGGTTAGTGGGTTCGTAAATAGTACGAACCCGCCGTTCATACAAAATTAACTTACATATTCGTTCCGTCCTCACCGCAGAGGCTCGTCGCGTAATCCTTTTCGATTCTTTAAGCTACCCCGCGTGCTGAGCCATAGTTAAATGCAAGTTAGATATTATTGGAGTTTCTTGTCCGTTCTTCTCCACGTAGGCTTTTCCGAACGGATGGTAGAATCACCTTATTAGATCCGGCCTTAGCCTGCCCCCAGCGACGCCCTGAGCCGAGGTCCGACCCCAACTGGGGTAGCCCTTAGCGCTGTCGCTTTAGGTTTAGTACTTTGAAGCCTGGCCGGAGGCTAAGAGATTAGTCTCCACAGGGAAGACCGGTTAAGCATATGTCGGTCACTTTGACTGCTTGCGAGACGCCACTTATAAAAAAAAAAAAAAAAAAGCTGTAAAAGCCTAGTCTAATAGCTTTGGCGTTGCTGTAAGTCCCAATTATTGTCATGCAATCATCACGGGGAGCCCTCGAAGCACCCTGATGAGGAGACGAGATCTCCTAAAAAACTTGACCGTCTTCTAAATTACTGCATTCGATTTGTTTTTAATTTGCGTAAATAATATGATCATGTCTCTGCGCATCGGTCTAATTTAAAGTGGTTGCCCATATGCCAGCGCAGAGAGCAAATACTATTAACTACCTTATTTTCATTTCTTGACTCCTCCAGCCTCCTAGTTATCTGGCTCCTCACTTTCAATACATTTGCGCCAACCACAATAAAAAATTTCGGTCTTCACATAACCGTCTTCTTCAATGTCCCACTCACCGGACTGACTTCATTCACTGTTATTTCTTCGTTTAGTCTATTTCTCTGTGGAATGCGCTCCCTCAAGAAAGGATGGCACATGGGTGCCATCTTTTAGCATATCGATTAGCATTCAAGTGAAAGTTCGCGAGTAGTATCACCACAGCATTAATGTTCTCTAATTATCTGTTTAAATATATTCGTGTATTTAGTCTATTAAGTTGTTTGTGTATATAGTGTATTTATATCTTTGTATTTGAATAAATATTACCTATCGTGATTTATTCTCAATATTGCACCGGTTAAGATTTCCTTTATGGGCCGCTGATTTATGGCGCGGAGGGGAGGGGGGAGGGTGGGGGGAAGGTATTTCGACCCCCCTGTACCATCCCCACCACTCGGAGCCCCATGGTTATGGAGATATCCATGGTTAAAGTTTTTAGGTAAGAATAAAAATTTCTATCAATGTCCATATAATTTTGGGGTGGGAAAGGGGTTTGGGAAGAGGGGGGGAGGGGGGCTACCCCACAGTACCATCCCCACCCCGCGGAACCCCATGGATAAGGAGATATCCATGGTTTAAATTTTTTCATTTACTATTTAACAACAATGTCGACGGAGCCCCGCTGCGCGGGGCTCCTATTTCTGTCTGAAGGGCCTAAAGTCGGGGTGCCCCAAGCTCCCGAGCTCGCTTCGCTCGCTCTTGGACTAATTCTCATTTTTTACCTCACGAAAAACATACAAAAAACATTAAATTTCCGAGTCTTGAAAATTTGTAAAAAGCTTTCTATATATGAGTACTTCCTACAAAAAAAACATGAACTTCCAAATCAACGGCCCATAATGGAAATTGTATCCAACTAATGTCTTTATTTTTAATAACTTTAACTTCATTTTGTACAAAATATGGTTCACTATTTTGCGATACTGTTTCACTATAATGCCGTTAACCTTGTTTAAGCTACCAATGATTCAAGTTTTGTCCTTAAATTTAAATGCATTTATAGGTTACCAGACATACAAGCAGTAAAGTACCGTTACACGCACTAAAGTCTAACATGAGTCAGTACCATATTCCATAATTTTAAGCTAAATCGACATTATGTGCTATAACGACGTTTTAGTTATTTATTAAAAAGTTTTTTTTTTGCATTTTAACAGACAATATTTTGCTATGAAATAGATACACTAAACAACCCTTAAGCTCTAAGTAGCGGCATTTTAGTCGATGACCCATAAGATTTCGGCAACACCGAAGTTAAACTAAAACGCAAAAAACGTATTTTCATGAAATTTGTTCGCGACGAGGCGTCACAAAAATGTTAGAATAGTTTTGTAGATATAAATAGTATAAACAAAACATACGTCTGCTTACCCCAGCGCGCGAGCTCGTACTAAAAAGTTTTAGACGAGAATTTTTCTTTTATAGTTTTTTCAAACATAAAATTTCGACCACTTTTTGAGGCACTAAACATTATGTTTTAGTGTATATGAGTATGTATTAAGTAAATATGGGGTCTAAAGAGTAAATTAGAATCGTTATATACATACTAAATGCGGTAGTTACGGAAAGAAAGCAAAATCAAAACAAGTCAAATTCCGTAAACACGACCGGCCGCCATGACCGTTTAGTTCGAAATGAGCAGTCTTTTTTTTTTTTTTTTTTTTTTTTTTTTTTTTTTTTTTTTAATGATTGGCGTCTCGCAAGCAGTCAAAGTGACCGACATATGCTTAACCGGTCTTCCCTGTGGAGACTAATCTCTTAGCCTCCGGCCAGGCTTCAAAGTACTAAACCTAAAGCGACAGCGCTAAGGGCTACCCCAGTTGGGGTCGGACCTCGGCTCAGGGCGTCGCTGGGGGCAGGCTAAGGCCGGATCTAATAAGGTGATTCTACCATCCGTTCGGAAAAGCCTACGTGGAGAAGAACGGACAAGAAACTCCAATAATATCTGACTTGCATTTAACTATGGCTCAGCACGCGGGGTAGCTTATAGAATCGAAAAGGATTACGCGACGAGCCTCTGCGGTGAGGACGGAACGAATATGTAAGTTAATTTTGTATGAACGGCGGGTTCGTACTATTTACGAACCCACTGACCGTCCTTGTAGATAAGGCTATCGAGCTCCTCAGTGATGGACTCATACCTCGAAAAGAGGTTGGCGCATTCAGCGGGAAGGAGAGAGCCCGCATTCCGGATTTCAGCATCCAGAGCACGGGCTTGAGGGGTCATAAAAATGGAGTACGCGCTAATTATATTTATACCAGCGCATATATATGGCTTTTGCCCGGAGGGGGCGACAGGGGGCTGGCACTTAGCAGCAGGGGTGGTGGAAGCCACCTTCTGTCTTTGTGCGGTCATAGGGGCGGCCATAGGGGCGGCGGGGGGCATTGAGTCGGGGATAATAATTGGCGCTGCGATGGGAGTAGCCATCAGCGCTGGAATTGGCTGGGAGCAAGACTGAGGAGCCACACTTTGGTGGTTCAGCTTACCCCAGGGTGAAGGCCTCTGAGGGGCTAGTCTGGGGGGGAGTTGAGTGGTAGGGGCTTGACGCGCTTGGCGCACGTCATTACGCTTGGCCATTTTAGGCGCAAGTTTGGGGGCTCTAGGGCAACCACGGTAATTAGCCGGGTGCCCGACTTGTCCACAAAGCACGCAGCTGGGAGGCTCCGTGCATTGTGATCGGTCTTTTGGACGGGAACAGTCCTTGGTATTGTGCTCTCCCAAGCACTTAACGCACCTGGGAGGAGCGAAACAATTGGTCTGAGAGTGACCGTAGAGTTGGCAGTTGTGACACTGACCAACGAGATGGGGACGGTATGGCTTTTCAATGGAAATGCCTGACAAGTTACATACAGTACTAACATTGAAAATGGGATTGTGACCATGGAAGGGGAAACACACGACAAGGACCATGTCGTAGAGATGTCCGCCTCTTGCTTTATGCAATCGGTGGACCTCTGACACAGGGACTTTTTGCGCTAATAAATCCTTTCGGATTTCTTCCGTCGGGATTTCCTTCGGAACGCGCTTAATGACAACTCTAGTGTACTTTTCCTCCGGAAGGGAGTAAGTATGGAAAGATACTTTCCTGTCTTTTAGAAAACGAGTAAAAGCTCGATAATCATTGGGAGTGGGGACCTGAATTCTGATGCCTTGTTGGCATGCAGTGGCCTTGGTGAAATTAATTTTACGCGCTACACAGGCGCTTGAAATGTCGCTCCATTTCCCTTTATCTTGAAGATAAATGGGTGGAGGAGGAGGAGGCTTCCTAGTGGTAGTATTATTTACTACTACCATAGGGCTAGGCGAGCGGTTTGACCGCTGAGAAGGACTAGCGGGGGCGGGGGCGGGGGAGGGTTGCCTGTCGGGCAAGGCCGGTGGCAGAACTGGCTGGGGAGAGGTCTTAGCTACTGGCTTTTTGGCCTTGGTAGCGTGAGGGGGACTTTTCCTCATTTTCCTCTTTCCTCCAGAGTGGAGAATGAATTCTTTGTCATCATTAGAGTCAGAAGAAGAGGACATGGTGGCATAGTCCTCTGACAAATCGGGGTTATTACTGGGGTCAACTGGGGGATTTTCTATGACCTGATCGATGTGGACAGCTACTGCTGCCCATTCATCGTCGGTACTTAGGGCTGTGTCCATCTCGATGGGAGAGTCATGCTCCTCATCGACCCAAGTATTTGATTTGGACCTAGATTCTGAGTGCATAGCTGCTACGCGCTCTTTGTACTTTTTGTACTGAAGACGGGCGGACATCCTACGAGGAGGACGAGGCTTAGCAGCCGAAGTCTGGGGCTTTAATGGGCTACGGTCCCTCTCAGAGGGAATCGGATCTGGCTTAGTGGCACTATTTGCCTGAACCTCGCCCTGGGAAAGGGTGGGTGATCTAGGCCCGGAAGTGGGCCTGACGGGTGGGGATGGGGATCTTGGAGAATCCTTCGCCTCGCATGACACGGGGGCCATGCTAGGTTCAGGTTCCACTACATCATCTACGGTCGGATACATGTTTGGTACTAGTGCTTCTAACACTGTGCCAAAAGGACAGGCGAGTCTACCTCGGAGATGACAGTCCTGAGCGAACCTCTCCTTAATGGTTTTAATGGCATTTTGCACATTAATAGGGAGCTGACTTACGTCAGAATAGGGCGGGGGGGCAGGGGCACTGTAAGGTGCACATCTGGCAAGAGATGAAAGAATGATCTTAAATCGGGCCTGGTTTTCATGACGCGGACTGGGATCGTCCGACATCAAGTCCTTGACGAGCTCTATCAACACCTCAACGGGATGCATCGTTGTCGATAGAGTCAGAACAAGGAGAAGAGAAAAAAGACTAAAAACTACTAAGGGGCTGATAACCTTATTCCCCGGGTGGATGGGCCCGGGGATGTGTGAATCCTACCCTCCCGGCCGGGTTAGACTGGGAGGTGAGTATCTGGTGAGCCCTAAGCTTGTTATCCTGCCACCAATCTTATTGGGTGGCAGGGGTCCTAGGGTACCGGTGAACCCACCGAAGGTGGGCCACCCTCCTCCTGTGTACCGAAAGTCTGGCACGTCGGGGTTGAGACACCCGACCGTGCCAGGTGAATCGCTGTGGGGCAGAGACAGGGGTTGACTAGGCTATCTACCAAGGCCAACTACCCTGCTCCCGACTCCTTCTGACTGCCGTGTCCAGACGGGACTTGGCAAGTGGGCGGGTCACCACTTCACTTGGCTTAGTTAACACCGTTAGGTTTCCACCAAGGACCACTAAGTCGTGGTTTTAACCCGGAAGGGGCCAAAAAAGATGTCCCTACTAGTAACCGAAGTTACTAGTAGCGACACCTGTGAGCGGCGCGCGGAGACGCGGCGACCGCAGTGACGTCACGCAGTGGCGCGATGAGTCGGAGAGAGGGGCGCGGCGGGGCGCGCGGTGGGGGCGGCGAGAGCGGCGGGCGGCAGCGAGACGTCCGCTCGGCGGCGATGGCAGGCGAAGAGTGAAATGAGCAGTCAGATGGCGGTTCACGTATATATAGTCTGGCGCGTAAGCAGGCAAATTTGGTATTTTTGAATAGCGTTTTGAGGGCTTTATAATAGCCTATAATACCTAAAATATGGTTATCTAGTATAATTAGAATTAATATACTATAGATAAAATGTGTAAGTAGTATTTTAAGCAAATAAAAAATATTTGTTTACTTATTTTGGACCCCCCGAAAATGCCCGGGTCGCAAGTATCGATAGGTGCGCTCTGCCCACCTACCAATCGTATTATTTACCTTACACATTTGTTTTGTTAGGAAACACCATCTAGGTGTTCTAGATAGTATACCTTGGTGCTATGACTGAAAAACTGTACATAATAACAGTACATAGCCAGGTTTAAAACAGTTTCACTCTGAGATGGTAAATACATGCATTTTTGCTCAAGTAAGTAAATAGAATTTTGGTTGAAATTTGGTTTGGTTGTTGTGTCCAGGCCCTATATATAGATGGCATCTATGTAATTCTAGTACATAGATATTACTTACTTGAAATAATGTGTCTGTATGTGCCAGCATGGACGTTTCTACGCGTCTGCCAGAGGGCCCACTACCTTCAGACACACTTGGTGCCTGAAGGATTATTGATATGCTATCTGAAGCATTACCTTTGGGGACCCTCGGGCACACGCCTGGACTCAGTCACAACACATAGCTAATATATAGCTACACATACACACACAGAGGCGTTAAAGCCGTGGAACAACACGATATTTTCTATTTCGGCCGCTTCCCGGCGACAGAAGTCCCAGAAGGGCTGGTAGTACACCCATCAGGGTACCACCATTCGATAGCCCAATTCTCCAGCTTCCCAACCACATTTTTGGAAGGAGCCTAGCTCTGGTGGTTAGGGAACTAACCGACTTAATATAGTAAGAGGTTCCATGGTTTTCTCGCATCGTCGACCACATCAGAGTGAATACTGGATCGAGGGTTGGAGCTGTATCCACCGGACTTCCACCATGGGGTAGCCCATCGCGAGGGCTATCCGATGACGGTTGGTGAATGCGGATCCGCCCACCAGCTCGAGTACAAACTCGCTAAATATGCCGAGAACAGGCACAGAAGCTATGTTTTCGCATTTTCACGTGGCTGTGCCCGTGAAGGTGACAGATGAAGCTGTGGAACTGTCACAGATCGATGGTCCAGGAGTAGGGCTACAAGTCCCTCGCTGGTACCCTGGCACTAAAGTGCACCATTGTATTGTAAAGTAGCATATAAAGCTACAAACTGACAGAACTTCCCCTTATTAGGCGTTCTCCACGCAAGTGCTCCGTGAAGGTAGCAGATATGGACCTGGACCAAGGTCCGGAGGGAAGGTCTTCTCGAGACCTATCCAGAGACACAAGTCTCATCAAAATCGGTTCAGTAGAAGGGGGGTTTCTGTTGGTTTTCAGTGACTAGCCGTAAGGTATTAATTTTATAATTAAAGTTTATGCGCGGTCGTTGTTTCGAGGTCCTCGTTACGGTCAAGTGTGGTAGTAGGATAGTGCGCTGAGACACCGTCCTAATTGTAGCCATTATTTCCAAATATTAAATCCACGTCACTTTGCGTAACGGAGACCATGAAGAGACGTCGCTTTTGGACATGAAAACCTGACTCTTTTTCTGAACTGGACATCACGCCTTCCCCTCAACATCCTTGGCAGCCTTCCAACCACTGCAGGGTCAGTATTTGCTCGAAGACAACTGAACAATAGGTGCAAGGGGCGTCAACGCGTTCAAGCTGAAGCCTTACAACCTTCAGTCAGCCTGGGGCCTTGATCGATCACGTCCGTCCCGCACAAAATTATATTATATTTACGATATGACAGGGGAGTCATTCGAAAGTATTTAACTTGATCTATGTTTTGCTACCTCCAAGTCTCAAATAGGTGTTGTCATTAAAAAGTTACATCAGTTTAAATTTTTACCGCGGTTTTTGCATGTTATTCAAAACAACGGCTTTGGTAGATAACGGTATTATATATATATCACGGCAGTATGTACAGCCAGGCAAATAAATTGTGAAGATTGAATGTCACTTTTTACGTACCTTCACAACGCACCTACGATACAGGAATAAATTCCTAGTGTGGGGCAACATTTTTAAAAAAAATAAATAAAGAAAGACCTTAGTAAAGTTTAAAGTTTTAAGTATAGTTGGAATTGTAGCGAAAACTGTTAAAAAGACCTGTTCCTGACTTTACCACTATTATAAGTACTTAGATGAAGTTAAACTTAATAAAGTTTATATCTCGATGTTGTGTTTTATTATTCCCATTTATCATCAAATGAGTACAATGTACACTCAGCCGGACATCAGTGGCGATAAGACAATTATCTTTAATCATCATCATCATTAGACTTTTTATGTTCCCACTGCTGGGTCACAGTTAGTAGTGTTCAAAGTAGCTATATGACAATAACTTGCTTAATGCTTTATGCTTTATATTTTAAGCGCGTTATTTTACACGTTTTATTCACGCAAAATATTAAACAACAACACAATCTCTCAATCAATCTTCCTTACTTACACAATATTATACTTAGTCAATAATACGTGTCCTATCACTGTTTACAATAAAAAGCACGAAGCAAAATAGCGTAGGTATATTAGGTGAGCCGCGCGGGATCTAAAATTAAGCGTGCGACCGACAACAATAGCTAGCATGCAACGACTGGCCGCCGCGCCCGCCCGGCGCGGCGCCCCGAGCTTATTGCTTTATTTACGTTATTACGATGCGCGCGATTCGCGCGATACTGCGTTATAACGAATTAAGCAAATAGCGCATAGCGCCATGTGAGTTCCACGATAGCGTTTGCTTTATGCTATTTATAATAAGCACGCTGCTTTAAGTTGCTTTACGTTATATTAACCACCACTAGTCACAGTCACAGGCCTCCTCTCTGTGAGAGGGAATGGGACTTAAATCCAACAAGCGGGCCCAGTGCGAGTTGGTGGATGCCACAAATGTCTTCGAATTTTTGGTTCAAGGACATGCTGGTTCACAATGTTTCGACATAAAGTTACTGGCCTGTCAATATCAAATTTGTACCACAGCTTCGAACTTGATTGTACAACTCAATAATCAGTTGGACGTAACGTGAGTGATAGTTGAAGGATATAATGATATTTTCGAGGAGAGCTCGTCACTAAGTAATGACATCCACTCGAGCCGTTTTTCAAGGTTAAGTTACGCTCGCCGAGGTCTATTCAAGGATGGGTGGACACCGCCCTGCCTCGGAAAGTACGATAAGTGGTCCTAGCTATGATTTGTAGATCATTGACAATCGTTACGGGTAGTCAGATGGGTGTAATCCCGTTGTCCCCGAAATTTGTGTCCCCGTCACGGGGACAACAGAACGTCATAAAATTTCCTTACCGTTGTCCCCCTTATGAAGACAAGGGCAACGGGGACAACGGACAGTTGAGATTACACGTATCTTACTATAATTTTTAATTAACGTGGGTAATTTAGTGCGCCGAGCCTAAAACTAAAATAAAATATATTTTGTAAATCAAATATGCGTCAAATCTGCGTGCGAGACGATTCGTGATGATTCTTGAAAACAGCTCGTGGACATGACTAAGAAGCAAGATGGGCCTGTAATTCTTAAGCCAGGCATTATCACCCTTCTTAAAAAATAGTACCACCACAGCCCTGCAGGCATGGTGCCTGCGGCATTTTTTACGTCCGACACCATACGGTTAATCTCTCTAAGGAACTGTCACTTATTAGTACATTACTGCAGAATCCAGTAAGTAAGCCTTCCTGGCCAAGTATGAGTTAACCGGACCGAAACGCAGGTGAGGTCCGGTTATATACGAGGCCAGGATGGCTTTCTTACTGGTTGAGGCTTGTATAATGCTTTTCTCAAAAATTTAAGCAAGTTTAACAACAAATTCGTTTAAATAATATTGAAGGTTACATTCATATTATGGTAATTACTGATAGATATTGTGATTGATTTACCGGGGGCATTTATATTTGTTTGTCATCTTAATTAACCGACTCTTGGCTGGCAGTAAATGTCTGTGAATCATTAATTTGGTTGTTTGGGAAGGTGGATGTTTGCGATGATGTTACGGGCAGGGGAATAGTGGTCGGTTATTGGCGAGAGGTAGATGGCTGCAGAGTCAGGCTTAGCTGCTGTTGGCGCGATGTAGATGGCTGCGGGGAGATGATGTCGAAGATGGTGTGTTTTGTGTATTCAATAATTTTTTTTAATTTATATTGCTTGTAATTTCATTTTTATTTTCTAATGACTCTTCTATGTAAAACGTGAATAACCAAACGTGAATATTTTTTCTGCGTCGCGTTAAGTGTCACAGACTATAAAATGGCTGTTTAAGGCTCCAAAAATATATCTATCTCAAAAAATGTCATACCAAAAAGAGAGATAGATATATATTTGGAGCCTCCTTCCTATAACCATGTTATAATGGCTAAACTCTAATCTGTGTCTGGTACTATGTTTTTTTTCTAAGCAGATCTAAAGAGGATGACCTACTGTCCAGTAAGTAAATTACATACTTACTTACTGGACAGTAGGAGATTCCAAATTTAAAATCTCGCTTCTTACTGGACAGTTGTGCATAAGTCTCCAGTAGAGTTCACTTTCTGGATATTTCTTAGAGATGTTATGGCAACATTACATACCATTTTTGAGAAATAGTACATTACTGCAGAATCCAGTAAGTAAGACTTCCTGGCCAAGTATAAGTTAACCGGACCGAACCGCAGGTGAGGTCCGGTTATATACGAGGCCAGGATGTCTTTCTTACTGGTTGAGGCTTGTATAATGCTTTTCTCAAAAATGAATGAAAGTTTAACAAAAAATTCGTTTAATTAATATTTTAGGTTACAGTCATATTAGGGCAATTACTGATAGATATTGTGATCGATTTACCGAGGCATTTATTTATATTTTCTCAAACATGTTTGGAAATTTGAGAATTATTTTGACAACCTTCTTCGAGAAAAATCGAAATTGCAGTACAGACCAAATACATGAGAGCAGCGGCCGGCAAAAGTTGTATGAAAATCCATATCTGTCGTGTGTAGCGGCCAAATAAAGTACATAGTAAACTCATATCTGTCGTGTAATTTAAAAATGGAACGATCTTTTTCACCGAAACATGGCAACCAAGGAGGTAACTTATCAAAGGTTTTATTTAAATTTCGAACTGGCTTGCTAATAGAAAGCTATTTATTGAAAAAAAAAAACAAATGAACACTTTAAGGCTTAGCAGGCACTGCGATTTTATTTGCGCGGATTTATGTAGTTTTTTACCGCAATGCGTGCAGCTTCATACAATTCCATAGGCCGCAGAATGAGCGAAAAATCGCGCGAATAAAAAGGCCTAACGCGGGCATAATTATTTTTGTTCGTTGTTCGTCATTGATTTTGAAAAGTAAATGGTTTGGTTCGGTTTTCAGATATCAGTATTAGTAGTACAGTTATATTAGATATAGTTTTTGTAATATCGGTTATTTTGATATTGATATCGATATGATATGATATCTAACACATATCCGATATAAGTTACGTTTTGATATATCGGACCTATCCCTAATACTGTCCAGTAAGTAAATTACATACTTACTTACTGGACAGTTGTGAATAAGTCTCCGGTAGAATTCACTTTCTGGAGACTTTTTAGAGATGTTATGGCAATATTACATACCATTTTTGAGAAAATAATTTTAACGCAACGGAGACAACGGACATAATTTGAAAAGAATATTATATCCTTCCTTACATAGTATAAAACAAAATCGCTTTCCGCTGTCTGTGCCTATGTATGCTTAGATCTTTAAAACTACGCAACGGAAGATTGATAATGTATAATACACGCAGGCGAAGCCGCTGGCAGAAGCTAGTATTACTATAAATTAACGGGGACAACGGGAATACACCTTCAGAAGCCAGAAAATCAAACAACAGTATTGCCAAGGAGTTTTGTGTTACCCAATTATTGGTTTGTGGAGGTCAAATAGGCAGTCACGCCAAGCAAAATACTGGTATTCAGCTGCATCTGACTAGACTGGAAGCCGACCCCAACCAATAGTGGAAAACGTCAGGCAGATTGACTTAAGATACTCGTATTCCAGATTTGTCTCAGCGATCGCAAAGCATTTACGGTGCCTCTGGAACCTACTTCTGATTTTCATAGGCGCTAGTTGCCTGTTGTGGCGGACGCACAATACTTATCACGTATTACGGAATTTTAGACATCTTAAGAAAACATTGCACCATATCATATATCTATTTCTAAGAATGATTTTAAACTTCTGACTACCCAATGGCAGCTGTGACCAGCGGCTAGCATAATTCGTGGCATCAAATCTGATATTGAGCTAAATTGATGCCACCAAATGCCAAGAGCTATCGAATTCCTGAAATTGTGGCATTTTGAATGACACTGTCACAGCCTCTGGTTTGGAACGTTTTCGCTCACACTACTCGATACTCTTTCCCTCCATAATTACATACAATTCACTTGTATGTAGTTATGGTATCTGAATGCTCCTGATATTGCGCCTACTGCAATACAATATACAATTGTTTAACATACTTGTCAGTAATTATACATCTGGATGTTGCTTCAAGTTTACGTATAATTAAGGTACCTGAATGCCATGATAGTGCATCTATTCAAGTACAACAAATAGCATAGGAGTATTGCTACAGCGGTTGTCGCGATGCTGTCAGTAGTGCGAGCCGCCTAGGGGTCTCGTCGATGAGCATGTCTGTGTGAGTGTGCCGGTTCGAGCGTTTGTAGGTAGTTTCCGTACTGTTTTTTCATATTTCGGTGTCATGTCAACAGAATGTGTCAAAGCACAAAAACAGCCAGTATTACTAATAAAGTAAATTAATATTTTTGTTTTTTGTTATACATAAATGGTTGTTATTTATGGTCAATATTAATTAAATTAAAGAATTAGATGTTCATTTATTAGATATATTTTATCTCCCAAAGTTAATTTTATTCATAAAACGTTGACCACTTTTCTGACCTAAAACTCTTTGCTAAGATTTAAAAAAGCATCGTTCGTTTTGACGGAACATCTTGATAATCCGTGCGTTTTATGAGATACATACGAAATTGAAATTAGTGAAATAAGAGACAAATGTGTTATAAAAAAACAAAAATCAAATAGTTTATTTCAAATAAACCTTATAGGCACTTTTGAGTTGTCAAACAAAATATGAATCTTCGCAAGCGTCAGTAGGTCTCTATGGAGAAGACAGTCCAAGAAACTCCACGGACATTCTTTTCCATCAGTTTTAATTACAATTATTTAGGTACATCATAATATTTGTTGGAAATCGTTATGTTATGATCGTTCTCACACATTTATTATGTGTGAGAACGATCTAAAAAGACGTGTACTTACAAGCGTCTAGAGTAAAACAAACTATTCAATAATAAAATAAGTATATAGTTAAAAGCAGGCTGAAGCAGTTAAGTTATGACCAATCCCAACTGATGGCGCCCGTTCACGAATATGACGCATGGATTGGCACCACTCAGCTCAACCATCTCCCGCATCAACGCAAACAAAACCGTACCTATTTGACTGAGAGACCTATGTCACTCTGAAACTTCATTGTTCGAAGTTTACTACTCCGAACACTGTTCTTATACTACGTTATTGCAAAGCTTGTTACATCAACGCAATCACAAGATAGGTACACAAAAACTGCTACTCTTACTAACACCAAAATCACATCCTCTTCCAGAACGTCAACCCTACTCAAGAATACAGAATAAAAATGACTACCATATTTTCTGGTAATTTGTTCTAAAGAATGAAATTGTTAGATTAATGGTTGGCGTAAGGGCGTTAAAAATGTTACACAACTGAAGGCTTGTAATCAGGTTTGCGTGACCAGACCCCCTTTTCTGCCGCCCCCTTACCCCAAAGGAAGTGTCGTGATGGATGACGCTACGGTTAGTATGCACGTTATTTTTTTTTGTTTCGTTAAGGGCTGGCTCGGTCGGTTTTTGTCTGCTTTGATGCGGGTGTAGCGGCAATTAAATATTGTATTTATTTTTTAAGATTGATTTAAACTCTTTTTTACTAAAAAATACAACCGACTTCCAAATAATATATAATTCCAAGTTATATTTCACTTTGTAGTGTTTTTATTTGGAAGTCCGTTGTACTTTTTTCGGATAGACGATGATGGGCTGATAGAGAGTTTGAGCAAGGGACATTTTGGTGTTCAAGGGCATAAAGCTCTGGAGGCATCTCAGCGAGTGAAACGCGTAGTGCATCTTACGACTGACTGCAACGACATGGGCAGTCCACGATAAATAGGAGTCCATGATCACCCCCAATTTTTTAGTTGTCCTAGCGCAGGGATGGCGAACCTATGGCACGCGTGCCTGTGGTGGCACACGACAAAATATTTTGGGCACGCAAAAATGAGGTTATGTAGCATTTAGGTAATTTGCAACAGCAGAAATGACACCAACATCTCCTTTTATTTAAATACAAGAAGAAGAATTCATAGCAGGGTTTTATTTTTTGTCAATTAAGATAAAGTCAAAATTCTTTGGTGGCCCTTCATTGTCACATAAAAAAATATAATTAGAATGACACGTTTTCTAATAAAGGTTCGCCATCCCTGTCCTAGCGTATTCAATATGATTTCCATTCAACCTGAGTAGATAGCGACGCAACACCAAGCCTGTTCCGCATATACCTACCGCCAATAACCATGGCCTGAGACTTCTTAGGGTTGATTTGTAGCCCAAAGGATCGCGACCATTCCCCAATCAACTCCAGGACAGTGTTATCGGCGGATACAACGGCTTTCGTATTTTGAATAAAAAGTGATTGTAAAGCTGCAGGTCGCCAGCATAGATATGGAAGTTACACGAGATGACTCTAGTGGCAGAGTTAGTAAAAATAGAAAAGAGAAGATGAGAGAGAACGCCATCCTGAGGTACACACGCAGTTAGCACCAATCCGAAGGAGACTCTTCAAGGCGTATCCGCTGTGAGCGGCCTCTGAGATATGAGTCAGATCAATTATTAAATGGAAGAAGAGAATTTTATCAATTTAAGGATCCCAAGCTGGATACCGAAACCAACAGAGTTGAAGGGGTAGTCGAATAATGTTGATACTAAGAGATTCAAGGTTTACTCATACGCAGGGGGGAGACAGTTAGAACAAGCACAACTTCAGTAAAGAAAGAGCCGCCATCTACTTTTTTTAACTGAGAAACTAATAGTTTCATAAGTATTGATAGATGTCTCTGTAATCACAAACAAAAACTGAAAAAACTAAGTTCTATAATTTAATTTAAAGTATATTTTTAGAAAATAATATAATATTATTCATCAAAATTATCACATTATTATATTTCATACCTGTCTAGAATTATCGATTATGGCAACATTGTCATGGAAATCTTTATTGTGTGATATGGTAACATCAAAGAGTAAACTAATATAGATTAACTCAAAGTTTCAAAGTGGCCGCCGCAACTTAAACTTTCGTCCGCGCTTGTTTTTGTGTTGTGTCCATTTTGTGATTAATTATTGGTTTTTGAGTGTTTTGTCTACATCAGACGTCGAGTTGAGTTTCTCCTCCGTCCTGTTAGTGGATACTACCCATAAACTAATATTTTTCAGTCGCTAGGTACGTTGTGACAAGCAATTTTCACAAAAATTGTGAAAAACTGTTGTGTTACACATATTTAGTGATATTCTTGCGAAAAGACGCTTTATTTTGTGCAGTGTGTGTCTATCAAAATAGATACAATGCCTCACCGCTGCTATTTTGGATGTAAGAACACTGGTAAGTTATTTTTTACACAACTGCTCAAAAAAGAAGTGTTTTCATACTCTAATTCTTTCTTCCGCCCGCTTAAACAGAATTCTTCTAATAATCATGTTTAAAAACCCTTCGGTGTCTTAATTGTCATCATATTATCAAAATTAACATAAAAAAAAAAATCTCAAAGCTTCAAATGTTTAGAATTCTTTTACGTTTTATAAACGAATGTTTTGACTGGCAATTTGCAGACACAATTGATTTTTAATATTGTCCACTGGTGCCATTTGCCAGATGACGAGATAATATTCAACCGTCGGCCTTTTTCCAACTGAGATTTGAATTAATAATATTTTGCATAGAGGCCCGCTAATGTAATAATACATCAGTTAAGAGTTGCTTTACAATTTACATACTTTTTAGGAAATACGTATAGTACAATCAACAGCCTTTTTACATTCAACAATCTTATACAGACAGGAGACAGTCTTAGGATTGACAAAATTGGGATTAAAAGACAAAAAATACTATATTATTATCTTTTGTTTCAGGCAATGTGATGCATTCATTTCCGAATCCTGGCAAATTTCCTGAGCGTTTCAAAGCTTGGGTTAATCTTGTTGGTAGCAATCAGGAAACATTAACAGACCATGACATTTATAAGAAGAAGAGAATATGTGATATTCACTTCACCGATGAGCACCGTAATCGCTTTAAGCGTCTAAATGCATTGGCAATGCCAACTCTGTATTTGCCTGGTGAGTTGAATATTAAATTACTTATAAGAAGATCAGTGAGGAAATTGCATAACACATTAACAGTAGTAATGGGTTTCATTTTGACAATTCAACAACAATCATTGTGTTGTTTACGTTGTAAAGCAGATCAATTTTTTGAACAAATGTATCAATGGATAACCAATATAATTCAAAATGATTCAGATTTCGAGTGATAATAATTATCTTCGGCAATATGGAGCCATTCTATTCTTTTGCAATCTTTCAATAAACTCAACATTTAATATAGCATTTGTTTATAGTACCTATGTAAATATTGGCATAATTACTTATATTTAATTTCATAATTCTTTCAGGTGAAAATCATGGTGTCACCGCTACAGCTGCGCAATCTGAGGCTAGCCTAAGAGTTAGTCATCCTACCAGAGTAACCTAAGAGTTACTCATAAAGGATAACCATGATATAGTGTTGTTTGCGGATGATACTTCACTTTTGTTTAAACTTAAACGTCAGCAGCTGGTTACTGACGATGTAAATAGCGCGATCTCAAAAGTAGTTCACTGGTTCAATGTTAATAATTTACTTCTTAATGAAAAAAAAACCAAATGCATTAAGTTTACCCTACCTCACGTTAGGCAGGTGAAAACCGATGTGTTGATAAAGGGCGAAGAATTGAATCCTGAAAATAGCACAGTATTCTTAGGCTTAACTTTGGATGCTAAGCTTCAGTGGGCCCACATATAGATAAATTGTCAAAGAAGCTAAGCTCCGCAGCATATGCTGTTAGAAAAATTCGTAATTTAACTGACATAGAGACAGCCCGTTTAGTATACTTTAGCTATTTTCATAGTGTAATGTCGTACGGTATTCTGTTGTGGGGAAATGCCGCCGACATCCAGACTATCTTTGTTTTGCAGAAAAGAGCTGTTCGGTCAATTTATAAATTAAGCCCAAGACACTCTCTCAGAGAGAAATTTAAGGAGATTAATGTAATGACTGTGCCTTCTCAGTATATTTATGAAAATCTTTTATATGCCCATAAAAATATAAAATTGTTTAAAAAATACAGTGATATCTATAACATAAATACTAGGAATAAACACAAATTTGTAGTACCTACAACAAGGCTCAAGAAAATAGGTGGCTCGTTTAGATGTCAATGTGTACGCTTTTATAATAAGCTTCCAAGCCACGTACAACATCTAAGTCTTAATAAATTCAAATCTTTTATTAAACGTAAGTTGTGCCAGAAAGCGTTTTATACAACTAAAGATTACCTTGAAGACAAAAAGGCTTGGGATTGAGCTGCTCCAATTAATTTTGTTTTTTTTATTATATTTTGCAAAGTGAATTTTGTTTTTGTTTTTTTGGTTTTCTTGCAATGACAAGAATATTTACTTTTTAAAGTATTATATTATTTTATATTAATTATTGTGAGTGTGAAGACTATGTGGATCATTCTTTTTTATTTTTATTTAAATTTATCTTAGTTTTTAATCATGGTCTGGCAGTTTGAGTAGTTTATGCGGCCTACCCGAATGTCCTTTCTTTGGTATTGTTCGTCGAATCGTTGAGCTCCTTAAATTCTGAGTTGAGCTGCTCGGTTATTGACAAATGCGTGCACTGACTGGACAGGTCCACTCAATCTGGCTGGTTCTTTCCTCAAAAGACCATTTCAGACATCAGTCTACATGGTCTTCACATGATCTAACCAATATTTTGTCTGGACTTTAAAAGAGACTGTGACCTCTGAGTTTGTTTCGGCCTTTCTTCTCAGAGTAGTCAGAAAGGAAACGCCGACCTCATCTAGTTTTAAAAAATATGTTCGACATGTAAAAGTGTTTGTATAAACCAACTTACAGAAATAAAATCATTTATCATTTATTACCACAAGCACCTCTCTTCCTTCTACTTCCACTCCAGGTATGTTTAATCAAATACTAGTTAGATACTTGTCTTTGATATTACTGCATTTAGTGTGCTTCCACTTGTGTGTTGTCTTTGTGGTGTCAGATGCAAATAGCACTACCCCATCTCTTCCGGTGGGTGTCATATAATGGACACCAACAGTTTTATCAA
Source organism: Orthosia cruda (assembly GCA_964057195.1). Taxonomy (NCBI): domain Eukaryota; kingdom Metazoa; phylum Arthropoda; class Insecta; order Lepidoptera; family Noctuidae; genus Orthosia; species Orthosia cruda. The sequence goes on from OZ059849.1 coordinate 15,475,943, forward strand.
ATTATATTGATCTGAAATTAACTCACACTATAAAAGTGTTCCAATCAGAAACATCAGTTATTATTTAACTTGAAACCGTGTGTGACAAGATGAATCAACGTTAACAAGGCAAAAGTATGAAAGGATTGTAGCAGGTGGCGTTCTGTAGTTTCTGCCTACCCCTAGCAGTAGAAGGCTTGAGTTTATGTATGTATGTTGATCAAAAATTATTATTAGTATTTTAATCATGCATGTATTATTTCAGGTGAATGTCATGGCATTGCCGCTACGACCCAGCAGTTTGAGGCTGTTAGTCAACCTTCCACTAATACCTCTTTTCTGACTACTTCAACTTCAGGTATTATAAATTATTAGTTTATGTTCTATCAGCATGGTGCATTCTCTTGCATATTAAATTAATCATGTATTGTATATGTTTTCAGATAGAAGTCACTGCACTGCTCCTAAAAATGCTGTGGTAATGGAACATAATTATAGCGTGATAAGCAAACCAAAAGAAAAAAGTTTACTCAAAGGTAATAAAATTTATCTTCAGTATTATAATTAAAGCCTATTACTGTGGCAATATTGAGCTTTTGACCTGCACGAATATTGAAATTCCCCATGAGTGATGTCGCAAATAGAGCTTGTTTTAAGTAATTAACTAACTTAGAAACAGTTTTAAGTTATAATTATTGAAACAAAATATATATAGGTAATTATTATGTTTTTGCATTTTTCAGATGCTCGTGAAAGTATTGGGGTGCGGTTCAATTGCATACCAGTGAGATCACTCCAGACAAAAATGAAGTATCTTCAAAATGAAATAGATCGTTTGCGCAAAAAAGGACAGACATTCAAGGCACGATTGGCTAATGCAGAAAAATTGTCCAATAAAGTTGCATTTCAACAAGTGACAAAAAATATGTCAAAACCAGCACAATTGTTTGTACACATGCAACTACAATCGAAAAAGAAATCCAAGGGACGACGGTTTTCAATTGAGGAAAAAGTGATGTCCTTGTCACTTTTCAAGAAAAGTCCCAAATGCTACAGGCTGTTATGCAAATATTTTGCATTGCCATCAGCAAAAGCTATGAAGCGATTGCTGAGCCAAATTAAATTAGTACCAGGTATAAACCCCATTATCTTCGAGAAAATAAATAAAGTGTTGGCCGAAAAGGATGTGCCAGATCGACTCTGCAGTCTCATGTTCGACGAAATGTCAATTACGCCACAAATTCTTTTTAATGCTCATAAGGATGATCTGGAAGGGTTTGCATCAAATCAAGAAAGATTATTTGCTGACCATGCCCTTGTTTTTATGGTGAAGGGTTTGAAAAATAATTTTAAGCAACCAATTGCATACTACTTCACAACCGGATTAAAAAAAAATGAACTGGAAGTTTTAATAAAATCCGTGGTCCATCATGCATTGGAAAATGGCCTCATCGTGGTTAACACGGTATGTGACCAAAGTCCTGTTAATGTTGGCGCTATAACCGAATTGGTTAATAAAACAAAAGCAGCTTATCTACGTAAAGGCAAAGAGTGGCGTCATGAAATGTTCCGGGTTAATGGTCAGAGTATAATCCCTCTGTATGATACTCCCCATTTAATAAAGGGTCTCAGAAACAATTTGCTGACCAAAGATATGACCTACGTCATATCGAATCAGAAAAAAACGATTAAATGGGATTATTACCAAATGATTTATGCTGCCGACAAGTCATATGGCGAGTTACGTCTTCTTGACAAAATTACGGAAGAACACGTAAATCCAGATAAAATAAATAAAATGCGTGTGAAATCGGCGACACAAATATTTAGTCACAGCGTTGCTGTTGTAACAGAACACTTGACGGCAAGGAAAGATCTTCCCGAAGAATGTCGTCAATTAATAGACATGACTTTATTAATAGATAATTTATTTGATTCACTGAATGTGAGCAGTATGTACATACCAAATGGTAAAATTTATAAAGGGCCTGTCAAACGCAATTCGCCTCATCATGAACTGTGGCAAAAAGCTAAAAAAATATTGAAAACTGTGAAATATATTAAAAAAAATAAAGTTGGGAACAAAATCCGTCTGACTGAGACAACTATACCATCAGTGACAAATCTAATTAAAACTATAGAGGGCATGGAACGTCTTTGGCAAGTGTTGTCTAGTAAATATGGTTTAGATGCAATGTTGACACGGAACTTCAACCAAGACCCTGTTGAAAATTTCTTCGGGAACATCAGGAGTTACGGGGCAAGGAACAATGCACCTAATACAGTGGCTTTTGAAGGAGCATTCAAAGCTCTGTTATTAAATAACTTTAGCTCTCCTCATTCAAGCAGGGCAAACTGTGAGGAAGATTCAAATAAGTGCCTTCAGACTCTAGATTTTTTTTTAAGAGAGAAATTAGATACTCATAATGTTCCTGAAGAAAGTGAAAAAAATCATTTTAATAGTGAAATTTGCATTGACCAGTCAAATACTACTGATGCTGGTCAGAGCAATTATGTCTGTGGTTGGGTTCTAAAAAGATGTCTAAAAAATGTTGTAAAAAGTTGTGAAACATGTAAAAATGTAATACTAGAGAACAAAATTACTAATAAAAATAATGTATTCATTAAAGCCAAAGAATATGAAAATAAAAAATGGCTTTGCTATCCCAGCAAAGAAATTGAAAATTATTTCAATGAAATTAAAAATATTGCAACATCTTGTCTAAAGAGAAATGTACCTAAAAAACATGTGAAACACACAATAATTTCTTTTACAGATATATTCATAGATTGTCCAAATAAATGTCCAGCCCATTTTGATACATTTAAGAAACACTTTATGAATCCGTCATTAAAAGTAATCATTTACAGTTGGTGTCGATCAGTCAACCGAATTTTGGTCGGAAAATTAAATTATGATGGTGATGATGAAACAAAAACTGCTGCCCAAAAGTATTATAATAAGAATAAAAATTATAAAAACAGAAAATGATATTTTTATATTAATTTCTGTTTTTATTAGGTTTAGAATTTCCTAATTATGTGATAAAATTGTAATGCTGACAGTAAAATTTAAAAATATTCCTTCTGTTTAATTTCTTAGAGTATTGAACTATTTTTACATAACTCACGCCTTATTCCCATGGGGGTAGGCAGAAACTAGAGAACGCAACCTGCTACGATCCTTACATTCTCTTGCTTCACTCACGTTCATACAATTAATACATTCATTTTTAATTTAGTGATTTATTGTAACTTTCAAAAAATTATGTTAATTTTTAAAATAGTTTTCTAAACAAAATAACTCTTTTCTAAGGAACAAAGGTACCTAGATAATATTTACCAGTTACTTAACTTGTTTTCGTATACTTGATGTAAAATATAACATAATTGTTACAAATTACAATGAATAGCTAGAACCAAATAGTAATAAGTAGCTTCAAAGCAGCCGCTGAAATTAAAAATTTCCTACGTATTTTTGCAGCCGTTTTCGTCGTATTTTGATCAAATGTGATTCGCGAATTTAATAAATCGAGTACTGAATCACGATCATTAAAATATCAATCATAGCTCGTTGTTTGTTTTAATGATTGTATTTTAGTAAATGTATCATCATTATATTCGCGAATCGTGTTTTGATCAAAATACGTCGTAAACACAGCTAAAAAACAGGAAAATTTTAATTTCGCGGGCTTCGTTGATGTTTGAATTTCGCGGGCTTCGTTGAAATTTGAATTTCGCGGGCTACGTATAGAGCGTTAGTTCCGGTTAAGATATGCAGATGGCGTTTCGAATCTACATGCTTCGAAATGACACAAGAGCGCTCTCTTCTCCCATATTATTATTTTACTCTTTGCTCTTAAGCTAGTCACAGTCGCCAAATGTGATCTGTCAATACCGTACTTATTCCACATTGACACTTGACAGCCTATTGACAATCTATACTCGAACTATTGACACAAAGATAATTAATCGATTCACAGCCGATGGTTTCCTCAAAGCTCAATAGAGGCGTTACCATCCTTGCGGAGTATTCGTTTACTAGCCACTAGATGGCGCTGCTAAAACGACTGTAAATAAGCCGTACCATGTTCTAAAGGAACAGGGAGAACGGTCGGTAGGATATTTTTATATAGAAGTACTACTTCTCTTCTTCTGATTCGTTGTCTTCATTACTGAAGGTAATGCCCGTCTTGGAAAGCTTTCACGGAGTCATTGACGAGCTGCTTCCAAGCCACTCTGTCTTCGGCTCATCTCAGAGCAGTGGTCGCCGTGAGTCCCGTAATCGCCCTGATCTGATCTGACCACCGAGTGACCAGACTCTCCACGTACTGCTACCAAATAGTCCTAAATTACTTTGGTCACATCGCCCGGAGAGATAACCTGGAAAAACTGGTTGTTGAAGATAAAGTGGATGTGAAAAAGCCACGCGGACGCTCTCCCACTCGGTGCTCAGACCAGATCATGGCGACTACGGGCGTATTACTAGAAAATTAAAAATAAATATCATCATTATCATTCCAACCGAAGGACGTCCACTGCTGGACATAGCCCCCCTCCCCTCCAAGTGTCACCACCTCGATCTATCCCGTGCGTGTCACTTCCACCGGATGTAAATATATATATGAAATAAATATGTACCAAAATAAATAACTAATTGTCAAACTTTGTCTTTAGAAATATACTATAGATTTCTCACGTGTGTTCGCTCCCGTGGTCGATCTAGCAGTCTTTTCCGGGATAATATAGCGATAGTGATCATTTTTGTTACAAAAATTCTCTTGTCAAACATACAAATGTAACTCTAGTTTATATTAGTTAAGAAAATCTGATGCCAGCCAGCCCTAAATTAAATAATACTTAAATCTGACATATCTCGGCATGTTCATATCACTAGATCTAACACGACAGCAAAATCATGTTTATTTTTATCATAATGAACATGGAACGAAAACAGCTGCAGTTATTAATAGATTACCACCTTTCGAAGTTGAGGGCAAACAGCCTAGCTAGAGGCAGAAGTCAAATCGGTTCTTCTTCCATTAATAAAGCCTCAGAAGCCGTGCTTGTTGCTGAAAGTCAGAGCAAGTGGACAAAAAGTAATCAGGGATACAGTTATACAACCCTGATGTTGTATTACTTTTTTTTATGGTTGGGTATTAACAATGGATGCATAATAAACTTTTGTTTTTATTTTATACCTATTCTAAGATGCATTCCTTTCGCGTAACGTAGTCATTATTTGTTACCATGAGTATAGGTTACCAAAAATACAAAAAGAAACTTCGTGTAGCCGAGATTTGAACTTGTGTCTACTAGGATCCCGCTATGGAGTTGCACTCTCTTACGAGTCTGCCACGAGTTACGATAACTACTATGACGAATTTTAGACTTCCTTTTGAACCGGCTCGACACGGACTTTTGCAGTTATATCTAAGTGAAATGAGTAAGTATATATTTTTATCTTTGTGTGGCGTTGAACACACCCTTTCACCTCATGTTTAGACTGTATGATGTCTTATTGTTTGCGTTGAAACATCACGCACACACTTATATGCACAGGACCGTACATGTGACTATAAACATAGATATCTGACTGCAATTTAGACCCCTTACTGTACATTGTACACATTTGGTGCTAAAAGGGAATAATAAAACACAACATCGAGAAATAAACTTTATTAAGTTTAACTTCATTTAAGTACTTACAATAGTGGTAAAGTCAGGACAGTTAACTTTTTACCAGTTTTCGGTATAATGCCCAGTATACTGAAGCTTTACTAAGGTACGTAAGAAGTGATATTCAATCTACACAATTTATTTGCCTGACTGTACAAAGCCGGCTTTAATCATTTAAAGGATTCTTTTTTAGTTTCCAATATATTTACATAATTTTGTCGAAATTCAGGCCGAAATATTCTAGAGTACTAAGTAGCAACTGGCAACCGCGTACTGGTTAAAGTAGCATTAAAAGAAAAGGTGAAGATTCTGTAAATAACTCATCGTCAAAATTTATTTTATTCACTTCATGCTAACCTAACATGAAATGAGCTGTCAATCCAACCAATCAAAGTGGAATGAAAGTTCACTTCAAGCTCAATCCATCTAAGTTTACACGGTAAGATGTTTACAGAATCGCACGGCAAGATGCTAAAAGCACAGGATGTATTTTGGAAAAAAAATAACCATTATATTGTAGCACTTGAGCCTTGCCCTTTTTATACGCGTTCGTAGTTTTATTTAAGTGGTTATTGAAGTCATTCTCCCTGGTGGAACCGTAATTTATACTAAGTACATTTTGTAACTATATAAATAAATGCCATGTAGTACTTTATATTATTTTAAATATTTTTAAAATTCAGTTCTGCACCTACAAATTAACATTATATTAAGCATCTATTTTATTTATTCGAGGCTCTACCGCGGTGCTAACTGAAAATACGCGCTGGGTGTCTGACGCCCAGAAAATGCTGTGTTGGTAACCCATTGCGTGCCCATGCCATATTGGCACGCCCGGCGCAATTCTTGAACCTTGATTGTACTTTTTTTGCTATTCTTCTCTGTTACTTTATGATTATTGCTGTTGTGTTGTGTCTGTGTCGAAAATGTGGCGACGCTTGGAGAAAACTTATGCTCGGTAGAAATGATGATGATCGAGAATCATAAACGCGTTGATAAAAGTGCTTAAATTCTGATTGGATGCCGCAGAACAGAATCACAATTTCAAATGCTTCGTCAAAGTGAATCTGGTCTCTGGCATTTGCTTCTTATTATTCATCGCTTTCCATCTACAGCAGTAAGTGATCCTTTCGTAGGCAACTTTCCGATTCATCTGGATGATCATATCTAGGAGATTTTGGTCCTCATGATGTTTCTCGATGGCATCACAGAGCGCTTGGATCATCCATGATCCGGATGAGTCACGGTAGGACAGGAAGTCTGTGAAAGTGATACAATATTAATTTTGCGGGTACTTTAGATGATAAATTAGATACTTACTAGCTTATTTAGCCGCCTAAAACCTTTTACGTGCCAGAGAATTTGTTCGCCTAATCCTATATCCAAATCTTTGTACCCAGTTATATCAAAATCCAGTATTGTGTACTATAAGCAACGAAATTCACTCGTGCAAGTCGGAAATTAACACAAGACTACGTTTAGTCTCGGGATAAAAGGTATCCTTCACCAAGGTCCAACCTAAAAAATCATCTAAATTGTTTCGGTAAGACAGACAGATTAACTTCACATGTATAAAATTACTAGGAGGATTGGTAATTGGCTCGAGAGGTTGTCGACCAACACCTTAGGAGGCTCTGGTTAGGCAGCTGAGTCAAGGGCTTGATTCAGAAAGCAGTACTGCTGGTCACGGCTAGTATTGTTCAGAGGTTCCTCTCTCTGGACCCCTAACCGCCGATATCTTGGACCCTGTTTCCGGTACCGATGGCCTTCTATTGCCTATTCTAATTACCTTCAACCGTAGAACACACAACGAGGGTGTCAGCATGAGTGGGCACGGTGAGCAAACTTTTGTCTTGGCTGTCTAAGAGATCAGTGTCGTCCTCCTCCTTCCAGAACCCGCAAGCCTATTATTGGAATTGAAAAATGCTTATATTAGTTTAGTGTCATACAAATAATAATAATAATAAATAATCTGTGATCTGACCTGTCAAGAGTGACATATAAAAATTTTATCTCCAAAGTTGCCAATATAAACTAATATATTAATACAATAGAAGAATGTACAAACAGACTAATAAAATGAAAAAACAAGAAAATAAAAGTAAATTACAATAGTGACGATGTAAAACAAACAAAACTACAAAATCAAAAATCAATTGACAAACAAAGATGAATAAAATATGTTCACAAGAAGCCAGGCCCGAGCACTATCCACACACCCAACATCTTGGGGTTCATCGAAAAAAGCCTCGCAGCCGCCGGGACCACCTACAATCGTGAGTCAAGCGATCCCGGACACTGCAGTTGTGTCGAGTTCGAGCGACGAATATTTCTCTCCGCCGACGACACCACCCCTGCGCGTCGACGGGGAGGACGCCGGCCGCCGGACAGCCTGGGATCTCGAGGCCCATCAGCCTCTGACAGGGTCCCTGCTCCCGGTGGAAATGTGCAGCGCATGCGATGGACGCAATCGATCAACGAAAACGTCATGCGCACATACTTTGGGGCTACAGAGGGGGGAAGTAACCTGACTGCGTACCGTGGTCGGATGCTTTCTCAGTTTCGGCTGCTTGAGCCAGCAGCAGCGGAATAGCCGTGTCTCGCCTGCCTTGCCACCGGCCGCGGTGCAACTGCAACCCAATGTAACCGTAAGATGGATGATGCCGTACTTGATAGACTGCGCAATGAATCACGGAATAGCCATGTCTCGCCTGCCTTCCCACCGGCCGCGGTGCAACTGCAACCCAGTGTTTCACCGCGACCCGATCATGTTGGTAAGGATGACGACGACAGGGCTATATCTGTGAGTACTCAATGCAACGTTTAAGGAGCGCTTTAGAGTGTGCATTCAGTGAGTATCGCTCCACACCGCCTAAGCTTAGACCTCGACTACCTCGTCTGCCCATGCATAAGAAAAATAGGGCGCTGGTGAGTACTCTAGATTCGCAGCTATCAGATTGTTTTGATAGCAGCAAAGACCTTGCCGATACACTGTACTGTGCGGCTGCTGCGGCATGTCGTGTAGCTAACGTCAAATAATCGAAAAGTGACAGAGCTACACGACCAGCTGTACAAGCTTGGCAGTCCAGGATTGAGCGTTGTATCGGTGACGCTAGAGCACTCATCGGCAAACTTATCTGCTTCAGGGAGGGCAACACTCGCCCTAGAGTGATGCGCTTTGTGAGGCGGGCATTCTCGGGGACTGATATCAGTTTTCAAGATTATCTGGCCGGCGTCACAGAGCGTATCGACTGCCTGAAGCAGAAGATCTATGCATGGGCAAGCCGTATTCGTCGGTACAAGCGGCGAGTGGAGCGATGCACTCAGAATCGCACATTCCAGAGCAACGAATGGTGGGTTTATAGGGCTTGGGTGCGAACCGATCAAGGTGTGACTGACATGCACCTACCGGATAATGACACCATGTGTTCGTTCTGGCGCGATATCTGGTCGGTGCCTGTCAGTCACACCGAGGGTGACTGGACTCGATATGTCGAGCAGGCGTGTGATTCGATACCACAAATGGGGGCAATCACCATCAGCCCCAAGATGTGGCTCGTGCAGTCCGTCCGTTGCCGAACTGGAAATCTCCAGGGCCAGTCGGACTGCAAAACTTTTGGATTAAATGGTTCGAAAGGTTGCACGCTCGTTTGGCATCTCAGTTCCAGTCTGCCTTAGAGTCAGGGTCGCTGCCACAGTTCCTAACGACAGGAATAACCCACCTGCTCTATAAATCGGGTAGTACTGCGGGACCTAAAAATCTACATCCATTCTGAGAGCGAAAATTAATCAACACATTGACAATAACGCCATCATGTCTGCTTCTTAGAATGGATGTAGGAACGGGTCCCGCGGTACTAAGGAGCTGCTCCTCATAGACATTGTCTGTGTTCCTGATGTCATGTATGGGGCAGTGGAGGAGGTTCTTTACTATCCAGGATGTCGACCGATTCAGGAAAACAGCGAACCTATAAGGATCGAGCGCGGAATATTTCAGGGCGATAGTCTGAGTCCTTTGTGGTTTTGTTTAGCCCTGAACCCTCTCAGTACACTGCTGGAGGGTTCAGGCCTAGGCTATCGGTTGAGGAGAGGTAGTCAGGTTATATCACACCTCCTATACATGGATGATCTGAAGCTCTTTGCCCCCAACAACTTGCAACTGATGAAGCTACTAAAGGTAACAGAAACCTTCAGTGACGAAATCAGGATGGAATTTGGTGGACAAATCTTCAGTCATGCACGTAAAGCGAGGGGAGATTATGGAATCCGTGGGTATACAACTCTCGGATTACATACACCTTAGATCCCTTTCCTCAAGCGAAATTTACATGTATTTGAGTATGTCGGAACCACTAGGCATCAATGTTACTGATGTGAAACAGTCGTTGAGGGAACGCTTCTTTGGTCGCCTGAAAAAAAGTACTAAAGAGTCTTTTATCAGGCGGGAACAAGGTGCGCGCCTTCAACGGCTGGGTCATCGGTATTGATGTACTCTTTCGGCATACTTAAATGGACTCAGACAGAACTTGACGCCCTGCATAAGAGAGTCCGCACATTGCTTACCGTAAATCGTATGCATCACCCACGGTCATCGGTTATGAGACTGTATATCCCTCGAAAGTGCGGGGGTCGTGGCTTTTTAAATGCTAAGACCCTACACAACCGCGAGGTATGCAGTCTTAGGGAATACTTCCAGGCCGCTGACGTGGGTATGCATCGAGATGTGGTGGCGGTGGACAATGGCCTTACCCCGCTCTCCTTGGCTAATGAGAACTGGCGCAAACCTATAGTATTAGATACTTATGACCGCAGGGAAGTATGGAAGAGCAAGGAGCTTCACGGACGCTTCTACCGGGTCTTGCATGGGCCCGATGTAGATATTTTAGCGTCCGTGGCCTGGCTGCGATTTGGTGACCTTTTCGGGGAAACCGAAGGTTTTTACTGCGATTATGGACGAAGTTATGATGACGAACAACTACCGGAAATAAATTGTGAACGGCACGGTTGACATCTGTCGGGCATGTCACGGCCCGGGGGAGTTCATCCGTCACATTATCTTCGGTTGTTCTAGTCTAGCTAACAAAGACTATTTGCATAGACACAACCTTGTAACCAGGATTATCCATCAGCAACTTGCTCTTAAATACAATCTTGTGGAATCGGAAGTGCCTTACTATAAGTATGAGCCGGACCCAGTTCTCGAAAATGGCAATGTCACGTTGTATTGGGATCGGTCTATCATTACTGACAGGACTATTGTTGCCAATAAGCCTGACAAAGTGGTGATAGACCGACTAGAGAATCGCGCAATGATTGTTGATATAGCGATCTCCAATGAAGAGAACCTCTTGAAGGCTGAGAGAGATAAGAAAAGTAGGTATCCTGATCTGGCTCGCGAGGTTGTCGTGGGATGTGAATACAGCGATCATTGTGCCGATATTTGTTACGGCCAATGGCAAAATAGCCAAGAGCCCGGACGAATATCTGAGGAGGCTCTCGTTGGGCAGCTGAATCAGGGGCTTGATCCAGAAAGCGGTACTCCTGGACATGGCGTGTATAGTTAGGAGGTTCCTCTCTCAGGAGCCCTGATCACCGGTAGCTTGGACCCTGTTCCCGATACCGGTGGGCTACTATTTTATATATTTTTAACCGACTTCCCAAAAAGGAGGAGGTTTCTCAATTCGACCGTATATATATTTTTTTTTATGTGTGTTCGCAGATAACTTTGTCGTTTATGAACCGATTTTGATGATTCTTCTTTTGTTGGAAAGGAGATATCCCAAGGGTGGTACCATGATAAGGAAACCAGGATATAAAAACAAGGAATAACTCCTCAAATATTATAGGCATACATGTAGCGATTTTTGGTATTTTCATCAATAATGCAATCATTTGCACTCAGAAAGTATTATTTGGTGAAGTGGAACTGATGAAGAAGACCACAATGGAAACCCGAAATAAAACAATGTATCATAGAAGTGTTTGGGCTTATTGGAATTGTCATAAGATGTACTTTTGGCTATAAATGATTTTCATATTAATTGGAGGTACCTACCACGTACCTGTCGAATAACGGAAAACAATGGGTACAAAAGACACCGACTTCGGAAAAGAAAGTTATTTTTCACTTTGAAGTGTTTTGTTTTGGAAGTCGGTTTGATTTTTTGTTAAAAGTTTTGTTTTGAATGTTTTTTTTGTATTTGTTTTATAGACTAATATTTAAAATTGTATAAAGTATGTACATTAATTGAATAAAGGAATAATAATAATACCAGCCTGTTACTTGGGCAAAGGGCTATTTCCAGACAGAGAAGGTACGAACAATTTACAACACGGTTCCTAACTTGCATGCATGTATTAATACGAGTACAATCAGTTACTCAAATAAGTAAATAATTATATTGTAGTAAATTTATATTTTAATTTAACAGTACCCATTCATATAATCCTATTTCTTTTTATAATTTGTATGTAAATTGGCAAAATATAGCGCACTACCTAATTTTTAAGATCTTGCATGTAATTGTTACCTATGTTTTACAAATTAATTGATTTGATTTTGATTAAATGTGAGTTGGCGATTTCCAACTTATATTAACTTAAGTCCATGTTTTATCACCAGCGAAGTCCAATATAAACTTAGAAAAAACATATGAATTTAAAAAGTCACACTGGTACATGCCCCAATTTAAAACTACGACTTGAGATCGTACAAGAGGCGAGCTCTAAAACCTAAAAATTCAGTCATCTGATTGCTTACCTTTATTAAATCGGATAGACCACAAAAGTTTGGAAGGAAGCCATCAGTCTGCCGTGGATGCGTCATGTTCATCATCACCTCAGAAGAGCAACAATTGCAATACGGCATCTCAGAAGAGTAGTAGGTAGGCATTGTCTGAAGCTGACTGTCAGACTGAGTGCCTATGTTCACGGTGTGGCCAGGATCCATATTGCCACCTCTGCAAGCCTGTTGGGTATAACATTATATTAAGACTTGAAGACTTAAATACAAAAAAAAACCGGCCAAGTGCGAGTCGGACTCGCGCACGAAGGATTCCGTATCATTATCGCAAAAAAACGGCAAAAAAAAAACACGTTAGTTGTATGGGAGCCCCACTTAAATAGTATTTTTTACATCATCTGTGAAAATTTCAACTGTCTAGCTATCTCGGTTCATGAGATACAGCCTGGTGACAGACGGACAGATAGACAGACGGACCGCGGAGTCTTAGTAATTTTGTTTTTACCCTTTGGGTACGGAACCCTAATAAAATAAAATTTAACAGCACTGTAGAACATCTAATAATTATAATATCAGCTGGTTACTGTGTCACTGCAGGGCAAAGTCCTCTTCTCATACAGAGAAGGCAGGAGATTAATTAATCGAAACATCTGTATATTCGAAACACAATGTTAAAATTTCTATTGCTTAAGGTTGGTACCTACTACCGTAAGGATAATGTGAGCCTATCTGTTGAGCGGACAGTTGAAATAGCTTGTATAGAATTGGAGCAGTTTATTGTATTAAGCGTATACAGACCGCCTTCAGGATTGTATGACTGCTTTGAAAAGGTAATGGATGAAGTGTTACACAAGATTAGTAACTCGAATAAATCCATTATCACTTGTGGTGATTTTAATGTTAATTTATTAGAAAACTCAGATTCTTGTAGTAAAATAATAAGTCTGTTTCAGTCCTACAATCTTGTAAACCTATTTTTGGAGCCCACAAGAATAACCCCAACTAGTGCTACATGCTTAGATAATATTTATACTAATGTTATACCAGTCCACAAAGAAATTATAAATTTACTAGATTCTGATCATTGCGGGCAGAGGATTACAATACCAAACCAAAACAACAAAGTGGCTAAAAAGGATATCACTGTTAACCCCAAAACTGCAAGTCGCTTGGCAGCTTTTAAAGTTAAACTCATAAATAAATTACCAATTTTGTCAATTGATGCTGATCCTAATCATCTATATGATGATTTTTTTAGTATATACTGTAAACAATTTAATTCGACCTTTGTTCCAAAGACTATCTCCGTTAATAGTAACGCATCATTCAGTGATTGGGCTACCATTGGTATTCATAAAAGTAGAACACGGCTTTATGAGCTGTACAGTGAAAGGACTTATGTAAACTCTGCTGAATTTAATTTATATGTTAGAAATTATTCAAAATTATTTAAAAAGGTTTGTTGTTTGGCCAAGTCGCGTTATTTGAGCTCGAAGATTAAAAACAGTAGTAATGTTATTAAAACGACTTGGAATATTATTCATAGTGAAACGGGAAGATCTGGTAACCGAAATATTGACTACGGCCTGTCTATTAATGGCAATATCATAAAATCAGACTCACAAGTCGCAGTGGCCTTTGAAAATATCTTTTCAGATATTACCATTTCAACTACTAAATCCCTTAAACTCATCACCTTCTGTTGCTGAGTCTTTGCTAAAAGAAAATGTTAATGTTTGCGATTCGGAATTTCTTTTTGAACATAATAATATTACTTGTAAAGACATAATTAAAACCTTTCACACTTTAAATGTTAAAAAGACTGCAGATCTGTGGGGTCATTCTGTAGAAGTTGTTAAGACTGTTATTGACATTGTCGCACCTAGTTTAGCTAATATCTTTAATAATTGTATCGACTGTGGGGAGTTTCCTGACCTTATGAAAAATAGTAAAATAATACCTTTGTTTAAATCAGGTAGAACATCAGACCCTACAAATTATAGACCGATTTCAGTACTACCTACGTTTGACAAAATATTTGAGAAATTAATTTTAGAGCAATTACAAAGAATTTTTAATAAACATAAATTATTACATAGCAAACAGTTCGGTTTTACAAGGGGTCGTTCAACTACTGATGAACGACCCCTTGTAAAAAACGACTGGTGTTGAGCTTTTAGGACATATTTATAATGCATGGGAAGATAAGTGCGATGCCTTGGGAATCTTTTGTGATTTGTCCAAAGCATTTGATTGTGTTTTTCATGAAACGCTAATCAGGAAACTCCGCCACTACGGGATCCGGAACAGCGCTCTGGATCTTCTTCTTATTTCATATTTGAGTAATAGGATTCAGACCGTTGACGTCAATGGAAAAAGATCTCCTGGATCTCTGGTAACAATGGGAGTCCCGCAGGGCTCGATTCTTGGTCCTTTCTTGTTTCTTATTTATATTAATGACTTGCCTTACCTCATAAAGGATAACCATGATATAGTGTTGTTTGCGGATGATACTTCACTTTTGTTTAAACTTAAACGTCAGCAGCTGGTTACTGACGATGTAAATAGCGCGATCTCAAAAGTAGTTCACTGGTTCAATGTTAATAATTTACTTCTTAATGAAAAAAAAACCAAATGCATTAAGTTTATCCTACCTCACGTTAGGCAGATGAAAACCGATGTGTTGATAAAGGGCGAAGAATTGAATCCTGAAAATAGCACAGTATTCTTAGGATGCACTAACTTTGGATGCTAAGCTTCAGTGGGGCCCACATATAGATAAATTGTCAAAGAAGTTAAGCTCCGCAGCGTATGCTGTTAGAAAAATTCGTAATTTAACTGACATAAAGACAGCCCGTTTAGTATACTTTAGCAATTTTCATAGTGTAATGTCGTACGGTATTTTGTTGTGGGGAAATGCCGCCGACATCCAGACTATCTTTGTTTTGCAGAAAAGAGCTGTTCGATCAATTTATAAATTAAGCCCGAGACACTCTCTCAGAGAGAAATTTAAGGAGATTAATGTAATGACTGTGCCTTCTCAGTATATTTATGAAAATCTTTTATATGCCCATAAAAATATAAAATTATTTAAAAAATACAGTGATATCCATAACATAAAGACTAAGAACAAACACAAATTTGTAGTATCTACAACAAGGCTCAAGAAAATAGGTGGCTCGTTTAGATGTCAATGTGTACGCTTTAATAATAAGCTTCCAAGCCACGTACAAGATCTAAGTCTTAATAAATTCAAATCTTTCGTTAAACGTAAGTTGTGCCAGAAAGCGTTTTATACAACAAAAGATTACACTGAGGACAAAAAGGCTTGGGATTGAGCTGCTCCAATTAATTTTGTTTTTTTATTATATTTTGCACCATGCATTTTGTTATTATATTTTTTTTGGTTTTCTTGCAATGACAAGAATATTTACTTTTTAAAATATTATATTATTTTATTTTAATTATTGTGAATGTGGAGACTATGTGGATCATTCTTTTCTTTTTTTATTTTAATTTAAATTTATCTTGGTTTTTAATCATGGTCTGGCAGTTTGAGTAGTTTATGCGGCCTACCCGAATGTCCTTTCTTTGGTGTTGTTCGTAGAATCGTTGAGCTCCTTAAATTCTGAGTTGAGCTGCTCGGTTATTGACAAATGCGTGCACTGACTGGACAGGTCCACTCAATCTGGCTGGTTCTTTCCTCAAAAGACCATTTCAGACATCAGTCTACATGGTCTTCACATGATCTAATCAAGATTTTGTCTGGACTTTAAAAGAGACTGTGACCTCTGAGTTTGTTTCGGCCTTTCTTCTCAGAGTAGTCAGATAGGAAGTCATCTAGTTTTAAAAATATGTTCGACATGTAAAAGTGTTTGTACAAACCAACTTACAGAAATAAAATCATTTATCATTTACTAGTACATTATTGATCAAGTAACGCAAAGGATAAGGCTTTTTATGAAACTTGGTACGCATACACCTAAATAAATAAGTCTAAAAAGTTGTTAAGTACTTGGTCGAAAAACGTTTATAGATAAAGAAAGACACAATGGCCGTTCTCAAAAAAAAATCTAAATATTTTATTTCAACTAAACCTAACTAACTAATCCTTATACGTCTGCTTCTATGGTTAGTATTGTGGACTACGAGAAAGCCTTCGATTCGATCGAGACGTGGGTTTTACAGCAGTGCTCCAACGGTGCTAAATCGACTACCGGTACATCAAAGTACTTAAGTGTTTGTACAAAAACGCCGCCATGTCAGTCCAATATCGGCATCAGACCACGGACCCTCTCCTTCTGCAGGTGTGAGTCAGGGAGACGTCATATCGGCGAAACTGTTATCTGCTGCACTGGAGGATGTCTTCAAGGTTCTGGATTGGAGAGGGCTATAAATCAACGTCAATGGCATCGATCAAGCGCAACACTAAAAATAGCAGAAAAAAATATGGCGAGAACATCACTCACCTTCAGTTTGCCGACGATATAGTGGTCATGGCAGAGAATGGCATGGTGGAACGATAGTTGGCCTCAGTACAATGCTTGATGAACTCAGTAGACCTTCCGAAAGAGTGCGTCTAAAGATGAACATGGACAAAACCAAGGTGATGTTTAAAGTCCATGTTGAACCCATTCCTATCAAAGTTGAAGACTCTACACTCGAAGTTGTGGACGATTATGTCTACATGGGATAAACGGCCCAGTTGGGTATAATTAGTTAGAGTCTGACATACCCCTCAGCTTTGCACCCACATGATTAGATTAGGAGTTGATACACAATTAAAACCTGACGATGGATAACAGACGAGGACGCCTGACTTGACAGTATGGCCGTGTCTAGTATAGTCAATAGCATGGACGTCAAAACCAATCGCAAGCATATCGCCAGTGGTGAATCAAGGACAACTAAGTTTTCCCGCGCTTTTGGTAGCCGTAATGGTGGTGCGCGGTATGTGTGAAGCAAAGATAGTATCTGCGACTATTTGAATAAATCCAGTGTCTCGAATAATTTGAGCGATTTCATTTTCACGATTCTACCGCTCACACCACACACGATATATTTACCTATGGGAACACATCCTGACTTCCCGATGGTTTGCATCTCTCGGCCACCCTAGTTGCGACATATGAATGTTGTTGCACATTCGCAAGCATCAGAATGGAGAAAAACGTACAAGAAACTCCACGGGCACTCTTTTCCATCAGTTTTAATTACAAGTATTTGGTTACAACATTCTTGATGGAAAACATTATATTATATATGTAAGAACGATGTAAAAAGACGTAAAATTACCATAACCAATTTCATTACAGGTCAAGGAAATGGGACTGCGTATCGGCAAGCCCCTTCATGATGGATAAGCTGAGTGGTGCTGATCCAAGCAACATGTTCGTGAACGGGCGTCGTCAGTTGATATTGGTCATATCTTAGCTGCCTCGGCCTGTTTTAATTATTGTCTTTTTAAATTGTTTGTTTTACACATTATGTACATGTACACCTCTGCCTGACCCTGCGTTGAATACAGACCTCATGTTATGTTTATTTTCCTTATATCTGAGATAGTCTTAAAAAAATAATCCAGGCTATGTAAAATCTACCTGAATGAAGAACAGCTTCGGCTTATTGATGAGGCTCGGTTCCTTCCCGAAGATGTCCATGACTTCACTCAGTTGGTATGACTGGTCTGCTGCATAGACCATGCCCCCTTTGTCTCCATGCGTGAGGATTGTAACACAGACGCATGATGTCTTGTGTTTATGTGTATCGAAAGTGGCGACTGAAATATAAACAAAATTTAAGGTAAAAAAGGGGCCAAGTGCGAATCTGACTTGCGCACAGAGGGTTCCGTAAAAACACCTACATTCACCAAATAAATAGATAACATTACTAACGTTCAGAAACAATGAAAGAAACGAACATAATTGTGCAACATAATATCTCCTAACCATCGGCACGGGAGAAAGGAACTCTCAACGGAGACTCTCACAGATAATATCGATACCGGAAACTTTGATTATGATGTTTTTGTTAAGCCAAAAAACAAAAAATAAATGTTTTTGTCTCTTTCAAATATCTTTTTCAAATAAAGTACTATATTCATGTTGTCAAAAGAAACCCTAACAATTTTTTCGTGTTCTATACATATAAAATAACAAAATAAACCAAACGTAATTATTGACGAAAATGAGAGTCTTTTACAGCCCAAAAAAAATTAACTGTAGAAGTACTTTACAGCCACGAAAAATTGATTATGATAAAGTCAGATGTGTTGTAAAGGACTGATCTTGAACATCAATGGGTGGTACAAGACAATTAAATCAGAGACTAAGGGGGTAAAAGGAACAAAACAACCAAAGTTCTAAATAGAAATGCCTATAATAGGTAGTAAAACTAAGTGAAATAAAAGATTTTTTATTTATTAATCAAAATATTTAGTAAAAAATGTAACAAAAATGTTATTATACTAGTAACTCAAAATATAAACAAAATGTGTTGCTATTTTTTTATATAATAATGTTCAAAATTAATAATATATACAATTGAATATGTCTAATATTATGACTAATAACAAAACAAAAAAACAAAGCTTACTGCGCATCAAAAAATTCGTCCACATCGATGTCAATGGGATACGTGCCCAGAACGCTGGCAGCATTGCCACGTTGAATGGCAATGCTGATTCTCTGGCTAAAGAAAAGGCCAGCCCTCTGGTCACGCGAACAGTCGACTAACCGTTTACTTATGTCTCGAAACACTCGGTGAGCACTCGGACCCCATGGACCTAATGTCTCAACCCCAAACGGCTCAAACATATAACTACCGATAAGGTTGTTATATTTGCGCCGTTTGAGGTTTTCTGTACCAGCAGCAGCCGCCCCAGCACAGCCCGCCGTGCTAAGAAGATGGGATGGCGCAAGGGTATCGACACATGTTGCATCCCACACCAAAGGCCTACCCAACTTCCATGGCATTATGGTCATCCCGTCCGGTCTCTTCCCATCGTCGCGCGCCAAGCCATTGGGTTCTAAAACAGCTGGCACCCCGGCGGTGACAAGAGCTCGACGTATGATATCATTAATGCTGGCGTGCCGTGCTAACCGACCAGCGCTCCTGCTGCAAGATAGGCCATGGTGTCCAAGGCGGTCGACTGCTTCACCACATTGACAACGATGTGGAGCTCCACTGGGAGTACCTAGGCGTAAACATGTAGCGATCCGGAAGGTACTGTCACTCAACATTGTTCCTATGTTGGGTGACGATATGACTTCCTTTTTTTATATAAATCGCAAATAATCGTTGCGATGCTGAAAAATAACACGATTTTTAGAATAATCAGCTAATAAACTAATCTACTAACTAGTTTTTTAAACTTAATCAATATTTATCGAAACAGTCTTAAACTTAATATTAATATTAAAATAACAAAAATAATAACCAATTATGCGGACCATTAATTAAATGGCCAGTAACTTCAGTCTTTTAAAAATGTTAGTAATGAAACGAAAACATTTTTTTTAACATAGTGGTCTTTTATAATAATAAAATTAAAATAACCACAAAATTATAGTACTGAAATAATCGTATTTGTTTCAAAATTCACAGCTCCCAGCGGGGTTATGGATTTGTGTCCCGCTGGGAACATTGGATAAACATTTTAAAAGTAAAATCTTAAAGATCAATTGTGTCGATATCGTCTTCCCCTTTAGTTTCAGGAAGAATGTATTTAGCAGTTCCTAAAGACGGTAGATCTAAATACTCCTTGTGATACTTGGCGACTGGTATACTCAATATATTTATTTCTTCCACATGTGAACTTAAATGGTAGGTTACAAATTTAGACCATTGTGGACCCTGTCGATGCCGACAAAGTAGAAGATACTTTTAGTATTGGTTTACCAAAACTTAAGCCCTTACAGTCTTCTATTGAATTTTGCACTGGGAAGATCGATGATTTTGTGGAGTCGATTAAAAAGATGAAACAAAAACTGAAAGAAATGGAAAACAAAAATAACTTTCTTTGCAATAAAGTCACCCATTACGAAACAAAAATCTCTTCTTTAGAACAGCGCTTAAACGAATCAGGCCAAGATAAATTGAATAATTTTATTGAAATAACTGGCATCCCTTACATGCAAAATGAAGAACTTGTGCAGATCTCAAATAGTATTGCGGAGAAAATGAGCCTCGATAAGTCCGTGATAAAAAGCGTGAAACGTCCGAACTCGCACAAAAATCTAGACTTGAAACAGTTGGAACTAGGTAACACCAAAGATGTGTGATGCTGGATGCGTTCCGCTAAGCAGTTTAATCTGACAACAGTTGATATATTGTCTAACTTCGCTAGTACACATGCGTCTGTAAAGGTATACGTGCGATTTGCGTTATCTCAAGTAAACAGAAAACTCATGTGGATAGCTAAACAACGGCTGCGACAGGAATTTAAATACATCTGGTTTCAAAATGGTAAAGTACTGGTGAAAAAAGGCGAAGTAGACAAAAATGGTCAAGACAAAATTTATATGATTAGATGTGAAGACGACATAAATAATCTGCTTAAAAATAAATAGTGTGTCACAAAATAAAAACAATAACAAACTCTTTTTCGTGTATTTAAGTATGGCCATGGCTTTATTAAAAAATGTAAACGAAATCTATGATTGTAGCGATTTGCCTACCTACATTAGTATGCTACCAAAAACCACGAATAATTTAAATGTAGTGCATGTTAACATTCGATCATTGATAAAAAATCACGCTAAGCTTATGAATTGTTTGGCTTCGGTAAAATCACGAATAGATATTGTGGTTCTTACGGAAGTGGGGATATCGGAACAAATTGTATCTATGTATCAATTGGAGGGGTATACACTGTACAGTATTTTACGTAAGAGCAGGAAAGGTGGTGGAATTATTATTTACGTAAATAATAAGCATAAGTTTCAACCAATAAATATTCAAACTAGACATAGTGAATGCATACTGGGTAAATTAACAACGCAGCAAAATAATAACATGTATATCTGTGCAGTGTATAGACCACCTAAAGAAAGCAAACATTTGTTTGTTTGTGAATTGTCCAGATTGATTAATGTTAGTTATGTAAAGACCAGTGATCTTATTGTATTGGGAGATATAAATATAGACCTTAAAATTGCCAATAATGTAAACAGTTATTACTTGAGTAAACTGGCTGAGTGCGGGCTTGAATGTGCGATCTCAGACTTCCCACGAGTTGAAACCAAAGATAATATAGTCTCTAAAACCTGTATAGATCACATTTTCGTGAGATCTCGCCTTCATGAACTCTACTCGGCTGCTCTGGGGACTGTCTTGGCAGATCATCGTATAACGATAGCCACCCTTGCATCCATGCCTAAAGTTAGGAATCCAAAGTTCATTGAGTCGATTGATAATAAAAACTAAAAACACTCTTAGCTAGCACCGAATGGGAAATGATAGACGAGTTAAATTGCGCAAATGATATATATATAAGTACATAAGAGAAAATTTTATAAAGTGCTACAATGAATGCAAATATACTAAAAAGATAAATAACTCTAGCAAAAGAAATTGTGAAATGGATTAATGATAATATAAGGATAAGTTGTTGTAAGTCTGGGGGAGGCCTATGTCCTTCGGCTGAAATGATGATGACGATGAAATGAAGGATAAGTTGTGCTAATAGAGATAAACTCTTCCTCAAATGGAAAAATGATCCTAACAATAAAACACTTAAGTTGGAATATAATAAAACTAGTAATAAAGTAAATAAAATGATACTAAACACTAGAAATAATTATTATAGAAAAGAAATAGCAGAAAACAAAAATAAACCCAAAATACTGTGGGAAATACTTAATAAACTTACGGGCAAAATTGTAAAGTCAGTAGATGAAGTAATAACGAACGCCTTCTTAAATGATTCAAATAATGAAACGATTATCGCTAATGACTTCGCAAAGGAATTTGAAACGAGTGTATCTAATATTGTGCCTGGGTGTGATAGACCTTTGCTGGATGAGTCTGAATATATGAAATCACAAGATAAATCCATATTCTTCAAAAAAGCTACATCTTGTAAAATTATTAAAACCATAAACAACTTAAACACTAATAAATCAGCTGGAGAATTAAGAAGAAGAAGAATAAGAATTATAGATATTAAAATGATAGGCGATAAAATTGTGAATGCTATAGTTAAACTAATAAATGCGAGTATTGAACTAGGTAAGTATCCATTAGATTTAAAAACCGGTATAGTTAGACCTATTCATAAAAAAGGTAAATTAAATGATTATAGACCTATAACAATATTACCAGCCATTAATAAAATTGTTGAAAAATATATTAACGACCAAATACACTCGTTTTATCGTAACAATAACATAGTTTCCAAAGCATAGTATGGTTTCCAAAGTAAGAAATCCACAGCTCAGTTACTATTTAATTTTACCGACGAGATTAACGCCCGCCTGGACAACAAGATGCATGTGATACTAATATTTATTGATTTCAGTAAGGCGTTTGACACACTCAGACACAATACGCTATTAAAAACACTAGAAAACACCGGAATAAGAGGAAAATTACTAGACTGGTGTAAAGAATATCTCCGTAACCGATGTTATCACGTCAAAGTCGGCCCTAGCCTAAGCAGACCCGTAAAAGTTACGCAAGGCACAGCCCAAGGATCAGCGACAGGTCCCCTGCACTTTCTGGCCTATGTCAACGACCTGGATAATATTATAAAATACTGTTCCCTCTACCAATACGCTGATGATACTTGTATAGTCTCTGCTAACAAAGACCTTAATATGGCCGCAGAATGTTTGCAAAAGGATTTTACTTCTATGGCCAGATGGGCCCATGATATGGGACTTGTTCTGAATCCACAAAAAACTAAAGTGATACACGTACACACAAGTCATATAAATTCCTCCCTTTCTTTTCAAATCAAAGCTCATAGTCATGATTGTCTGCATAAAAATGTGCTAAACTGCCATTGTTCTACTATTGAGCAAGTCCCATACCATACCTACTTGGGACTTATAATTGATAATCGCTTCAACTGGAGTTATCAGGTGGAATCTGTATGCGGCATGTTGCGTGCAATACTCACCAAATTTTCCATTATAAAGCGGAATATACCTTACAGAACCCTCCTTCAAATGTACACAGCCCTTGCGGAATCGATAATCTCATATGGACTTACCAGCTATGGACGCACATTTAAAAAATACCTCCATAAAATACATAATTTGCAAACACGGTTGTTGAAGCTGGTAGTACCAAAATATGTCAAAAATAAATACCGCGAAAATTATATAGGTCTATTCAAACATTGTAAAGTGTTACCTGTTCTAGCCCGCGCTGAGTACCTGTTCCTCATAGAACATTTCGATAACACTGATGTTCAAGTAAGATATGATGTGAATACTCGACAAGCAAAAACAAAATCCTTTCAAGTGCCACGCAAATATAATTTTTATGGTAGACGCACCGCATCTGTCATAATACCTAATCTACTAAACCAAATACTCTTAGACATCAGAGACTCAATGAGCAGTAAAAATGTAAAGCGCAAGCTGAAACAACACTACATCGACCTGATTAAACCTTAATTTATTAATAGTGCGTTGATCAAATTCCAGACCATGGCATGCTAAGACAGACCCCAGGGGTCTAATGATGTGCTTTGTGTAATCCTAAGGACAACTTGTTTGTATAAATAAAATAAATAAATAATGGCAAACCTAACACTATACCATCAGTCGCTAAGTATAACGATATAAAGCGTTTATGTACTAACATAACTATACCAAAGCGCTTTCGTAAGGAGTATTTAGATCTACCGTCTTTAGGAACTGCTAAAGACATTCTTCCTGAAACTAAAGAGGAAGACGATATCGACACAATTGATCTTTAAGATTTAACTTTAAAAATGTTTATCCAATTTTTCCAGCAGGACACGAATCTATAACCCCGCTGGGAGCATTGAATTTTGGCACAAAAAGGATTTTTCAATACTATAATTTGGTGGTTATTTTAATTTTGTATCATAAAAGAAGACTAAGTGACAAAAAAATAAGTTTCACTATCATTACGAATAATTTTAAAAGACTGAAGTTACTTACCATTTTATTAATACTTTAGAATGTCAATTGTTTGATTTTTGAGTTCTGGTCGGCACAATTTGCAATTATTTTGGTTATTTTAATTTTATTATTAAGTTTAATACTGTTTTGATAAATTGTTATTGTTTGAGTTTAAAAAAACTAAATAAAAAAACTAGTTAGTAGATTAGTGTATTAGCTGATTATCCTAGAATTTGAGTTGTTTTTTTAGTTTCGGCACCGATTACTGGCGATTTGAATAAAAAATGGCAACACATTTTGTTTAAATATTGAGTTACTATTAAAATAACATTTTTGTAA
This sequence comes from Orthosia cruda, assembly GCA_964057195.1. Lineage (NCBI taxonomy): Eukaryota > Metazoa > Arthropoda > Insecta > Lepidoptera > Noctuidae > Orthosia > Orthosia cruda. Next base: position 15,500,780 of record OZ059849.1, read on the forward strand.
TTTTTTAAATAAATATTTTGATTAATAAATAATACATAATAAAAACACCTGTTATTTCACTTAGTTTTACTACCTATTCTAATGAAATCTCGCGTTTATTTGTCCTTTACGACAATTGAAATTTCCGGTATCGATATTGTTTATAATTCGCATAAAAAATTTCATTGCAAAAATGAGATTTACGACCTCATAAATAATTAAAACATGACTTTACGCTCCCTATTAAAAAATATTTTTAGGATACATCCAAAAAAGTAAAAAAAAAATGAGCTAGAGCTGTTGAAAAGCCAGGTCGTAAGGGGCTTTTTTAAAAGATAGAATTATTTTAAATATACCAATCGATAGAGCTCGCGCCGCTGATTCCAAATATATAACTCATTTTCGGCAAAATATCCTTTACGACAATTGAAATATCCGGTATCGATATAATACCATCGATCGGTGCTCTGAGACGACTGATCGCTATATGCGAATCTTACGCGGTGAGTCATGGCCTCAAGTATAATGTCACAAAGAGCGAACTAATGGCTTTCAAAGCTGGCAGTGTGACATATTCTATTATTCCGAATGTAGCACTGTGCGGAGCACCCCTGCGAAGGGTAGACAAGTTTAAATCCCTAGGCCACTGGGTCACCGAAGATCTTAAAGATAATTGTGACATTGAGAGGGAACGTAGGTCGCTGGCTGTTCGTTGTAACATGATGTACGAAGCCAGTAAAAGTAACGCTTTTCAAAGCTTACTGTCAGTCCTTCTATACGTGCAGCCTGTGGGTCAGTTTCACTCAGCGGTCATACAGCGACCTGCGCGTCCAATATAATAATGCACTGAGAGTACTGTTGAGGCTGCCGTGGCGTTGCAGTGCGTCAGGGATGTTTGCGGACACAAACATTGATGGTTTCGCCGCCATTATTAGAAAAAGATGTGCCTCTCTGATGACGAGTGTTCGCGGCAGTACCAACGCTATTCTCAACGTGTTTGCAGATCGGTGGGATTCTCCGATGATGCAGAGATGGATGCAGCTCCACGCTGTAGTGTAGATGTATGTTTTTAGTCTTATATCTGTACCTACTAACACTAGTTTTTTTAAGTAAATTATTACTAATCCTATGGACTTTGTCTGAAATAAAAGATTTTTTTATTATTTTTTTATTAATACTAGCATATAGTTGCCGACGTAACCAGTGTTTTTTGACAGACTAAACCGATTATTTTACTTTACATCGAACGCTGTCGGTTCTGTCCCAAGCGATAGATGGTGTTAGCAGTGACTTGCGACTAAAAGGGTTTGTTTACTCATCGTTTATTTTACACACAATTCAATAACAAATCGATGCATGTCGCGCCATCTAGTGATATTTATTTAAACCAAATAATCTTTGCCAACGCTGGGATCCCGTGTGATTGTTCGCCGTAGTTAAAGTCGATTAGGAGGACTTGTATATATCTAAGACGCCATGATGGATAGATAAACTTACTTGCTTTAAGACGATCAATAATATCTTTATATTTTAAGTTTCTCAACATGATGGTTAGAAAGCCAAGCCTTTGGAAGACCTGCCGTAAGCGACTTTCATCATTGTTGGTTCCGTACCTCGTGGATAGCCTTTTCCTGTAATTTTTAATAAGCAATATTATTATTTACAACTAGACCTTGCCCGTGGTTATGCTCCCTTAGCATTGGCGACATGAACCATGCGTTTGTACGGGATAACTTTCTTCTGGAGTAGCATTCTTTCAGTGGAATATTTTCTAAATGAGATCAGTATTTCCAAAGTACTATTTTCTACAAACAAACTTTACATCTTTGTAGTCTAGCTATATGAGTAAAAATTAATTACCAAAGACAAGCAGGCAATCGGATAGGCAAGCTGTAGAGTAGGCAACAGGAAGGATAGGCAGGCACATGCAGATAGATGGTCGAAGGCACAGGCAGCAAGGGGTGTGAAGGCCGGGCTGTGGCTTCATACGCCGATCAAACGAGCCCTTTAAGATGAAGCGGTAACCGACGAGGTTAATGAACCAGTAAAAATGCTCATATTTAAGTTCCACACTGAATACATTATATTTATTGCACTCAAAGATTAGATAACATTCACAGCCGTATATCTTATAGTTTAAGGAGTTTTCAGATGCAATATTACACTTGGTAGTATTTAAGAAATCAACCGCCTTTCGGCGTTCAGTGTCGATGCTCAACTCAAAAGCTGACGCCCATTTTTCATCGTTCTGTGTCAAATATATACAATTTAAATTCAAATTTCACTTAAAAAATAAAGACCAGAACGAATAAAAACGGTTCACAAAGGGGTCAGTCTACGCTACCCTTATAATATTGTACACCTAGCTTAAAGCAGGTTTAGTCCATGGTACCTATGTTACGGTCTATGGTTTTAAGAAAAATAAAATAGACAGACAGATGTCATGTCAGATGAAAATCTCACAGTAGAAAAATATTGCAATAATTACAAATTATCAATATAATTTAAGTTTCAGATATTAAAACAATCAGACATAACTAAAAGTATGCTTTTCAGATGATAACAATAGAAAGAAAATATAAAAATGAATTACAAAAGTTGATACAATATCAACAGATATGAAGGTATGGTTTGTATAGTGTTATGAATTGTAAATAGACTTAAAAATACGTGGTTCTGTTTAGCAGAATACCACAATATATAGTGCTTCTTTGACATCACCTTTAGAACAGGTCTTTGTGCTCGTTCCAACTTGAGAAACTTTGTCCGAGCAGCACCTTCCCATACTTGTGATGCAATAGGTGATAACGGACAACAGATAGTAATATACACCATTCTTATCATGTTGAAATCAGCAAAAGATCTAAGCAGCTTGAATACATAAATCATTATCTAACCCTTGTGCCAATAGTATCCAAGTGCGAGTACCAGTTGAGTCCGCTATCAAATACTTAAGGTGGTTAACCCCACGAAGACAAAAGCATGTGCAGGCCATTACATGTGTGGGCGTTAATGACAAAGTCTGTCGAAGGTTTGGTACAGGGGTGTAGGCCGAACGTGATGAAGTAGGTCTTGTCCTCTTTCAGGGTGAGGAGATTTAGCTGCAACCAACTGATAACATATTTAAGTGATGTTTCGGCAGTAGTTCTCAGATGCTCCTAATCAGTTCCATGAACTGCAGTGAATTACAGTGTCATCAGCTTAAGTGACAATTTTGGAATCTGTGAGGGGTATGCAGCAAAGGCCATTGATGTAAACCTGGAAAAGGGTCGGGCCAATCACACTTCCCTGCGGTACCCTGAAGGTGGTGGTTTCCTCTTTGCTAACATCCCAATCTAATCACTAATTCTAACACACAGTCTACGGTTAGTGAGATAACTTGCAAAAAAATCATGAGCTAAGCCACATATGCCGATGTCCTCGATGACTTCGATAGGAGGGTCGGAACAGAAACTGTGTCAAAAGCCTTTTTAAGTCTAGGAATAAACCAATAGGCAATTCTGTTTTTCATCTAGCTTTCTTGTAATAAATTCAGTTAAATCAAGAACTGCATCTTCTGCCGATACTCCTTTCTTGAAACCATACTGATTTTGTGCAATTAAGTTATTTTTATTGAGTAAACCTTTGAATTAATAATTAAAAAAAAAATAACATGGATGAGAGGACTGAATAGGCCTATAATTATTCATACAGTCTCTGTTCCCATCCTTATGGATCGGATGCACGACAGTCTTTTTAAATGTCTCCGGAAAATCTCCAGTGGCAATTTAACGATTAATGATTCGCGTAATTGGAGATACGAGGATATGACGACATTGTTTTATAAGATGCCATCATAACCGGTAGCAGAATCTCAATGGAGCTGAATAATGGCGTAATTTGTATCCCATTCACGAAATTCAAAGAGAACCAGTGATTTCACGCAAACATTTCTACGAGGCTGTGTGCACGGGTTGGGGGGCATCGGAAGACGCGAAGTGTATTAGACGCGAGGTCTTTGCAATGTGTCTAGTCCTAAGTTTAAGTTTTTTTTTTTTGCCAACATAACTTTGTCATAACAACGCCGGTAAGTTTTTTCTTGAAACATACCTACCTACTAAGCAAATTCCTAGAAATAGCATGTTCAAATAGGGTTTTCAGAGATTCCTTGTGAGGTATTTAACTTCATACTTTTACAAATAGACGACAACACTATTGAGCTTTCACGAGAGGTTATGCTTTGAGAGGTTTCACGCTTGGGTTCTTTAGTGCTCGTCGCCAAACTATAGCCTACTACTACTATATATTAATACCAGTGTTTATTTTAATAAACACTGGTATTAATTAAACTAGCATTTATTTCCATTAGCTATTACACACATGGGATTTACAACATGGCTGAACGGTAGCGAGGGGGAGAGACAGCAAACCGGTGAGCAGCCCAGCAATGAACGCGTCGCAAAGAGCAGCTTCGAAAATAGTATCTTCACCAATGAAAGCGTTGAACAATTTCTGGTAATACCTAATTATTTAAAGATAATTTGTCATATTCTTTCGTGGGGTGGGGAGATGTAATGCCCCGATCCGATATCACAAATAAAACGGTCAACAAATCATTGTGCAACTTATTAAGTACCTACGTATTGAAGATTACGCAATAGTTGCACCGAAGTTTCATCAAGTTTCAATAATACCTACTAATGTGTAAAGATAAAGATAATTTATTTGTCCAAACATGATTTTACATACCATAGGCTAGGCATGCAGGATGTTCACTATAAATTCATTTCGCACTGAGGATCAGTATTTCGCAATATTTTAGTTTAGGCGGGCACTTTGACCTCTGCCCAGCTCTTTGGACAATACTGGCATGATGTTATCTTGCTGAAACAAAACACTGAAGCTTGTGGCCTATCAATGTTGAGTACTATATGATAATATTTAATAATTTTAGTAGAGATATAGGGGCTGATGCAATCATATTATTGCCCAATTAAAATATTGTTCAAAACGCCTATAATGTCCCATGGCTGGGTAGAAAATGTTTTTAGACACGTTAGTATATTTTACTATTGAGTTATAAAATGTTAAGTTAAAAATCCAATACAATATTATTTAACCTGAAATCAAAATAATATATTGCGTCGAAAAATTCTTTCGCATTTGTAATGAGCCCAAAAGTCTGGCGGCATATTGCCTCACTGTATGGCTTTTCCTCTGACAGAGGTAAAAGGTCACAGGTACGATTAGATAAATCTTTAAACATTATATGGGTACTAACTTAGGTAAGGTAAGATTACTGCTTGACAAACGAGCTCCATCGTCGATCAAATCATCGCTCACCATCAGATGAGTTTTTTTTTTTTATTATCCTCGATAGGCTTGCGCTTGACCACTATCTCAACTGATGGTAAGCGATGATGTGGTCGACGGTGAAGCACGCTTGCCTAGAAAAAACCTATTCACTCTTGACTTAAAGACCCCTAGATTGTAGCTATCGGGAATCACAGACTTCGGCAGGGAATTCCACTCCTTAGCTTTTGTGCTTATGGGTGGGGGATATCCACCATGTACCGATGACGCATCGCCGTGCGTCTGGTTGTTCGATGATGTAACGGGCTGGGCGGAATTAAATCATGCAATTCCATCGCACACTCCCCGAAATGTAACCGATAAAAAACCGACAAGCTGGCAACTCGGCGACGATGTTCAAGGCTCTGGAGCTTTGATTTGATCAGTGCCTCATTGCCGATGAGTCTCTTGGCCCGCTTTTCGATCGACTCTAGTGCATCTAGTGATTGTGATAAAACACAGTATATTAATAATAAAAAAAATAATCAGCCTTTAGCGTTCCCACTGCTGGGACACAAGCCTCCACTCTGAGAGAAAGAGTGAGCAAAATCTACTACGAAGACCCAGTAATTACGGGTTGATGGATGTCACATGTCTTGAAATTATTGGATCAAAAATAAAATAAATAAAAATTTAATACGAACTTAAAAAGGCTGGTCTTCTGAAATGTGTGCTGGTTGAGAATTATCAGATACTTGTCACCGCTCATGTCATAGAAGGGCGCGTCTTTGTCGAATCTTACTCCCTCAACTGGTTCAGTCGGTTGTTGACTAAATTAAAAAGACACAAAAAGGTACGTTATTAGTAATGACAAAAAAAAGAGAATGTTTATTAATTAGCTATAACTTACAGTTTGTAATAAAAAAAGGAATAAGAATAGTCGGACTTATAACTTGCCAATTAAGTCAGTGTTAAGAATGTTAATACCGAGGCCGTGAGAATGTGATGAAGATGAATGTGAGATGAACATGAAATGATGAGTAACAAGGTGTTGCCAATTGGTCCTTATACTAGATGATTGCCAAGGTGATTCCAATAGTTCCTTATTCTATGTTTAGAGTCTCTACTTGAACTCCATTTTACGGGTCATAGGCACTTGTCTACCTTATGCACTTTTTTAATTTCACTGTATTTTGATACACATGGAATCTCTTACTGATTACGCGCACTTACACTATATTGGACCGTGGACGTTGAGATTGAGGCCCCAGCCTCTGCCCGTGCAAGTATCGCGTGTTGCGCGGGCTGCAGACTCGCCAATTCGACCCTTGACACCGCGAGAGATGCGGTTTGCCTTTTACCAAAGATAATATAATACTACAGTACTTTTACGCAGTCGTCGCACCATGAAGACTGCTCCAACTATCAATACAACTCCAATAGCCACATAAAATGCTGTGTAGTAATGGACATCGTGATAAGAAACTTGTTGTGGGGACTTTTCACTTGCTTTGAGAATGTGGAGTTGCTTCTTGATTTCGTCAAGCTCCTTGTTGCTCGAGAGGAGTGTATAGTTTTGTATCAGTGGAGTTGGGATGCCTAAGTCTATGATATGAGTGATTGGTTCTATCTTAGGCAGCTTGAATGTTGTTTTTATATCTATAAAATAAAATAAATAAAGTAAAATAGCCTTTATTTACTAATATACAAACTAATTACAATATAATATATAACCAAACAAAAGAAATTTTTGCACTTCGGCGTCGTCCATCAGCGCGTCCCTTGACGCATAGGCCTCCCCCAGGCTTCTCCATTTGTCACGGTCTCGTGTAACTCTGGCCCACAAGGCACCAGCTATCGCCGCTATATCATCATTCCAGCGTTTGCGTTGCCTACCTCTACTTCTCTTTGATCCATCTCTAACTTGCCATTCTGTTATAGCCGTAGACCACTTATTTTTCTTATCACGGAGCATATGCCCGGCCCATCTCCATTTCATTCTTTTTATATGGAATATAGCATCTTTCAGTTTGGTGATCTTCCTTAGCTCTTTAGCTCTCTTTTTGTCCCTTTTCCTGAAGTTTAAAATGCTACGTTCCATGCCTCTTTGACAAGAAATAAATTTTGAACGGCTCTGTAAGTCAATGCCCATGTTTGACAGCCGTAAGTTAGGCATGGAAGGATACATGTATTAAAGATAAAGAGTTTTCCCTTTGAGGCTATAGGGTATTGGTCATTTTTCATCACTTCTTTGAGTGACCAGTACCTGTTCCATGTGCTTGTTATGCGTCTCTCTATCTCTTGTTCCATTTGCCTGTTGAACGAAATAAGTTGTCCCAGGTAGATATACGAGTTCACATACTCTATACTTTCTCCGTTAATACTGATGGTCTCTACAATGCTGTTTGTCCTTTAAGTGCTGAGGACTCAGGCCTCAGGCTGTAAAAGTGAGGGTATTAATATCAGGATCGGGGGGTCGGGAAAAGAAAGACCATCCACTTGGGCAGGGTGTTTGCTCTCCAGAGCTGCAAGAGTATTTGGAGGACTAAGTGCCACCACATCACTACTAAAAAGAATCCTGGCTGCTCCGCTAATGTCACCTTCCCCTAATTTCGATTCGACCAGATGGGATATACCTCATGAAGAGGTATACCTCTGTGTCGATAATTTTGAATCCAAATTATGGGTAGAAATGTTACAATTTTCTTTAATTTGTGAAGTTTTTCGTCTTTTTGCTTGCTAAATTCTTTTGAATAGATAAGTATCGACATTGTCACGTAACCATGTCTGGAAGTCGTGTATAGGACTTCGGTAACTACTAGTCCTTCTTCAAATTGATTGCAACATGTTCAGCAATCGGAGTTAAAGTAGCCATGCTTGTGTTATCTACAATTTGGGGTATTGGAATAATTTTCATGATTGAAAATGTATCTCTAGACACAGAGGCAATTTCAATTCGAATAAATAATTAATGTTTATAATGTTAATTTGTAAATTTTTGACCGGCAATGTAAGATCTTTTGAAAGATGACTCGTTATTGTATTCAGAGTGGCCTTCAGTTGTTCTGGTGACAATAAATGTAAATTGAGTCTCCCGTGATAAACATCTGTTATTATATCTAATGAACTTATTGGATTGTTTTTAGTTGTCTTAAAACATTGCTCGTAGCAATTGCTCCCATACTGAAATCATTCATGACTCAATTACTCGCCAAATCGTTCAATAAAACTTTTGCCATTTTATCTTACTTGATTGATAGTAAATTAAGCATCTTGTGTTGCTTATAAATTGCTTGCCCGTTTCTTTTCAAAACATTGTATTCTGCTTCAATTACCGTTGTTTGATGTTTTAAGAGCAAAAGCAAATGATTTTCATTGTCATGTATTGATTGAATATCTTGTTTATATTGCTCGGCGAATCTCTCGGCAAATCAAGTACACCGAATAATCCGTTTGCAAGATACCCTATACCGTTGATAAGGCCTCGCTTGCGCCGGCGCAGGTCTCGTGCGCGACGCATGCTGGAATGCTGACTTAGCAACAGGTGGTTATATTACTCGAGTTCTGAGAATTCTAGCTGAGATTGAACTCTTACGACGTTTTTTTAAACATGTTGCATAACTGATCCAAGTAGCTTAGGTATTTATTGCATGCTTCTGTACTTTACCTAAATGAATTCATGTCATAGTATGTAACTATCTTCCATTCATCTTTGATTAATTGCATGTTTGCAATTTTGTCAACATAAAGACCTGGATTGTCCTTTAATTGTGTAACATTGTAATGAGCACTGAGCTATGTAACAGTACCAGCGATGAGAAACTGTAGTTTACTTTTGGTTTTGATATAGCTTGCCATCTTTTACTTCCTTGGAACGCGACTCTTGTTTGTCGATCCTATCATATACAGGGAGAATAGACAGCTTGAGAATAGGCCTCTTGATATGCCCATTCTTTGTTTTCAATGTGACCACCCTGATGTGCCCATCGGCACCGGGATGCAGCTTGTCGACACGCCCAACTGCCCACTTCCCAGGAGGTAAGTTTGCATCGTTAATTAACCGACTTCCCAAAAAGGAGGAGGTTCTATGTTCGACATCAAGTTTTTTTTTTTTTTTGTGTATGTTCACCGATTACTCCGTCAATTATGGACCGATTTTGAAAAATATTTTTTTGTTTGAAAAAGTATGTTCCGAAATTGGTCCCATTTTAATTTGGTCAAGATCTGATGAAGAACTTCGGAGATATACAACAGAACTCTTCAATAAATAACGGCAAATCTCTCGGGATTGCTGCAATCGCATTTCTGTTTATTGTTTATAACATTTCATAACATAACATCACGCCAGTACGCTCTTAAGGGGTACGCAGATCTCTCATTTCACCGGATATGTTCAAGTTTCATGAAATCTATTTTGGCATTAAAGTTACCTTACTAACTTGCCTATTAGGTACGTACAACTAAAAAGTGAAAAATAAAAAAAACTTTTTGCAAAAAAATACTACCGACTTCCAAATACTAAACTACAAAGTGAAAAATAACTTAATTTTTTGAAGTCGGTGTCCATAACGCAAAAAAATGGTACCTACAAAAGACACCGACTTCAAAAAATTAAGTTATTTTTCACTTTGTAGTTTAGTATTTAGATGTCGGTAGTATTTTTTTGCAAAAAGTTTTTTTATTTTAACAATGTCATTTAATTGAATGTCTGGTTGAGAATGTCTCCACTTGCTTCTTGCTGTCAGCTGAGTGCAATATACTGTATGCCAACGTTTCCAAATATCTTGCACTATTTTTTGAGTTAGTTGCCATCTTGTGCGCATATTTGTTTCTGTTTCTAATATAGCCGTGTCTTGACTTTGATCTATATCAAGCTTGACGGAGAGAGGAAATCCAATGTGTTGGGATCTTCAGTCAGAGGACACAGTGGCCTCGAGTTACTTACTGCTTCTAACTGGGCGAGAACTGTGCTGAACTCTTCAAAGGTGAGCTTTTGATCTCAAACTACTCTTTAAATTATATTTCAAACTTTTAACCGCAACCTCCCACAGCCCTCCTGCAGTAGGTCATGAGGGTGCATTGAAATGCCATTTGATCTCCATGCTAGTAGTTTCCTTGATGAAATCTTGATCGAATGTTTGTTGTATCTGTTCAAATTCTTCTTGTAAAATTTTGTTGGCGCCGACAAAGTTTATGCCGTTGTCGCTGTACAAATGTTTCGGCAAGCCCTTTCTTGCAGCCATTCTTCGTAACGAACATAACTCGAATATAACTCTATATGGACAAGTTTGGTCACCATACAGACAAATACCTTTACCTTTACCTTTGTGGTCTTAATACCACCGCCCTTGTTGGCGTTTATGAGCACGTGCCCGGTAAAATCGACGCCTCCGCTGTACATATAAAATTATTTTATGCTTAGCATTTATTCATTCTTGCAATGTAAAATAAGTTTACAAGCGGTTTTTCTTGTATCTTGCTTGCTTGATAAATCTTAGTATCCATGCTAAAACTCTTGTTAGTTTAGCGAGTGAACTCTTGCTAATAATTAACCCAAAATGTTTTCGCTTTCTTGCTGCGATATCTGTTTAATATGTTTGGCTTTTCTTGCTTCTTCGTCTGTAGTAAACACTGCTTGCCCAGTTTCTTGGTCAGGGACGTAGTTCCACAGCCACGACGGTCCTTCACACCACAGCGAATGTTTTTTCAATTGATCGACGCCCAATCCGCGGCTTGCGCAGTCCGCTGGATTTTCAGCTGACGTGACGTAAAGCCAGCTGTTTGTAGGTATGTTGCTTGATATTTGTCGCACACTATTGTCAACAAAAGGCTTCCATCTTCCTGGCTCTCCTTATAACCAGGCTAGGGTTACCATTGAATCTGTCAAATTATATGTCTTGATATTATGGCTGTTAAGGCATTGTAGAATTTTGGACGGCAATTTTCCTAGTAGTAGAGCACCGCTAAGCTCTAATCTTGGTAATGAAATTGATTTGTTTACTGGTGCTAATCTTGCTTTGCCTGCTTCTAACGAGATCTTTGTTTCTCCGTTGTTTTCAGTCTTGCAATAAACAACGTATGCGTAGGCTTTATTGGAAGAATCTCAGAATCCATGTAATTTCAGCGTGTTGTTTTCTTCTGTGCCCAACTAACGCTGAAATTTGAATTGATTGATTTTGTGCATATCACCTTTAATGTTTTGCCATTTCTTGCTAGTTTGATCGGGTAACCCATTGAATTCTTGACATCCAAACTTGCTGAAATAGCTGTTTTAGCTTGGTTGATATCGGTGACAGCCAACCAAGAGGATCAAATCATTTTGCAATACTTGACAACTTCGATCTTTTTGTTGGTGTTTTGGTTGATGGTTCTATTTTTGTAGGTAAATAAGTCTGTTGTAGAATTCCAACGTAATTCCAAGGATTTTGACGTATTCATTTCCTTGAAATCAAAACTTTCTTCCTTGCTACTTTCCCCGATTGTATCGTCTTGTAAGGCTGATGTGTTGGAAGACCGCTTCTTAAATTGAACCCCCCTGATTTTAACCAACTTGATTAAATCTTACTTTAGTTTTACGGCTGACTTGACAAAATGTGACCCGTTTAGAAAATCATCCATGTAAAATGAATGCTGCAATGCCTTGATTACAACACTGTCGAAATTGTGTCTCGCATCTTCAGCCAATTGTTTCAGAGTCGTCATTGCTAAAAATGGTGCTGCCTCGGTGCCTTATGTAACTGTGCGTAGCTGGTATACTTGATGACGCATGTCTATGGTATCCGTCTAAATGATTTATTGGAATCTATGATCCTGTTCATTTAACCAAATAAAACGAAACATTTTTCCAATATCTGTCGTAAAAGCTACGCGATATTGTCTATACCTTATTAGTAAATATTGTAGGTCTTGCTGTAGATTTTGCGTCATTCAAGCTGTCCTCGTCATTCTCCATTGCCCTTTGGTTGACTTTGAGCTTTCTGATAAGGCCCATTGTGAGCGACCACGTTCTCGGTCTCACAGGTGATCACTGGCAACACACACTGGTCATAGACTTTCGTCTTGAGACACTGCGGTAAATTGGACGAGAAGATACCACGAAACTGCACGAACGCCACCCAGCCGAGTCGGATTCGACGGTTGATCTCTTTCTCGAAGTTGGACCTATCTAACTGGACCGTTTATCCCAGGTAGACATAATCGTCTACAACTTCGAGTGTAGAGTCTCCGATCTTGGTAGGAGTGGGTGTTACACGGGCATTCACCATGACCTTGGTTTTGTCCATGTTCATTTAAGACCCACTCTTTCGGAAGCTCTACTGAGGTCATCGAGCATTTTACTGAGGCTCTCCATGGTCTCAGCCATGACCGTCGTTGGCAAACCGAAGGTGAGTGATGTACTCGCCATTAACGTTGATGCCAAGCCCCCTCCAGTCCAGAACCTTGAAGATATCCTCTAGCGCAGCAGTAAACAGTTTTGGAGAAATGACGTCTCCCTGTCTCACGCCGCGCTGGAGGAGGATTAGTTTCGAGGACTGACCCTGAAGACGGACTGATATGGTGGCGTTTTTGTACAAACCCTTCAACACCTCAATGTACCGGTAGTCGATCTGGCACCGTTGGACAGACTGCAGTACAGCCCAAGTCTCGATCGAATCGAAGGCTTTCTCGTAGTCCACAAACGCTAAACATAAAGGCAGGTCTCTTCGGTCTTCTGTATAACCTGCCGCAGCGTATGATTCCGAAAAGGCTTTAGCACCGTAACCTTTTTGGAATCCGGCTTGTTCGGGAGGCTGGAAATCGTCAAACCTGCGCATAAGACGTTTCGTGATGACTCTAGAAAACAACTTGTAGACATGGCTAAGAAGTGAGATGGGCATATAGTTCTTCAGCCCTTCTTGAAGAAGAGTACCACCACACCCCTGCACCATGCTTGTGGCGTTTTGCTTTCGAGTATGACGGAATCAAACAGCTTCTGAATGGCCTTAAGGACCGGTTTTCCACCCGTCTTCAGAAGTTCAGCCGTGATTCCGTCATCACCCGGTTCCTGTTGTTTTCAAGCTGTTTCAGAGCCATCCTAATCACGTACAGGCTGACGTCCGGGAAATCTTCGGTATAGTGTCGGGTCAATCTAGCTCTTGGGTCGTTTGCTAGACTCGCAACGGGCTTGCTGATTGATGTGTATAACTGCCCATAGAATGCCTTGATCTCCCTCAGAAGCTCCGGTTTGGCGGATACGATCCTGCCAAAGACAGTCTTCAGTTTCGTGAGCTGGCTTTGCCCAGTACCAGATCCCGAGTACGAGATATGAGGATATCTCATATATCTATACATATGTCTCTACCTCTTCGTCGGGGTGTGCCGAGCTTGGGGCGTAGACCTGTATGACCTTCAGCAAATATCTTGAGGATATTCTGAGTATAAGGTACACCACCCTGGTCGACACACTCACGATCTTCACCACGTTGTTCACATTGGGACTTGTGGACGGTAAAAACGACACCACCCTGGGACTGCCGGTCACCCTCTCGGAAATAGAGCAGGTTACCGGATTTGAGGATTATCTCCCCCTCTCTTCGGACTTCAGATAACCCTATAATACTCCATCGCAACCTGCTCAATTCCTCTTCCAGTTCGGTGACCTTCTCGTCGGTCCGAAGTGTGCGCGTGTTGTACGTTGCCAGGTCCAGTCGTCGGTAATTGTTGGGGTAGCCGGATCTCTTCCGGAGATTCTTAGCACCCTTTGCCATGCCGTAGCCTCGACCGCTACCGTAGTCGAGGGTAGGCAAGCTGCTGGGTACCAGGGGCCATTTTTTATTTGTGCTATTCATTGGGGGGCTTTTGCCATAATCGCCACGCTTGGCAGGCGGGTTGGCGATCGCAGTATGGTTGTTATAGAAGCACAGAGAACGCTGCTGCCCATTCTCTGGTTTGTACCTTAGTCGCCTCTTACGACACCCACGGAAACACATGGGATGGTGAAATTCTTTACGTCGGGCACCATACGGAACGGTGATATTAACTTCTTGGAATTGCCCAGTACCGTAAAAGAAAAAAAAATATAGCTTTATGTTGTTAGAGAAAAAGTGTTATAATAAGATTATATTTTTAAGTTTCGGTATTGTGTTTATAAAGTATGTCAATATAAACTCGTTTTGAAGTTTATAATTCGAATATTACGATATGATGGTAGATAAAAAGTTCATCTATACCACAACATAATCTTCCAAATAAGAATTGAAAAAATATTGTATAAACACGTACTTTATATTCGTGGGTAGGTAAAATTAAAAAAAAAACCATTACAGTGCAATATTTTCCTTCGATTTTCAAACAACTGCATCATTAACACATTAAACGCCGATTCAAATTTGGTGATGTTCCGTTTGGGCCATGGGGCTCACCGGTGAGCGACAGCAATACTACCCGTTCAGGCCGTGGGGCTCACCGGTGGCCGCGCGACGGGCTCGTGTTTGAACTCATTTTTCTCGCTGGAGGACACAGTGCCGGTACAAAACTATATTGAGCGTGCCCGGCGCGGCCCTGGAGACCAGTTTACGCATGCTAGCTCGTTTCGACACTAGGTATAAAAAAAGCCTTTGTTGATTTTTTGGCTAAGTACACAAGATGTGGTTTTAAAATAAAAGAAGGTTTAAAAAATATATGTTTTATTAGAAAATATTTAAAAACGTTTTATTATACGTTAGGCAATCACTTATTTTTGAACTTAGTAAAAAATAAACTAAATAAACTTCGAAAAAAACTTAAAAAACTTCTCAAAAAATTACTACGTATTTAACAACTTTGTCATGAATATTTGGCACATAAATGAAATCAGTGTTAACAAAAATAATTCTCTTCTTTGAGGCTAAAAAATTGGTCAATGATGAAGCACATTGAAGCAAGATATGCAGAGAAAAGGTTTCTCCGGGCATTGTGGACAAAACGTTCTCACCTTTTTAGTCTTGTTTTTGGCCTACTTTCTGCCGTAAGTAGCTACATTAATTTTGTAGCAATTCACACATGTTCGCCTGCTTGTTCTGGCTTGTCCTTCTTTTTGTTGCAGTTTGTGTGCCATTCTTCTAGGTCTTGCAACTGGAACATCTTGTTGGCTGCAAAACGACTTCAGTAATTCTAGCCGAAAGTCTGCCATTTGTATTTTCTTGCCAGTGACGCTTTGATACAAGACCAGTGCATTGACCACTGCTGTGTTCAGGAGAAGGTTGATTGCATACTTCTTGTACCATTTTATCGATTTCCTCAGTGGAGTTGAGTAAGCAGCCATCTGATCTGACATATCTACAGCCCCTTTAGCGCCGTTATAGTCAATGACTATTTTTGGTTTGGAAACAGTTCTGTTGCGTTTTCGGACATTCTGGAATCGCACTGAGTGTTTTGTGGACAGCAAAAAGACGTCTCTTTTATCCTTCCACTTCATTACAGTTATGCCCTCACTGCTTTCCTTTGCCACGAATTGGCCTCGCTTCAGTTTAGCATTTACTACATCCTTTGGCAGATGCTTCCGGTTCTTCCGAATGGTGCCTACGAGATGAGTCTCTGCATCCAGAAGTTTTTTGGCAAGATCTATACTGGTGTACCAGTTGTCGGTCACTAGTGTATGTCCCTTGTATAAAAGATCGCTGCATAGAGACATAACTACGTTCAACGGTGTAGTATTGACTTCGTCGTTGTTCTTTCCTGCGTATACATTTATTTTGTATGTATATCCAGGAATGGTACATAGCTTGAACTCCTTTATACCATATTTATGCCTTTTTTGTTTATTGTACTGCCGAAAAATGATTCGTCCGCGAAAAGGCACCACGCTTTCATCTATGCAGATCTCTTCGGAAGGGGTGTAGTTTTTTTGGAAGTTCCTGTTCACAACTTCGAGCAATTTCTCAATCCTGTGTAATCTATTAGATTTATTGTCTTCGTCTTGCTGAGAAAAGTGCAGCATTTGCAACAGCAGCTCAAATCGGTTTCGACTCATTATTGTTCGAGGAAAATTCTGTTCAAGTACAGGATCTTTTGACCAATAGTCGGATATTTTGGGTAATTTTACGATCCCCATGAAAATAATCAATCCGTAAAATCGTTTCATCTCTGCTGCGGATGTTGGTTTCCACTGGCGAATTCGCGCAGATTTAGATGCTGCGCCAGACCCTGTGACTTTATTGATAGCAAAGCTATTCGTATAATCCGCCACCATTTCGAATATTTCGTCAGGTACTAAAAGATGATAGAAATCTGCTGGGGTCTTACCGACCATTTCTCTTACAAGTCGTGGATCTAATCCTGGGAATTCAGTGTACGGGATAATCCGACGCTGATTACCTTTTGGTTGGTGCCATATGGTAGATGATGCAGGAAGCGACGCGGTGTGACCAGAAGTACTTGGCACGGCATTTTCAAGTTCAATGTCGCTCGTGTCAGTAATGGACAGAACTCGTCGACGTCGCTTTCGTAAAGGTGGTTGTAAGTCATACTCTTCCTCAGACTCCGAACTTAGCTGAAAGCTACTATTGAGCAAGGAAATTTCAATATTATCAATCTGCGTCAAATCGTCATTTGTTATTTCAAAGTCTTCAAAATCATCCATGATTCACACCACACTTTTCCTTAGAGTCAGGCAGGATACAGTTTATTCACTTTAGAGATAACCAGGGTAAAACTTTCACTAAAATAATCCAAAATAATTATGTAATAAGAAATATTAACAATGCGCGTGACCTTGCATGCGATTACTCTCTAATGGCGCGTGTCTAGCGCACGCAGTGCTTCCGGGAATCCCGGAGGGCGCGGGGTGTGGCCGGCGCCCCGACCCCGCGGCCCCGCGCGAACGAAATGCAGATTTTCTACGGCGTGCGCCGTGGTGGTCACCAGTGTACGGCAGCAATTATTTCGTTAATTCTTTGGATAGTAATAAGAAATAATTATTTAGAGTAGGGTTTTTGACTATTTTAAACCGTATGAGCCAATAAAATATAATGTGTAAAATTTGTCGAAATCGCGAATCGGCGTCAGCCCATATGGAAAGTATAGTGTCGCTCACCGGTGGCCACCACGGCGTTCAATGTGTTAAATAACTTTTTATTTTTTATAGCACACTTTTACTTTTTAATTTATTGGCGCGTATGGACTGACTCATAGACTTAATGTAGAAAAATAGTGTCACTGTCTATTAATGCAAGCGGTGGGCACTCATGAGCAATGCAATTCTGAATTGCCCGCCATACAACATATTTTTTTACGTTTCTACTTTTGTTTTATTTCAACTGTACGAGTGAAGATAAAATAGTGTATGCAACGGCATAACATTAAGTCGCCTCATGTGATAAGCTCACGCTCGTATTTTAATAACCCCTAATATATGACCTTTGCATAAACTACTATTATTTGCGCCAAATAAGGAAAATAAGCGTCGGATAGGTATCCCAGATGCTTTTCAATATATGAGACCAAGTTGAAATAAGTTCAAATGGGCGTGCATGTGCACTAACGTCCTTGTAAGGTCACATTTCTATAGATTGTTTATTTTACTTCAATCAAATATTAGCGACTGAGCTTGATCAAAAATAGAATTTCCACAATTAAAAGTTGCCTCGTTTGTGGAATTTACATGGCGTCATTAACTGACACAATTGAAAATAAATAACATAAACCAAAACAAAACATTTCCTAAAAATAGAAAAGTAAATCCTTACCTTGAATTAGATGGCCGTATGTCATACGGCGTGATGTCCGCATAAGACGTACCGCACTTGTTCACCATTTCTCAAATGTGATAAAAATAATACAAAATAAAAACATTTAACACTGGATAGCATCAACTGAATTCGTTTCTATGATATAAAAGACAGGTTGAATTAGTCACCATTTTCTAAATAAATCCAACAAGATAAAGATTGTGTGCGATCGTTGGCATGATGCGGCAAGAATAGCGCGACGAATGACGAACAACACGAATGTGAAAAACCAGAATAAAAATCGGTGTTGTAATATTTAAAATATAAATTACAGATAAAGGTGCATACAGAATTGCTAGACTTTGATATCGACACAAGTTATCAAAAAAAAACGAGTTTTTTTTTTTCGAGGCTTGCAACTGACAATCGAAATCGTAACCTTTTCGATATCTACTATTGATCGAAAAGCGTAAGATATTCTCTCTATTATCAAACAGAGCCATTTCTACGTAGGTATCGATTTTAACCTTGATAATTATTTATTGATCGTTATCAGGCGAGAATAACTTTAGTTTCCATAATCCAATATTTTACTTAAAATGTGTTATAAATTATTTGATTATTTTAGATTTAAATAGCAGCGTTGGAAGGCCTCCCTCTAGGTGCTAATCATATCATATAATCTAGGTGGTAGGTGCCTAATCAAGGCTGCGGACGTCTGGTGGATGCAAAACGCACAGGACCGATCAGTGTGGCGACGCTTGGGGGAGGCCTATGTCCAGCTGTAGACGTCTTTCGGCTGAAATGATGATGAAATTTAAGTAAAAAGAAACCATTTATGAATCATCAATATCAATACTTCACCTGAAAGACAGCACAGATATCTCCATACCGGAGGTGTAAGAAATCAAGAATAGAATAAATAAAAGTGTATCTATCACCTTGCCCAATCCAGGGATTGAACCCTAGGCCTCACGTTTAACTCTTACACGATACAAAATTATTTTGTTACGTGGAACGTAAGTAAAAAAAAAATTGCACTAAATATATTCTAACGACTATCTATATTTGGAGAGGGCGCTACTGTGACAGCATAAACATCAGCTCCGTATATAATTTGTAATAAAAATCATAAAAGTAAAAAATATAGTGAAAAACCAGTGTAAAAGTATAAGAGACTAGTAAAATCAGTGAAAGAAAGTTAAAATATAAACTATTAATTAATTTAAAGCATAACAAAGTGACAAAATAGACAATAACAACAAAGTCTTTTTTTATGGTGACAAAAAGAAGTTGTCTCAAGCTACTCATTCTGCGACATATGTGACTGTCTACTGAGAAGAACCACGGCCGATCTAGTGAAAACTAAGTTCCGATAAAAAGTTAGAAATGCAATAACCTAAAAATCAAGGTATTGTCAAGTCACACAATAGTACCACCGATTTATTTATTAATAAAAGTGACATCTAACGGAATTTCTAGAAACCAGGTAATACGCTAATATCGTCAATATCGATAACTCATAGTAGCCGAGCAGAGATCCTACGAGCCTGCTTAATACTGCCACACGTCAACAGAGGGCGCAAAACCCAATATGGATGAAATTAAAGATATGTTAAGAAAAATGCAAGAAGAAATGAGCCAGCAAAAAGTAGAAATGGTGGCCATGAAAGAAGACATTAAAAACACAATCAACAATAATATAAATGAGAAATTTAAGAGTTTGGAAAACAAAAACTTACAACTTGAGCAAAAATTGGAAACACAAAAATTGTCAATCGATAACTTTGAAAGGTTCACTAGAAGAAAAAACCTGCTGTTTTTTGGAGTTGATGAGCGAGAAATTAGCTATCAAGATTTGGAGAAAAAAGTTTTAGATATAATAAACAACATTTTGAAAATCAAATGTGAAAAGCATTACATAGAATCTGTAAGAAGACTTGGAAAAAAAAGCGAAAAAATCAGACCTATTGTAACTACTCTGCTTACTATGGGGATGAAAATAGAAATACTAAAAAACAAAAAGAATTTGGAAACAACTTCCTACTACATAAAAGAAGACTTCCCACTAGAGGTGCTCAAAAAACGAAAAGAACTCCAAGGAGAAGTAGAGATGCTGAAAGAACAAGGAAAAAGAGCTATAATAAAATACGACAAAATCATTTTACTTGAAAATAATAAAAAACAATACCCAGAATGGCAAAAAAAAACTCAAAATAAAAAAAGGAACCTATCAGAATCTCCAGAGACGGCAACAAACACAACAAACTTTGAGAACATAGAAAAACAGACCCAAAAACAACCTGATAAGATAAACAAGACTAATAACATAAGCAATTATATCATAAGAAAACCTACGCTCACATTACCAGACAATTCACAAAGAAGCCTCCCTAATCAAACTTCAAAATAGCAACTAACGCCGCCTCCTCTCGAACTCCCAACACGGCTTGTCACCGCGGGAGCTCTAGACTATAACCCTCCAGCATGCCAACATCAAGATCTTTACAAACAAAACCTTTACATTTGTACATACAATGTAAAATCCCTATTATCACCGCAAAGAATGCTACTGCTACAATACTCTTTAGAGAACATTAAATATGATATTGTTGGACTAGCAGAAGTCAGAAGAAATGGAAATAATATCATTGAGGACGATCAGCATATATTCTGCCACACTGGGGAGTCCAAAGGACTCCATGGAGTCGGATTCTTAATTAAGAAAAAATACAAAAATAATATTGAAAATTACATAGGCATATCCGAAAGAGTTTGTCTGCTGAACTTGAACTTTGTAACAACGAAACTTTCACTTATACAAGTCTACGCACCCACCTCGGACGCAACTGAGGAAGAGATTGATGCCTTCTATGACCAAATAGAAAATGCCCGAAGCCTTGCAAGCGGCAAAGTAATATTATTGGGTGACTGGAATGCAAAGATAGGTAAAAGAAAACTCGAAGAAAACACAATAATAGGCCCATACAACTACGGTGAGAGAAATCATAGAGGCAAAAAACTTGTTCAGTATGCTCTTAAAAATAAATTTACCATAATAAACACAATATTTAAGAAAAAAATCAAGAATCTTTGGACATGGATAACACCGGACAAACAAAACAAAAACCAAATAGACTTTATTTTGAGTAATCACTCAAAACTCTTTACCAACATAGAAGTCCTAAACAAACTCTCATTCCCAAGTGATCATAGACTTTTGAGAGGAACAATAACTCTAAATACACAAAAGAAAAGCCGAGCTACCTTTAATTCAATCCCAGTAACCAACTTATCTGACGAGAAATCACAAGAAATATTCCTTCATGCCCTAAGAACAAAAATTGAACAATTGAGCTGGGAAGACAATGATGACATAGAGTCATATTATTTCAAGATAGAGTCATCCATACAAGAAAGTTTAAAGAATACTTCTCCTATAAAAACAAAGAAAGAAATAATATCAGAAGAAACTAAAAACCTAATTAAAAAACGCACCGATCTACAATATAAATCCTCCAAATCAAAAGAAGAAAAAAAAGAACTTTCAGAACTATACAAAATTACAAACAAACTACTTAAAAAAGAATACGATAATCACAGGATAGAAATAATTGAAAAACATTTACGCTCCACTGGAAGCCAAAAGAAAGCATATAAACAATTAAATACAGGGAAAAAATGGATTCCAACATTGAAGACAAAAAATAAGCCAAAAGAACAACAAACTAGGAAAGACCTTGTAAAAATTGCCTCAAACTTCTACGAAGAGCTGTACGATGATAAATCTGCTGATAATAAAAGCTACGAAAAGTCTTCAAAAACAGGAGATAGAAATCAGACAGTTCAACCTTTCCACAGCACCGAAATAATAAAGAGAATCGAAAAATTGAAAAAAGATAAAAGTCCTGGGGCCGATAATATTCCAAACGAAGCTTTGATACTAGGAAGACATCTATTGTTAGGTCCGCTCACTACTCTCTTTAATAAAATACTTGAAAAACAAGAAATACCGACCAATTGGGCAATGTCACGGATAACTCTTATATACAAAAAGGGAGATCCAGAGGATATAAATAACTACCGACCTATTAGTCTTCTGCCTACAATTTATAAGTTGTTTGCTATGTGCCTGGAGAAAAGAATAGAGCCAACTATAGAAAAGAACCAACCGGTAGAACAGGCTGGCTTTCGCCAAGGGTACTCAACAATGGATCATATACATACCTTAGATCAAATAATTGAAAAATATGTAGAATACCAGGAAAAACTCTATATAGCATATGTTGACTACGCGAAAGCGTTCGACTGTATCTCGCATAAAAATATCTGGGACGCATTGGAGCATCAGAACCTTCACTCTACATACATCAATATTATCAAGGATATATATAGAAAAAGCACAAGTCGGGTTAAACTGGACAGGCTAGGCCAAGAATTTAATATTCGTAGAGGCGTGAAACAGGGAGACCCGCTATCACCAAAGATCTTCATTGCTGTCTTACAAAACATAATGAAAGACCTAGACTGGGATCAAAAAGGAATAAATATAGATGGGAATAACCTCAGTAACCTGAGATTCGCCGACGATATAGTACTTTTTGCTAAGTCATCAAAACAACTTCAGAAAATGCTGATAGAACTAAGCGCTGCTAGCGAAAATATTGGGCTACAACTTAACACCTCAAAGACAAAGATAGCTACCAACGGCACTAAAGATATCATAATAATAAACCGAACAACAATGGAGTACGTAGAGAGCTATACATACCTTGGAAAACAAATTTCATTCCAAAACACAAGACACCTAGACGAAATAGAAAGGCGCATTAACATGACGTGGAAAAAATACTGGAGTAACAAGGAAATATTAAAATCAAAACTCCCAACAAGATTAAAGAAGAAAGTGATGGATTCGAGCCTCCTGCCCTGCTTAACATACGGTGCCCAAACATGGATCTTTAACAAAAAAAATATGTCAAAAATACGCGCTTGTCAACGGGCCATGGAGAGGAGCATCCTCGGTATAAAAATTTTAGATAAAGAAAATAGTGAAAAAATAAGACAAAAGACCCAAGTGATAGACGCACTGAAACATGCACTACGTTTAAAATGGAAATGGGCAGGACACATCGCCCGCTCCTCTGCAGACAGATGGGTCAAGCGAGCAACCATTTGGAAGGGCCCTGGAGGCCCTGGAGCAAAAAGAAAAAAGGGCAGACCAACAGCTCGCTGGGTCGACGACATACCAGAAGTAGCAGGAAGAAACTGGGTGAAAACAGCTACCAACAAAAAAAAATGGAGGCAACTGGAGGAGGCCTATACCCGAAAGGGGCCATGACATATTTAGCTTATAATATTTATACTTAATGTACTTTTTTCTAACGGTAACCGATGTTTTGGATTAATAAAGGCTTTATTATTATTATTATTATTATCTATATTTGAATACCAGCATTTTGAGATTGCGTTCCATTACACATAGATTACATAAGACTAGCAAACTATGAATTAATTAAAAATTGAGGATATGAAACGGACTTAAGAACCCGATGAAAGTTGACACAAAAAATTGTACAGGATCTCTGGGAAAGATGGAGGAATGAGTACCTAGTACAAATAACAGAAAGAAGTAAGTAGAGACAAGCTACAAGCAACCTCAATGTTGATGATAATGTCATGATTCATGATGACAATCTTCCGCCGGGAAAATGGCTGATGGACAGAGTCAACGAACTACATCTCGCTTCCGACGGTAATGTTTGCGTGGTTACAGTGAAAACCAAAAACGGATAACAACGTTACTTTATTACTTATCGAAAAATTCACCGAACCAGTTCACTAAACGATATCACCAGAGATAGTTCGGTCTTTTTTTAAACGACTATGACCAGACTATGGATAATCATCATTATTATTTTGTTTTTTTTTTGTATTTGTGTGAAATTATTGATCTTTTTCTATTATATATGATACTATTGAACTTTTATCCTTGACGTTCTATTTGTACATTTAAATGATTCACAAATAATATTATTTACTGTTATTGAAATTTGTTGTTATTTAATGTTTTTTTTTTTAATCTATGCACAATGTATGTTTTTATGAATGAAGCAAAGATATTAAAATAAACAGATATGTTATGAGCGCACGCATTGTGAAGACTCGAATAGGCCACAATTGTGACCTTTAGTCTTTAGTTTATGTCACGCATGGCGAAGATTGAATAGGCTTTGTTGAAACAAAAACAAAATAAAAAAATGCCATTGTGTGTATTTAGAAATTGTACCAATTATGATACCAAAGTACATAAAACAGAAGGGATCTCATATCATATGTAAGTACGCAATACGCCTCAATTTACTAATTTATTTCATATTTTTTTTCTAATAATCTGATATTTGGAGGTTAGAAAAAGATAACAACATTGGTGGTCAGAATAATGTTTGTTTACATTCACACGCAAGTGACAAACGCTAGCTGTCTCTTTTTTTCTTGTTGGTTTTATCAAGCCATCCCTTTCGACTTGTAGTGAAATGTCAGATGAATAAAAAGTGTGTATGTGTGCTGCCGCTGCTGCGCGGAACACTTTTTTCAATTGTTTTGTGAGTGTATAACGTATCTGTTTATTTGAATATCATTGGAATGAAGTAAACGAGTTTATGACTTATGAAAAATCGAATCGATATACCAACATATTTATAACACGTTAGTCGATAAATCTAAAATTGAATAAATTAAATATTACGCGAAAAAGAAGAAGTTAGATCATCAATACGGGAATTAAAATTCAATAAAACATGTAACCCATCATATCTATATTATTCATTATTTATATATCCAGATTTATTATTTGCCGACATAACCCGAAGAATTGCCAAGTGTGCCTGTGCAGAAAAGATAGTCGATGGGGCCGAAAAGTTGTGGAGTGACGACCGCGTTCCGGACGACACACGCAGCGTTGGAAGGCCACCCTCTAGGTGGAGTGATGACCTGGTCAAGGCTGCGGGATTCCGCTGGATGTGAAACGCACAGGACCAATCGTTGTGGCGACACTTGAGCAAGTTCGATGACCAGCAGTGGACTTATTTTGTCTGAAATGATCATGATGATGAGACTTAATAGTTATTTTACCATATTGTAACTTTGAAATTCACAGTGCAGTGGTGGCCCCGACTTACGTGTCGCAGGTCGTGAGTTCGAACTCACGCAGGCACTTTACTTTGTGTAATTATTTTATCACCATTGCTTTTAAAACAGTCAAGGAAAACATCGTGAGGAAACCGGCATGTCCTGGAACGAAAATTCGATGACATGTGACATTCACCAACCCGCACTAGGCCCGCGTGGAGGATAAGGCCCAAGGACGAGGAGGCCTGAGTCCCAGCAGTGGGAACATTATAAGGCTGATGATGATACCAATTGTCTCGACAATTATTGTCACAACAAAAATAAGTGATAGTACATTTCTTTTAAAACATACTTTTTGAATTGAAGGTTGACAAGTGATTTTACATTAAGCAATGTAAAATCACTTGTCAATCCTCATCCAATGAGCCCCAATGGTTGAGGAATTACTTTGGCCACTTTCTTCATAGTTCCATATTTTTTCAATGTTCCCAAAGTTACATAAGTACGCCAAGTTTAAGCATAATCGGATACCACAGAGGCCCTAGACAAGTGACATTCTATCATCGAAAGCGTGACGATGGCGATTGTCAAAAAGGCAAAATTGTAAAGAATTGACAAGTGCTATCGAAAAATCACGTGATCATACCCTTACATTTTGACATTTCGACTATCGCCTTCGCTGACATCGAATGTCACTTGCCATAATCGATTAGCACATAGTTGCCGGACACACATACGAAACCAAAGTAATATAAAGATTGTTATAATAATAGTTATTTGTGCAACAAGAGAGCAAAGTCGTTTTTTGCTGCGAGTGCTGATTTTGAATCCTGAATGTGGCAAGAGATTCAAAGGCACGAGATGCAAAAAACTTTGCTCTCGTGTAACACACATAACTTTTCACTTCAGCAGCGAGAACACTTTAGGAGATAAATTAATAAACAGGAATAGATTGAAATAACTATGTTCGGTTTTTGACCAACCTTTTTTTTAATTAAATATTTGCTGGCGGCTTATGAACCTAAGCACATTGTATGTAAAGTATTTGTGGGTGGAAATCGTTCGTTCCTACCATCTCCAAGAAGGCAATTGAACACCACCTACCTCGTCTCAACTCCCGGGTCAGCAGAAGACCTGCAGCATGCACGGCACTTCACAGTTGGGCAGTCCAGACGTACCAAGGGTTCAAGGTCTTGAAGATAGCACACCACACGGTAGTGAGTCCACAAACACTACAGATACTAAAACGTTTAGCTTGAGACACGATTACAACAAGAGAGGAAGAAACGTTCATCCAGCTCAGGACGCTAATTCGTACTGCACGCCACGGGTATATAGAACTGCGACGTAGGTCGAGGGCGAGTTTAGTGATAATTTACCAACTACCCTTAATTCGATAATAAGAATCGAACATACCCCCCACCGAAATCAATATGATTGATTTCCTTAAATGAATGATAAGTGTGGAATATGTTACACAAATAAAAGTTACATAAATACATTTATGATGATACATGTAGAGTGTGTTCTAAATGTAATTTAAGTTTTTGTCCCGTGTACACTACACGGGACAAAAACTTAAATAAACTATCTATAATATATTGTGAAGGTAATTAATTTGCATAGGGTAATGGACAAACTTTATTTGTAGGTCTTTGGATTAATCCATTTTTAGTTTGTAGAGTTAAAACGCGATTTACTTTGTCGGCACCACTATGTACCTTCTCATTTCGGGCTAAATTCCATCGGAGGGGCTTAGTTAAATGAGACTTGAGCAAAACTAAATCTCCAACCTTTAAGTTAGGCGAAGTTGAAAACCACTTCGCTCTCTGCTGAAGAGTGTGAAGGTAGTCATCTGACCAACGCCTCCAAAAGGACTGTGAAGCTTTCTGGACGAATTGCCAACGTGAAAATCTATTTTGAGGGACGTCCTCAAAGTCATATTCCGGTACAGCTAATAAGCTCTGACCTATGAGAAAATGACCTGCGGTCAACACTTCGAACTCGTTTGGGTTGTCTGACAAAGAACACAAAGGCCGTGAATTTAAAACGGCTTCAATCCTACAGAAAATTGTGCTTAATTCTTCAAAAGTGAGTGATTTGTCACCTACTGCACGATAGAGGTGATATTTAGCAGATTTTATTCCTGCTTCCCAGAGTCCGCCCATGCTCGCAGCGTTAGGAGGGTTATTACGCCATTCTACATGACATGACGTTAATCCGTTAGAAATTTGATCAGCACCAGTTTTACTACTCCAGAAGTTCGCAACTTCTTTTAAATGTTTAGCTGCTGCAATAAAATTGGTGCCGCAATCAGAATATAAACAACAGCAAAGGCCGCGGCGAGCTACAAAACGGTCGAATGCCGCCAAAAAACAATCGCAACTTAAATCTGTAAGAACTTCTAAGTGTACAGCCTTCGTTGAAAAGCACACGAACAAGCATAAATATGACTTATGGACCCTTGCATTGCGCCTCAAACTTTCTTTCACAAAGAAAGGGCCACCCAAGTCACAACCAACGTGATCGAAGACTTTACCAGGTTTTAGTCTGGGTGCTGGTAACGGACCCATTGCAGGCTGAATTGAGCCAGGTCGGCATCGAAAACAATTCTTGCATTTTGACAGAACTGATCTAATCATTCTACGAGCACTAACGATCCAATAATTTTTACACAGTATGCCTTGTAAGGTACGAGGCCCAACATGCAAATATAACTTGTGGTAATATTCAATAATTAAATTTGTCGTGTAACATTTAGGTAAAAGCAAAGGATGCTTAGTGTTATAAGGTAGATCGGAATGCACGAGTCTACCCCCCACCCTGAGGAAATTGTGAGAATCTACAAAGGGTGAAAGTTTACGAAGGGAAGCAAAATTTTTATCTTTTAGCAACGATTCGATTTTATCATGAAAATGATTTAATTGTATCACTCGAATTATTATATCACGAGATTTTCTTAGCTCTGAAGCACTGAGAGGCCCATACGTTCTTACAGGTGCCTTAGACTTGAGGTTATTCATATATCTCTGCCACCAGGCCATAAGACGTTGCAATTTATTAAAAGATGTAATTTTATAAATATATCTTCTAAGTTATTCTTAATTGATATATTTTGATCGACACACGTAGTTAAAATGAACGTATCACAATTAGTTTTAATATCAGGAATAGTATATCCTTCCTTTACATAAAATGGTTTCATCGGCCACTGTTGTTGGCTTTCATAAAGCCATGTTGGACCGTGAACCCAATCCGTAGCATCTTTTACGAAGCGAGCTGGCATTGCTCCGCGCGAGCAAACATCGGCAGCGTTATTTTCGGTGTTCACGTGAAACCAACAATTTGGTGGCACCACAGCGATTACTTGACTAACACGGTTAGCAACAAAGGTTTTTAACTTATAAGGTGGCGTTTGCAGCCATGCTAAAACGTTGTTTGAATCACCTAACGCAATAATAGAAACCTTAAAACCGTTTAAGTTTTGTACGACAAAACTAACCAGCTTTGATAATAGAACCGCAGCTTCTAGCTCAAGCCTAGGAATTGACAAAATTGGATTTAGAGGCGCGACCTTAGATTTACTCAACAGTAACCTAACTTTCACGTGACCATCCTTATCTTCACTCCGTAAGTAGATACAAGCTGCATAGCCACGCGATGACGCATCGCAGAATCCTATTAGCTGCACTTAATTGAAGTGAGATATTAAAACATGACGCTCAATTCGCAATTTACCTAAAACTGGCAGTTCGGCAATAAACTTATTCCACTGGGTGGTCAGCTCAGTTGGCAACTGATCATCCCAGCCAAGGCCGAGTTTCCAAAGATCTTGCATTATGCACTTTGCGACAAAAGTACATGGTGCGACAAAACCTACTGGGTCAAATATACTCGCGAGTAGTTTTAAAACAGAACGCTTAGTTTGTTTTGCGTCATTTAAATTATCATTAAAAGAGAATGAGTCACACGAAGGTAACCATGTCAATCCCAAAACCTTGAGAGATGACGATAACGTATCGTCCTGAAAGTTGATGGTAGAAACTTGATCTGATTGCATTCTTGTTAGCAAATCAGGACAGTTACTAGCCCACTTTCTTAAATCATATCTACCACTCTTAAGTAAGGAAATTAAATCGTCTTGCAACGTGCAAGCTTCTTCCAGGGTCTGGCAAGACCATAGGACATCGTCAACGTAAAAGCCTTTGGTCAGTACGTACGCTGCCTTGGTTCTTGGCTCCGCTTCACCATGCGGCATGCTTTGATCTAGCTCATCCGAGGCTAA
The DNA here is from genome assembly GCA_964057195.1 of Orthosia cruda. Taxonomy (NCBI): domain Eukaryota; kingdom Metazoa; phylum Arthropoda; class Insecta; order Lepidoptera; family Noctuidae; genus Orthosia; species Orthosia cruda. The sequence goes on from OZ059849.1 coordinate 15,530,132, forward strand.
CTGGTGCAACGTACGCACAGCAACAAAAGGTGCACTACGAAGACCGTAAGTATTTCGAGTTAACTCATAAATACAAACCGGGTCCATAGGATTATCACGCCAGAGTATATGCTCGTACTTCCTGTCAGCAGGATCTATGATCACGCCTCGGTACATTTTTGACACGTCAGCAGTAAAACAGACATCGTAAAGTCTAAAACTTAATATTATGTTTAAAATATCTTGATGTAGCTTTCTACCGGTCAAAAGAGAGATTTAGCGAAATACCAGAGCTTGTTTTTGAGGATCCATCAAACACTACACGCAAGGGCGTCGTAGTACTAGACGGACGCAACACACAATGGTGTGGGATAAAATAACCCGAAGGTTCAGTACCAGTGTATGGTACCATGTGTCCAAGTGACTCGTAATCTTTCATAAAGTCGACGATGAAGATGACGATGAAGGTCTGGAGACCGAGCTAGACGTCGCTCAACCTGAATAAGTCGCTTAAGAGCAGTACTATATGAATCACCGAGCGCCTTATGCTCAGGGTTCAATAAAATTGGGGAAACATATCTACCGATTTCATCACGATAATGTTTCTCCTTGTATATTTTTTCCGCTAATTCCTCTAACGGATCAATAGGAACTTCACAAGGTAATGATTCCACTTCCCAAAAACGTTTGAGAGTTTCATTTAAATTATGTTCTTCGATAGTATACGATACTAACGATGTTGTAGACGCTACAACATCACGACCAGCCAAAATAATATCAATTGGCGACTTTTTATAAAACAACGGATCGGCTAAATGTAAATCTTTAAAATCATCAATTACTTTTTGAGGTATTTTAACGGTAGGCATGTCCGAAGTCAGTTGAGGTAAAATTACTGCATTTACATTAAAACAAGAAGTCGTACAACTTGACTTTAAAGTTAACGATACTCTGCCATTATTCTTGACTAATTCGCCACCGAGGCCTAGAATATTATAAGGACACCTTTTAGCAGATAATCCTAAACGTTGAAAGCAATTTTGTGTAATAAAGTTCGACTGCGCACCTGAATCTATTAAAACACGAACAGCTTGGTAGTTGTTAAATGAATCCAACACATGCACAATAGCTGTTCCCAATATGACTGCATAGCTAAGTGTGGATGCTAAGTGATTATTAGTATCATTGATAACAGCGGACGCTTGCATTTCGCATGACGACACCGTCGCGGGCGCCTGTTCGACTGCGGCGGGAACAGAATAACAAGCCGGTTTAGGTTCGCTATCGCTCGCTTCCCGATGCAATAGAACATGATGTGGCTCCTTACAAACATAACATCTAAATTCACTTTTGCAGTCTTGCATCGTATGAATCGGTTTTAAACAATTGTGGCATAACTTTAATTCATTAGCTCGGCTAATGCGTTGTGTGTTAGTCAGATCACGAAACTTATTACACCTAAAAATCATGTGACTTTCTCCACAATGTAGACATGACAATTTTGAGCTTGAAGTTACATGCGAGTAATTATTTTTATTCTGCCTACCAAGCGGTAATTGTTTACGCTGATTCGTTTGCTGTGCACTTGAACTCGGTGAATAGGATGCAGAATGACTTAAAACTTTTATATGATTTTGGACAAAACTAATTACATCTGAAAAATTTGGAATAGATTATTGATTTATATTTTGTTCAAATATTTTACGTGTATGGGGATCTAAAGCCCTTAAGGCAATATGACAAATTATATAACTATTTAAATTCTCAATGTTCAACGCTTTTATAGCTTTGTATGAATGGTCAAAGGTTTCTATAAATGAGTTCAAATGATCTGTTGATTCTCTTTGCAGCGGCGAAAAGGTTAACATTTTGTCTAAGTACCTACCAGCTAACATTCTGTTATCTTGATATTTATCAAGAAGACTTTGCCAAACGAGTTCGTAGTTATTCAGAGAAATAGGCACACTCTTTACAATATTTAATGCAAAACCTTTTGTGCATGACATTAGATAGTGAAATTTATCTATTTTTGGAATACTTGTCTGATTATGAACCAAAGAACAGAATGTCTCGAAAAATGTATTAAAATTTTCAATGTCCCCATCGAATGCAAAAAGTTCTAACTTAGGAAGTCTTGGTCTAGACTCCAGAGAGCGCGAAGTATCTTCAGCCTTATTACCATAGTCAGAAGGTTCACATTTCGACGCACTGAACTTAACTCGGAAATATAAATCATCAAAACTTTTCATTTCCTGATTACGAAGGAATGACTTAGGGTCATATTCAAGTTCCTTTTCAAGAATTTCAACGATTAGACTTTCAAAAGAGTACGTAAATTATCAAAATCAGCCACGTGCATCAAAAATAATTCTTTCGATGCTGGATCCGAAATATCCTTTGACGAATCATAGGCATTTTGCATTCGCTCAAATATTCGTTGTTTTTTATTAATTAACACTGTTAATTCATTACTTTGGCACGCTTCAGCCACTTCTTTCATTTCTTTACTTCGGGTAACGGGCCGCGCCATTTTGTTTTATCTACGACGCAGATGGCGTGGTCAAAGTTAAAACGAACGAATACGGAATAATTATACGAATGTTTTTGCAAATTAATTACCAATACACCAAAGACACGGTCAGAATTTAAAGGGACGGAACGTCTGAAATCACACTAACTATGAGTTAGGTAGAAAATTATCTAGCACGGCTTGTTTCTAACTACGAGTTCGAGGGTTCATATACCATCCGGCTCGAAGGACCACTTTGGTTGTTCGGTTTTCGCCCAACCTTTTTTTTAAATTAAATATTTGCTGGCGGCTTATGAACCTAAGCATATTGTATGTAAAGTATTTGTGGGTGGAAATCGTTCGTTCCTACCATCTCCAAGAAGGCAATTGAACACCACCTACCTCGTCTCAACTCCCTAATCAGCAGAAGACCTGCAGCATGCACGGCACTTCACAGTTAGGCAGTCCAGACGTACCAAGGGTTCAAGGTCTTGAAGATAGCACACCACACGGTAGTGAGTCCACAAACACTACAGATGCTAAAACGTTTAGCTTGAGACACGATTACAACAAGAGAGGAAGAAACGTTCATCCAGCTCAGGGCGCTAATTCGCACTGCACGCCACGGGTATATAGAACCGCGACGTAGGTCGAGGGCGAGTTTAGTGATGATTTACCAACTACCCTCAATTCGATAATAAGAATCGAACAAACTATTTATTGTGAATCAAAATAATTAACATTGTAGGTAGAGGTACCAATTCAATAAAATGGAACATTTTAAAAGTTAAAAGTAAAATTACTGCAATTCTGTAAATTAAAAGTAAAAGATTTATTTGGCAATGTTATAATTGCATTGAGGTGAGTTTGATTATCTGGGGTTAAGGTTTCTGTTTCGTTGGCGGATTGAGAAGGAACAACGGTGAACGTTGGTGACTCTGATCGGCTTTCTGTGTAAGTACACTGTGCGTCGCTGGAAGTGGATGGGCGTGGGTGAGACCAAGGATCCGAGGTCGAATTCAGACTCACTGTTTCCACTATACGCTTACAGATCTTCGTCATCTAGTAGCACTCCAGAACACCACACCAAAACGAAAACATTAAAAAAACAACAGTTCGAGTATCTGAATTACGAATGTTAAGATATTTTACTTAATTCATCTAACTTTTGAGAAAGTGAACTGATTGCGATAAAACAAAAACTAAGTAATATTTTTATTTACCCACAATTTGACGCAACATTCCTTTTACGTGATGCGTGCACAAATAAACAGACAAACAGGCAAACGATAGATTAATTTAAATAAATAACCATGATATAGTGTTGTTTGGGGATGATACTTCACTTTTGTTTAAAACTAAAACGTAAGCAACTGGTTTCTGACGATGTAAATAATGTGATCTCAAAAGTAGTTCACTGGTTCAATATTAACAATTTACCCTAAATTAGTTTACCCTACCTCACGTTAGGCAGGTGATAACTGATGTGTTGATAAAAGGCGAAGATCTGAATCCTGAAAATAGCAAAGTATTCTTAGGCTTAACTTTGGATGCTAAGCTTCAGTGGTGTCCACATATATATAAACTGTCGAAAAGGCTAAGCTCCTAAGTTAGGAAAAAATCGTATTTTAACTGACATAGAGACGACCCAGTGTAATGTCGTACGGTATTCTGTTATGGGGAAATGCCGCCGACATTCAAACTATGTTTTGCAGAAAAGAGCTGTTCGATCAATTTATAAATTAAACCCGAGACACTCTGTCAGATATAATTTTAAGGAGATTAATGTAATGTCTGTGCATTCATTCTCTGAAAATCTTTTATATGCCCATTTGTTTTTTTTTTTTAATACATTGATATCCTTAACATAAATACTAGGAACAAACACATTTTTAGTACCTACAACAAGGCTCAAGAAAATAGGTGGCTCGTTTAGATGTCAATGTATACGCTTTTTTAATAAGCTGCCAAACCACGTACAAGATCTAAGCCTTAATAAATTTAAATCATTCATTTAACGTAAATTGTGCCAGAAAGCATTTTATATCGTTAAATATTACGTTGAGGACAAAAAGCCTTCGGATTGAGCTGCTCCAATTATTATTTTTTTGCATCAGGAATTTTGTATTTTTTTTTGGTTTTCTTGCATTGAAAAGAATATTTACTTTTTAATGTATTATATTATTTTATTTTAACTATTGTGAATGCGAAGACTATGTGGATCTTTTTTTTTTCTCAGTTAGTTTTTAATCATGGTCTGGCAGTTTGAGTAATTTATGCGGCCTACCCGAATGTCCTTTCTTTGGTATTGTTCGCCGAATCGTTGAGCTCCTTAAATTCTGAGTTGAGCTGCACGATTATTGACAAATGCGTGCACTGACTGGACGGGTTCGCTCAATCTGGCTGGTTCTTTTCTCAAAAGACAATTTCAGACATCAATCTACATGGTCTTCACATGATCTAACCAAGATTTTGTCTGGACTTTAAAAAAAAACCGTGACCACTGAGTTTGTTTCGGCCTTTCTTCTCATAGTAGTTAGATCGGAAACGCCGACCTCATCCAATTAAAAAAAAATATCGACATGTAAAAGTGTTTGTACAAACCAACTTACAGAAATCAAAACATTTATCATTTAGCGATGAGCTTCTCTCGGAAATATCATTATATATCCTTTAACTCGTGGAGCTCGTGGCTAAATAATAACAGTCGCATGGGTCGATCTTCAAGGTTAAGCAACGCTTGAGGAGTTTGGTCGGAGGATGGGTGACCATTTCAACATACCGAGATTTTTCCGTGTCTCGGAAAGCACGTTAAGCCGTTGGCCCCGGCTGTCACTTGAAGATCTTTGACAGTCGTTACGGGTAGTCAGAAGCTTGAGATCTGACACCAGTCTTGCCAAGGAGTATCGTGCTACCCAGTTATTGGGTTGTGGAGGTCAGATAGGCAGTCGCTCTATGTAAAACTCTGAAACTCAGCTGAATCTGGTAAGACTGGAAGCCGACCTCCACATAATTGAGAAAAGGCTAGGCAGATTCATTGATCCTTCAACTATTACTATATTACGTCAACTGATTATGCGTTGTACAATCAACTTCGAAGCTGTGGAACAACTTTGATATTTACAGGCCAGCAACTTTATTTCGAAATATCGTGAACCAGCATGTCCTAGAACCAAAAATTCAAAGACATGTGGCATCCACCAACCGGCACTGGGCCCGTGTGGTGGCTTAACGGCCCATTCCCACTCACAGGCCTGTGACCCAGCTGTGGGAACATTAAAAGTCTAATGATGATGATGATGATTATAGATGATTATCATTTCGTGTTAGTGTTACCACTGATGTCCGGCTGAGTCTACATTGTACACGTTTGATGCTAAAAGGGAATAATAAAACACAACATCGAGAAATAAACTTTATTAAGTTTGACTTCATTTAAGTACCTACCTAGTGATAAAGTCAGGACAATTAATACCAGTGTACAGAAATTTTACTAAGGCACGTCAAAATAGGTGTACAATAAAGCATATAATAAATAAGTAAAAGGTCAATTTCGTAGTTAAAATAAATAACAAAGAAGAAAAAAAAAGAAAGAGAAGAAGAAAGTATAAGAAGTGAAACTCGATCTTAAGATTCACACAATTTATTTGCCTGACTGTATCTATCTATCTATCTATAGGCGGATTTATTTGTAGGATTCTTTTAAAGTTTGCAATACATTAACATGATTTTGTCGAAATTCAGGCCTAAATGTTCTAAATTAGCAACTGGCACCCGCGTACTGGTTAAATTAACATTAAAAGACAAGGTGACGAATCTGTAAAAAAGTTATCGTCAAAATTTAGGCATTTTTATCCATTCAATCAATGTGGAAGGAAAGTTCACTTCAATCCATCAATCTCAATCCATCCAAGTTTACATGGTGAGATGTTTACAGAATCGCACTGCAAGATCCTCAAAGCACAGGATGTATTTTGGGAAAATTTAACCATCATATTGTAGCATTTGGGCTTTGCCCTTTTCATACGCGTTCGTAGTTTTATTTAAGTGGTTATTGAAGTTATACTCTCTGGCGGAACCGTATTTATACTAATTACATTTGTATCTATGTAAATAAATGCCATGTAGCATTTTATATTATTATAAAATTCTGGTAATTATGGTAACCCTTTGCGTGCCCATGCCATATGGGCACACCCGGCGCAATTCTTGAACCTTGATTGTACATATTTTGCTATTCTTCTCAGTTACTTTATAATTATTGCTGTTATGTTGTTTCTACGTCGAAATTGTGGCGACGCTTGGAGAAGACTTATGCTCGGTAGAAATGATGATGATCGAGAATCATAAATGCGTTCATAAAAGTGCTTAAATTCTGATTGGATGCCGCAGAACAGAATCACAATTTCAAATGCTTCGTCAAAGTGAATCTGGTCTCTGGCATTTGCTTCTTATTATTCATCGGTTTCCATCTACAGCGGTCAGTGATCCTTTCGTAGGCAACTTTCCGATTCATCTGGATGATCATATCTAGTAGATTTTGGTCGTCGTGGTGGTTCTGGATGGCATCGCAGAGTGCTTGGATCATCCATGATCCGGATGAGTCGCGGTAGGACAGGAAGTCTGTGAAAGTGATAGAATATTAATTTTGCGGGTACATTTGATGATAAATTAGATATTTACTAGCATATACCCGCAGCTTTGCCCTCCTAAAACTTATTACTTGCCGAAATCAAAATCCGGTCAGCGGTTTAGAAAAAATAAAAAGAGAGAAATCATTATAGTTAGACAGACACACTCGCATTTATGTATATAGATAAATTTAATAATACATGGCTTTATTGTGCAACGAACTACGCTCGTGAAAGTCGGAAATTAACACAAGGAAATGTACTCTCGGGAAAAGACTTCACCAAGGTCCCATCTAAAAATTCATCAAAATTGTTTCGGTAAGACAGACAGAGTTACTTCGCATGTATAATATTACTAGGAGTATGGATTGGTATTTGAGTCGCGAGGTTTTCGACCAACACCTTAGAAGGCTCTGGTTTGGCAGCTGATTCAAGGGCTTGGACCAGAAAGCAGTACTGCTGGTCACGGCTCGTATTGTTCAGAGGTTCCAATGTCTGGAGCCCTTATCCTGGACCATCTTGGACCCTATGCCCGATACTGGGCCGTGGGCTTCTATTGCATATTATAATTACCTTCAACCGTAGAACACACAACGACGGTGTCAGCATGAGTGGGCACGGTGAGCAAACTTTTGTCTTGACTGTCTAAGAGATCAGTGTCGTCCCCCTCCTTCCAAAACCCGCAAGCCTATTAGTGGGATTGAAAAATACTTAGATCAACTTTGATGTCACACAAATAATAATAATTATACTAGCCTGTGACTTAGGCAAAGGCCTCTTCCCACTCAGAGAAGGCACGAACATGAATCACCACGGTTGCTAGACTAAGAAAGAACATATGAATTAAAAAGTCACATTGCTACTTGGCCGGCTTTAAACTCACGCCCCTGAAGCACAAGAGGCAAGCTCAAAAACCTTTAAAATTCATTCATCTTATTGCTTACCTTCAATAAATCAGGTAGACCACAAAAGTTTAGAAGGAAGCCATCAGTCTGCCGTGGATGCGTCATGTTCATCATCACCTCCTCAGAAGAAGAATAATAGCAAGACGGCATCTCAGAAGAGTAGTAGGTAGGCATTGTCAGAAGCTGACTGTCACACTGAGTGCGTAAGTTCACTGTGTGGCCAGCATCCATATTGCCACCTCTGCAAGCCTGTGGGGTATAAACATTATATTAAAACTTGAAGACTTAAACACAAAAAGAAAATACAATTTTAGAGCACTGTAAAACAACTGATAATTATAATACCAGCCGGTTACTGTGTCACTGCAGGGCAAAGGCCCTGGCAACATGTGTTTATATTCGGGTTAAAATTTATATAGCTTAGGGTAGGGTTACCTGCACGTACATTGTTGATCAAGTATCGCAAAGAACCTTTTATGGATAAAATAAATAAGTCTAAAAATTAAGTATAGATTCAAGCTGACCGAAAAAAAAAAACAAGTTTCAACTAAACCATATCCTTATACAGAAGACTTCAGATTGCCTCTTTGCGTAGCGTTTGTGGACTACGAGAAAGCCTTCGATTCGATCGAGACTTGTGCTTTGCAGCAGTGTCTCCAACGGTGCCAAGTTGATTACTTTTACATCGAGGTGCTGAAGTGTTTGTACAAAAACGCCACGATGTCAGTCCGACTTCATGATGAGACCATGGAATCTATCCTTCTGCAACGGGAGACCGGGAGACCTCATATCGCCGAAACTGTTTTCTGGTGCACTGAGGATATCTTCAAGGTTGTGGACTGGAGAGGCCTTGGAATCAACGTCAATGGCGAGTGTATCGCTCACTTTCGGTTTGCCGACGATATAGTGGTCATGGCAGAGATCATGGAAGACCTCAGTACAATGCTCAATGACCTCAGTAGAGTTTCCAAAAGAGTGGGTCTAAAAATGAACATGTTCAAAACCAAGGTGATGTATAATGTCCGTGTTGATCCCATTCCTGTCAAAATAGGAGACTTTACACTCAAAGTTGTGAACGATTATGGCTACATGGGACCAACGGTCCAGTTAGGTAGGTGCAACTTCTAGAAAGAGGTCATTCGTCGAATCAAATCTGACTCGGCTGGGCAGCGTTCGGGTAGTTATGCGGTATCTATGACCAGTGTGTGTTGCCAGTGATTATTTACGGGACATAGGTGTAGTCGCTCACAATGGGCCTCATCAGACAGTGTGATTAATTCTCATCACACTCATAAATTGTGATTGCTAAGAGAGCTAGGAAAGCTATGGATGGCTAAACATCGTGCTTATGTTACCTGGTCTTTTGTTTCTTTTGTTTGACTTAATGTGAAATTAATCTGTGGTACTTGGTTGGACATTTTAATCACGAACACTAAGTGCTTATAGGTACCGCTATACATAGGTAAGTTGCTATTTTCTTTAAATTGAAATTAGAATGATTCGTTACTTGCAATAGTGAAGAGAGAGATTTAAATGGTCATGATTGTTTGTTGCATAAATTTTAAGTGTGGCGATTTTGTGTTTTTCAGAAAAACGACCCTAGGGTGATGGCAAATTGGCAGGATGCTGAGGACTAAAAGGAAGTGTGGCGCAACACTACATGAGATGGCATGGAGCAAGGTCAAGAAAATGGTACCTACGGGTGATATGCTTGGGGAATCTGTCACATGAGAGAGGCCCGAGAAGGTTACGTACTGTGTTCCATGCTCGCCTCTCAAGAGGAATTACGGCTTACAGAACACCATGTGGTTTTATTCAGTTAGAGTCTGACATACCCCTTAGCTTGCCCCAGTGCTGAGGACATCCATGAGGATTTCCACATGATTCGATACAGTATTAAAACCTAACGATGGAGAACAAACGAGGACGTCTAAATTGTCGGTATTTCCGTATCGAGTATAGTCAATAGCATGAAAGTCAAAACCAATCGCAAATACACCTTCTGGTGATGAAACAAGAACAACAACTTTTTGAGGCGCTTTCGGCAGCCGTAATGGTGGTGCGCGGTAATCGGGACGGCCGGCAGGGGATTTCTGGCCACTTCAGAGCTAAGACATCGTAGTCATACAATCACTGTGTGTGTATAATCACTGGAAGCAAATATTGTATCCATATTGTATCTGTGACTATTTGAATAAATCCAGTGTTTGGATTAGTTTGTGCGATTTTATTTGCACGATTCCACCCTCCTACCGCCCACACTACACTCGATATCTTAACCTAAGGGAATACACCCTGACTTCTCGATGGTTAGCATCTCTCGGCCACCCTAGATGCGACATATGAATCTCGTTGCACATTCGCAAGCATCGGTATAGGTCTGGATGGAGAAAATGTGCACGAAACTCCAAAGACACTCTTTTCCATCAGTTTTAATTACAAGTATTTGGTTACATCGTTCTTGCCGGATAACAGTACATATATATGAGAACGACAGACTTACAGGTGAAGGAAAAGAGACTGCGTATCGGCAAGGGTAGCGTAGAGTATGTCCTGCTCACCCAAATGTCTCTCTGAAGATGGCGTATATGTTGGACCCTTTGGTTCCTTTCATGATTTGGTTAAGCTGAGTGATGCCGAACCATGCAACATATTCGTGAACGGGCGCCGTCTGTTGATACTGGTAATATATTAGCTGCCTCGGTCTATTTTAATTAGTGTGTTTTTGAATTGTTTGCTTTACACTTTATGTGCATGTACTATATATAACGTCTGCCTAACCCTTCGTTGAATACAGACCTGATGTTATGTTTATTTGGCTTATAACTGAGATAGGCTTAAAAAATAACCCAGGTTATGTAAAATCTACCTGAACGAAGAACAGCTTCGGCTTGTTGATGAGGCTCGGTTCCTTTCCGAAGATGTCCATGACTTCACTCAGTTGGTATGGCTGGTCTGCTGCATAGACCTTGCCCCCTTTGTCTCCATGCGTGAGGATTGTGACACAGACGCATGATGTCCTTTGCGCATGTGTATCCAAAGAGGCGACTGAAATATAAACAAACTTTTATATTAAAAAGGGGCAAAGTGCTAGTCTGACACATGCACAGAGGGTTCCATAAAGACAACAAATAAATATATAACATTACTAACGTCCATAAACAATGAAAGCACCGAACATAATTGTGCAAGGTTATATCTCCTAACCATCGGCACGGGAGAACTCTCAACGGAGACTAATCTCCATCACAGATAATATAATAGTAGCATGCAGATCCCATACAAAGAAACTGTGCCGACGTAACTAGCGTTTTTCGACGGACTAAACCAATTATTCTCTCCCAAGCGATAGATGGTGTTAGCAGTGACTTGCAATTAAAATGGTTTACTTATCGTTAATTTTACACATAATTCAATAACAAATCGATGCATGTCGCGCCATCTCGTGTTATTTATTTGAACCAAATTTTCTTTGTTAGCGCTGGGATCCCGTGTCTCCGTTGAGATTGGCCGCCGTAGTCAAAGTCGGTCAGGGGGACTTGTATATATCTAAGACGTCATGACGGACAGATAAACTCACTTGCTTTAAGATGATCGATAATATCTTCATATTTCAAGTTTCTCATCACGATGGTTAAAAAGCCAAGCTTGTGGAAGACCTGCCTTAAGCGGCCTTCATCATTGTAGGTTCCGTACCTCGTGGATGGTCTTTTCCTGTAATTATAAATAAAGCTACATTATTATCTACAACTAGCACTTTCCCTCGGCTTTGCTCCCTTAGCATTGCCGACAGGAACCATGCGTTTTTATTCTTCTGAAGTAGCTTTCTTTCAGTGGAATAATTTTTAAAAAAGATCAGTACTTCAAAGTACTATTTTCTACAAACAAACTTCACATCTTTGTAGTCTATCTATATAAATAAAAATCAATTATCAAATGCATATAGCGCATCTCTTCAGAACGGCTGCACCTATTTTCACGCAAAGTTTTTAAAGTTAAATCTTCTTCTTTAGTACACACATGCGAAGCTGGGGCGAGCAGCTAGTAGTACTTATTTAAAGCACTTTTTCTTTACCCTATCTGACTCTTGAACTAGACTCGAAACGAAGGGTGAACGATTGGGAAAATAAAATCAAGTTCTTCCCCACTGTTAACAAGTGAACCAAACATTACACATAAAAGTTTAGATTCACCCAAAGGACATTATAATCAAAAACATAGAAAGTATATAATGCATATGAATCATCCACAGTCTATAGTAAAATTTATCTATAATTATGTAAATTACAGGACATTCATACATAGTCATTCAGTTGTATATTTACTATAAAAAAGTACATCGATTGAATAGATTAATTTAAAAAAAAAACATAAGCGCACATAATCTTATACAAATTAGAACAAGTGCTTCTTTTATTTATAAATGTTTGCAAAAATCTTGTTTGCAATAAATAGTCCAAGGTCTAAAGTTTCTCAAAGCTTTTAGAAACAAGCATTAGCTAGTTAGGTGCAGAAACTATAAACCAGTGACATTCTATGAACAAACGCGTTGCGATAGCGTTTGGAAAAATGACAAAAATGCATGGGATTATCAAGAATTCTGAAAATGTAACTTGATCAATCCCTTACATTTTGGCATTTCGACTCATATTTTGGTGGTGGACAGAATCGAGAGGCGTGCAATGATTGTTGACATTACCGTCCCTCATGACGGGAACCTCGTGAAATCCGAGAAAGATAAGCAAATCAAGTATCTTGACTTGGCTCGCGAGGTTGTCGACATGTGGGATGTAGACACAGCGATCATTGTACCGATAGTCTTGTCAGCCAATGGCTTAATAGCCACGAGCCTCGACTAACACCTTAGCAGGCTCTTGTTAGGCGGCTGAGTCAAGGGCCTGATCCAGAAAGCAGTAATGCTTGACACGGCTCGTATTGTTAGGAGGTTCCTCTCTCTGGAGCCCTGGGCCTCTATATTTTTTTATATTTTAAATATTGTTTTTTTTTATTTTTTTATAAAGATATTTAAAAATGTAGATAAAAAGAAATGTAATGAATAAAGGACATAGTAATAATATTTGTCTCGTGTGGAAATTGAACCAGCGCGCGATGCGATGTGGAGTAGCCGCTATTCCTAGACCGCTTTTGAAAACTCAAAGCATTTATGTCAAGCAAACCACTTTTAAACTATCAGAGAGTAGGTGAGTCAGAAGGATGAAGTGGGCGTAGATTTCTTTGGAAAAGAACGTGCAAGAAACCCCATGGACACTTGTAAATCATGATATTACAAAAATCCTGGTACCTTACTACGACATCTCAATGCCATCATGAATCTGCCAAAAAAGGTTAGTGCTATTAATTCGTCCTGTATAGCTTCTTGTACTATCCCGCACAGGAATCATGATGATTTTAAAACGTCATAGCAAGGCCCTAGTAGCCTTATTCAAGTTGCTTCTACATATATGTGAGAATGATGTAACAAAAAACAATTTAATATACGAAGATTAGATAAAAAAATATCCTGGCGACGATAAGTATTGCACAATATCACAAATTGCACAATGATTTTGACCGTTTTGGTGAAATAATATACTTTTCTTCCAACTATGCTTTAATTTCATCACAATCACACTAAAAACTCAGTACAAAGCGAGTCTTTAATGCTCTAGAGCAATAAAAATGTATGAAATTTCATTATTGCACAGTTTATTTTTTAATCTTACCAAAAGGTGCCAATCTCAATAGCTCTATTCAGCCAGCCGATATCAATACTTTTTTTTTTTTACGTACGTATTATTCGTTTCTATCCTACTTGTTCCAAATTTAAAAAAATATTGCTGCTAACTCTGATTTAAAAATGAAAGAAAATTAAAAAAGTGATTTGGCGGGAACTTTGTTAATTTTGCTTGACAATATTTTTGGAAACGATAAAGTGTGATACTATCTGATTTTGAGTGCTTCGGCTTCGAATTAAAATGGAATCATCTAGCGACACATTAACTCCGGAAAACATTCTAAATGAAGCCGACAGTGTTATAGAAAATCTTTTAATTTTAATAATTAAACTTCTATTTTAACTGTTTGATATGAGTTTCTTTTATCTATTATTCCTATAGGTAATAGTTGAAAGAAAAGCAGATTATGCACCTCGCCTTAAGTAATTTATATTGCCCTCGTGCCTGTTAGATTAGAGCCCTCGCTAACGCTCGGGCTCTAAATCAGGCACTCGGTGCAATAATAAATTACTTTGTGCTCGATGCAATAATCTACTATTTCAACACACTTGCTCATAAAGTGACTCTTATTTCTCCGCAATTAGACATATAATGACACCTGTTATCAAACTGTGACTTTTTCATTACTATTATTCACAAGTGAGATAAAAAGGTTTTTTTTTTAATTTATTGGTTGAGTTGCTTTGTTCTTAAAAAAGTTTCGATACAAAAAAGATCGTGCTCAATAGTACAAATGCAACATATTTCATGCAACTTCGTATTTAAATAGATAATTTCAACTTGTACGTGTTTAATAAATAAAACTTTTACTTAAATGTAACTCTTGCTTTTGTCTGTAATAAAAAAACTTTCCTTAAAATAAAAAATCCCCTTTTTGAACGTGGCTAAAACGCTATCCACGAAAAGCCAAAAAAAAGATAACTCATTATTTTTAGTCTATGGCCGATCGCCATTGATCATACATGAGTATCTCTAAGTAGTCTGTGGTTAGATGCGCGCGCATAGGAAAACTGATTAATTTTGCCCGCCATTGCGAGAAAAATTTAACAACTCGTTTTCACTGTTGGAACTGATTTTTTGTATTATTTTCTTCACAAGTGTGTTGAAAAACGTCGTATGATACACGTGTGTATTGATGATTACCGTCCTCGGCTCTCTTAAGACCCTCACCTAACGGCTCGGGTCTCAATGGCGCCTCAGCGGTAATCACCAACATTACACACTTGTACCATAATGTACTATTGTATTTTTGCTTTACTTTGTGCCTTTGTTTGTGGTGAACAGTTGAATAGAATTATTTAATATAATCTGTCATATAACCATAAACTGCAATGTCACCAGCCTTAATACAAAATTTTTCACACGAACTCACGGATGAGGATTTGCTTCTAATTAATTAATGTGTACTTCTAAGATTAATAATCGTTGAACCTATTGTGGCCAGTTCCACCGTTACTATCGCCACCATTTATTTATTATATACTTTATAGTACACCACAAAAACATACAGGACACATTTACAAAAACAAGTGTACAATGGGCGGTCTTATTGCACAGGACAATCTCTTACAGACACCCTTTGGATGGACTGAAGAAGAGATGAATTTAGCACTCTTTCCTGGACCAAACAACTGGAGGAAGTTAGTCGTAAACTGTTTGCATCTGCGGGCTCCCTGAGAAGATTCCGTAATTTTCTTCCCATAACCACTTAAATTGCAATTGCACAATCTCTTCTTCCTATCCTGGACTATACTGATGCCAGCTACCTTAATGTGAGATCAAGAGGGGACCAGGGGTTCAGGGGGGCGGGAAGGGGAGGGGTGTGGGTGTGTGTGTGTGTCTGTGTGTGTGTGATATGTGGGTTGTGTGATTCCTTTGGCATGACTGAAAGTGACGTTTGAGATAGCATCAAAAAGTTAGATCTTAATAAGGGAGCTGGTCCAGATGGACTACCTCCTATTTTTATTCGTCTCTGCATGGATGCTCTTATTGTGCCACTGCAGATAATATATAATAAATCCCTTAAGGAAGGTACATTTCCCGATTTATGGAAAATCTCACACGTTATCCCCGTGCATAAATCCGGTAGAATGTTGAATGACGTAACTAACTAGACCAATCTCTATTATATCACAATTTGCAAAGATGTTTGAGGGTCTTATATATAATGCAGTTTATTCTTACTTCCGTCATATAATTAGTTCGAAGCAACATGAGCTCTTTAAGCTTTAGGACTAGCCAACGTAGCAAGTGATATCATCGAATTTTTCAATTGCCTACATCTACCTTAAATACTACCTTTAATAGCCCCCTAACACGTATGGCAAGGCTAATAATGAAAGGTCCAACTTGACGGATTACCCTATAGATGTTTTCTCTACGAGTTTCGCTTCATACACACGTTTCCTATATAAACAGTGCGAACAATGTATGTCTATATAGCTCAATTTATTTTATTTTAATTTATTTTGTTTTTGTAGTGTTCTAGATTTAGGTTTACTGGACACACTTTTTCTCTGTCAATGTCCTGCATATTTGTTATTTGAATGGTTACTGAAATGCCGATTTTAGATGTTATTTTATTTGAATTGTAAGTGACCGTGCTGTTGGTATGCTTATTATAAATAAATAAATATTTGGCTTGCGCACTTGCGCACTTATGATCACGTTTCTGAATTCCGTATTAAGCTCAATTGACTTCCTACTCTCCTTCGCCGGAATGCCCACATACTTTATTTGCTTTATAATGTACTCTTCAATCCTCTTACTCCTTTTAATCTTAAATAACGCTTTCAGTTCCTCTGTGACACACATTCTAGGACCTTGAGATCATCGGAGAATTTAAAATTAAGCATTCGTATGCATTCCACTTCCTCCTTTGACAAATCTTTTACGATTCAAGCTACTCGGTTGTGGAATGTATTACCTATTGAAATAAGACGTGCTCAAATACTGCCAACATTTAAGAAAATGGTAAAGGAGCATTACCTTTCACTATAATTTGTATTCTTCTCCTTTCTCTGTCACATATTTGATATTTATTAGTATATTATGTAGTATTGTTTATATTTATTTTACTTTATGATGTATAAATAATATTATTTATGATATTTGATACACTGATATCTCTAATATGGTCGGCCACGGTCTGGAGTTGAGGGTTTACCACCTGATTTTATGTTAACGGCTTTGTTTATGATGAAGAACTGTTGGCGTTTGTTTTCAATTGTCTTTTGCAGTAGTTTCCGTAATTCATCAACTGTTTCGTTTTGAGTGTCATTTCCGTACACTGATAGGTTTTTTATTCTCCTTTACACACCTTCTGCGAGACAATAAAGAAGCTGCTCTATGTATTGATTTGAATATTCAGATTCAGATATATTATTATTTTTCTTACTGTAGATCTAAGCATTGAATAAATGCACGATAGGCTGCTTGACTTTCGAGTTTCTGCTAAATGTTGGAAATAAATTATAAGGAAGGATTCCGACAAAGCGAAAAAGTCTCGATTCCTACTTTTGTTGTTCTCCATTGAACAAAATCGTCATAGACTTTTTCGTATCCGTGATTTGATTTTTACGGTAAAGTCGTGACAATCTAAGAAGTCGGATTTGACAGCTATAAAATACTTAATAACAATTAAACTTGATTCTTACGAATGATACTCGTTGTTATAGTGTATGGGTAACATAGTCATTAATTAGAATTATGAATTTGATTTTTCAATTGCTTACTTACAAACTTATCGTGGCATGTAAAGTGAGAAACGTTATCGGAATCCTTAGATTGTCACAATTAAAGTAGATTTATTAATAATCTCAAAAGCGCTTGTTTTGATAAACTCTGTAGTAACACGAATATTGCGATAAAATTCACTGAAAATCAAAGCACCAAATACCGATTTTTGTTATAGATACATTCTTTGAAGCCGCGCCTGTTCTATTTTCAAACAAACCTCTTTAAAATGCCATATGGGTATTTTTTACTTAGAGTTTCCACACGCATTTGACGTTCCAAATTCAAATCACTTTACTCCCTTGGGAGTTTGATACAATTTTACCTCGCTTTGGAGGAGGCTTTTGTTTACGTTGAGATTGCATGACATGTAATGGACATTGTCGAGCAGGTGGTGTGAAAAGAAAATGTGTCATACTCTTTTACCCTTTGCCTTGTCGAATTCCTTAATGCAATTAGGCTGCAGATGTAGTGCCCCGATCCGATATCACTCATAAAACGGTCAACAAATCATTGTGCAACTTATTAAGTAACTACGTAGTAAAGATTACGCAATAGTTGCACAGAAGTTTCATCAAGTTTCAACAATATTTACTAATGTGTAATGATAAAGATAATTATGTCCAAACATTAGTTTACTTACAAAAGGCATGCAGGATGTTTACTATAATTTCATTTCGCACTAAGGATCAGTATTTCGCAATATTTTAGTTTAGGCAGGCACTTTGACCTCTGCCCAGCCCTTCGGGGAATACTGGCGTGATGTTATGTTGCTGAAACAAAACATTGAAGCTTGTGGCCTATCAATGTTAAGTATTATATGATAATATTTAATCATTTGAGTAGAGGTACAGGGGATGATGCAATCATATTATTTCGCATTAAAAATATTGCGCAAAACACCTATAATGTCCCATGGCTGGGTAAAGGCCTCCAGCAAATAGATTTAGGCACGTTAGTATATTTTACTATTGAGTAATAAAATGTTAAGTTCACTATGAGTGTCAATACAATATACATAAACCTGAAAATAAAATATTGCGTCCAAAAATTCCTTCGCATTTGTAATGAGCCCAAAAATCAGGCGGCATTGCCTCACTGTATGGCTTTTCCTCTGATCAAGACAAAAGGTCTCGGGAAGTTTCAACCATACATAATACGATTAGATAGATCTAACAATAAATGGGTACCTTCTAAGGTAATGTAAGTGGTCCATCGTCGATCAAATCATCGCTCACCATTTGGTGAGCTTGTGAACAAACGCAGTCCATTAATAATAAAAACAATAATCAACCTTCAACGCTCCTCTTTTCTGGAAGAGTGACCAAAATCTACCACAGAGGCCCAGTACATGTTGATGGATGTCACATGTCTCGAAATTATTGGATCATAAACAAAATAAATAAAATTGAATACGAACTTAAAATGTTTGGTCTTCTGAAACGTGTGCTGGTTGAGAATGATCAGATACTTGTCACCGCTCATGTCATAGAAGGGCGCGTCTTTGTCGAATCTTACTCCCTCAACAGGTTCGGTGTGTTGTCGACTAAATTAAAAAGGCATAAAAAGGAACGTTGTTAGTAAAGACAATTAAAAACAAGAGAAGGTTTATTAATTATAAGCTACAACTTACAGGTTGTACTAAAAAAGGAATAGGAATAGTCGTACTTATAACTTGCCAATTAAGTCAGTGTTTTTCTGAGAATGTTAATACCGAGGCCGCATTTCCACTTAATATTAAAAATACCGAGTAAAACTGAAGTGCATTTGATAGGTTAGAGATAAAAAAATATGCAAATTGCGCAGCAAACGTTTTATCACACTATCTGAGTGATATGTATCGATATCAAAGAAAGGAATGAAATACGGTTTATTTGCGCCATATATTGGAAAATAAATAAGCATCCCAGGTGCTTTTCCATACATGAGACCAAGTTGAATTAAGTTCAAATGGGCGTGCATGGGCACCAACGCCCTTGGAAAGTCACATTTCTATAGATTATTGATTTTATTTCAATCAAATATTAGCGACTGAGCTTGATCAAAAATGCAATTTCCACCACTAAAAGTAGCCTCGTTTGTGGAATGGCAGCTTAGATATGTCTGTTTATATACAAAATAACTTCATTTTAACGGAAAACTGACACAAAACGTAGCACAGAAGGTGTCTCTTTCTTAAGTACAATCAGTAAGTTAAAAGTATAATTTTCCAAATATATAAAAAACATCCTTACCTTGAATTAGAAGGCCGTAGATCATACGGCGTGATGTCCGCATAAGACGTACCGTACTTGTTCACCATTTCTCAAATTTGATAAAAATAACTCAAAATAAAAACTATTAAAAACTTTTAACACTGGATAGCGTCGACTAAATTCGTTTCTATGATGTAAAAGACAGGTTGAATTAGTCACCATTTTCTGAATAAATCCAACAATATAAAGAATGTGTGCGATCGTTGGAAAGATGCGGAAGGAATAGCGCGACGAACGACGTTCAACGTGAATGTGAAAACCCAGAGTAAAAAAATCGGTGTTGTAATATTTAAAATATAAACTACAGATAAAGGTGCCTACAGAGTTGCTAGACTTTGATGATCGACACGCGTTATGAAAAAATTGAGCGAACGATGAGTCAACTGACAATCGATATCGTAACCTTTTCGATTTATTGATTGTTTTTATCAATCCGAACCATTTCTACGTAGGTCTCGATTTTAACCTTGATATTTATCGATCGTTATCAGGCGATAGGAACGATTCGCACACTCTTACGCATGATAGTAATAAAATTAATTACAGTGTAATTTAGATACTTACTTTAGCACCGCACCACACTTGTAATGGCAGCTCGAACACGGTGGAGACGGAATTAACTGGTGCTTATAGCACAGGAATCCTCCTAGTTTAAGCCCAGTTGCACATATTTTGTATCTTGCCACTAACTTAATGATTCTAATTTAAGGTACAGTATATTATAGTATATTATAAATAGGTTTAAGTCTTGAACAAATAAATATTGTTTTCAACACACTTGCTCATAAAGTGGCTCTAATTTCACCGCAATTAGGCACATAATGACACCTGTTATCAAACTGTGACTTTTTCATTATTTTATTATTCACAAGTGAGATTTCATGCAACTTCGTATTTAAATAGATAATTTCGACTTTTACGTGTTTAATAAATAAAACTTTCACTTAAATATAACTTTTGTTTTTGTCTGTAATAAAGAAAACTTGAAATTCCCCATTTTGTACGTGGCTAAAACGCTATTCGCGAAACAAAAAGCAAAAAAAGATGCGCGCGCATAGGAAAACTGATTAATCTTGCCCGCCATTGCGAAAAAAAATCACAACTCGTTTTCACTGTTGGAAATGATTTTTTAGTATTATTTTCTTCACAAGTGTGTTGAAAAACGTCGTATGATACACGTGTGTATTGATGATTACCGTCCTCGGCTCTCTTAAGACCCTCACCTAAGGGCTCGGGTTTAAATGGCGCCTCAGCGGTAATCACCAACATTACACACTTGTACCATAATGTACTATTATAATTGTTTATTGGTACAATTGAGTATACCTACCTTAATCCAATAATTTACTAAAAATAAATTAGTTGATTATTTTAGATTTAAGTCAAAACAAAATCATCATCATAAACATTTCAGTTGATAGACAGCACAGCTGTCCCCATTTTGGAGGTGTAAGAAATCAAGAATAGATTAAATAACAGTTTATCCCTTTGACCAATCCAGGTATCGAACCCAAGGCCTCACGTTTAATTATGTTTGAGGGTTCCGTACACAAAGGGTAAAAATGGGACCCTATTACTAAGACTCCACGGTCCATCTGTCTGTCTGTCTGTCACCAAGCTGTGCAGGCCATGAGAGCGTGGCGATAGCGATTGTCAAAAAGGCAAAATTGTATGAGATTGACAAGTGATATCGAAAAATCACGTGATCAATCCCTTACATTTTGACTATCACCTTCGCTGACATCGAATGCCACTTGTCTAGAGCCGTAGGAAGTGTTTGAAAAATTGCCGGATACACATACGAAGCCAAAGTAATATAAAGATTGTTATGATAAAATCTATACCAATAATATAAAGAGGAAAGATTTTTTTGTTTGTTTGTTTGATTGTTTGTTTGTTTGTACCGAATAGGCTCCAAAACTACTGGACCGATTTCAAAAATTCTTTCACCGTTGGGAAGCTACTCTATCCCCGGGTGACATAGGCTACTTTTTATCCCTGTATTCCCACGGGAACGGGAACTGCGCGGGTGAAACCGCGAGGCGTCCTGTTGTAAATTATACAGTAAAAACCTGCAAACCCTTTCATTTGATACCCATATCACGGCAGTGCATAAAAATAAAGTCGTCACATAAAGTCCGCCATCTTGGGCCATCTGCCATATTAGATTTAGAATGACGTCACTAAGCTAACCACGCATTGTCATCCAAACTAAACCTGTATGCAAAATTTTCGTCTTAATCATTGGAGGATAACTGCT
Organism: Orthosia cruda; assembly: GCA_964057195.1. NCBI lineage: Eukaryota > Metazoa > Arthropoda > Insecta > Lepidoptera > Noctuidae > Orthosia > Orthosia cruda. The sequence goes on from OZ059849.1 coordinate 15,552,141, forward strand.
TTAGAATTCAGTAGCAAGATTTGACCCGAATTTACATACATACATAAATTGCAAGTTTTTTTTTTTATTTTTTTATTCAGTATTCTACCGCGGACATGTGGCAGTCCGCGCTCTTTTTTATTGTGTTATTTTGTTTGTTTTTTTTTTTTCATAATGATTACAATTGTTTGACTCCTACGTCGGACATTATTTTTAGGCTTACTTAACTAACTTAAAATTACGTGAGTTCATCCCTCACTAAATACTATATATATATTACATATATATTGTAAGTTAAATAAAAGCCTGTTAAAACAGCTAAATTGGTCGAGCCGTTCTCAGATGAAAACATGTCCATAATATATCATGTGCATATTCATAAATGCGATAACTATTTTTTTTTATTATTATAAAAAAATATTATTAATGTTGCCAACACCAAAAAATACGCGCATGTTAGCTATGATATAGATAGGTAAACAATCGTGTGTTCCAGGTCTTATCAAGCTATCTTCACACATCGATTTTCCGATAACTTTATCAATGACTGAGTCATCGGTACGTACTTGGACTATCAAACTGTCATATTTGAGCCTTTGTTATAATTAAAAGTCTCAAGGAATAAATAATTTATTGTCAATAGAAATACACAACAAAATAAAAACAGCCTGTTACCGTCCCACTGCAGGGCAAAAGCCTCTTCTCATACAGAGAAGGCACGACCATTTTTCAATATGCTTGCTCAATGCGGGTTGGCGATTTCAAACTTATTTCCTCTTTCTTATGTTTTCTTTCACCATTGTCACCGATGTCCAAAATAAACTCAGAAAATAGATATGAATTATTGAAAAAGTCACAATGGTACTTGTACGGATTTGAACCTCCGACCTCGAGCATGAAAGGCGAGGTCTTAGCTACTGGCAAAAATACACAGCCTGATTTTTTTAAATCATCTAGTCTTTTTCCATGCATTAGGGACCAATCATGATAAACGATCATTCTGATAAACACATTAACCTCCTTCGGCAGTCGGGTAAAAATAGACATAAAGACATCATGGTCTTTTCTGTAGACCTATAAAAGAGGAACAATCCCACTGGGTGAAAGCTCCCAGGCGGCTTGTTCATATTACAACTATGTTCTCAAAAACATAACAATTTATACACCAAAGCCTTCCTCGTGAATCACTCTATCTATTGGTGAAAACTGCATGAAAATCTGTTCAGTAGTTTTTAAGCTAATCGCGAACAAACAGACAGACGGACAGATAGTGGTGATAACGTCGAAGCCAGTCCCTAAAAAAAGAGTCACTATCACTCAAAATAGTTTTATTATGTCAATATCTCACCGTAAAAATTTACGTGAAGTAAGCATGGAGGGAGCTGTCAATATATCCAATCGAATCAAAAATAGACCAGCTTAAGGGCTATCTTGTAACAATTTTACTGACAATCTTAATATCATAAGTTAGGTGAAGTGAGTTGTCTAGCATCTATTGAAATGACAGATCATTTCACCAAATTTTTCATGAAAGAAACCTCCCCGAGCAGCGTTAACTTAAATCTTATTGCGATGCCAAACGCCTGGCGCACCCTGGATAGCTAGTACTCGGTAAGGCAGAGTCTAGCTGACTAATCCTTCTACCACGATGGCACATGGTACGGTGAGTTTTACGGTGACTGGCTGTTCACTCTTTAAGACGACGATAGTCGCCAACGACCTTGAGAGAACAAAACGCGCACTCGTTTCACACCCGCGCGATCCAAATTTCAGAAGCTTTTTGTACTTAAAAAAAAGTTTCAGATCAAAATGTAGATAATTCAACTGTCTTTGAGATAGTGACCATCTCATTATAATACGCCCGACGGTTTTGGTGCTTTTTTTGTCCGTGTTGTCCATTAATTTGCAAATTAATTACACTATGTTGTACGAATAAAACTCAAAATTTTCTTAGATCAAATTATTAAGAAAATGGTTTATTATAACATATATATTTTTCAAAAAACTACGACAAGCCGTTTAGACGTGATTCTCATTTTAAAATCAGCTACTAAGGGTTATCTGCGCCATAAAAAACAGCCGTAAATACACAAGAAAACCTAATCGCATTATCATCCTATTAAAAAAGGATCCTTTCAAAATGGCAGGAAATGAGTTGGCAGTCGACACCGCCACTTTTAATACTAATCAGAAAAGTGCGCCATTAGAAAAGAAACCCGATGTTAATCAAATTGTCATCAATCAAAAAATTGTCCTTTGCCTCGGGGAAAAAGTTATATCCGGGAGGGAAATCAAGTTAGTTATCGACGGACGATTACCGGGATTTGCGGGTTGAAGTACAAGATTCTAGCGTTAGATCAGTGGTGACCCAGTAGCCGGAACTTACGAGTCGAGGTGTTGAGTTCGAACCCCGGCAGGCACTTTCATAAACATCATTTCAGCCAAAAGGCGTCCACTGTTGGACATTGGCCTCCCCTAAGTGTGGCCACATCGATCGGTCATGAGCCTCTCGCATCCATCAGATGCCTGCAGCCTTAACCAGGTCATCGTTCCACCTAAAGGAAACCTTCCAACGCTATGTCAAAATATTTCGGCCTCTTACTTTGTGTAAATTATTTTATGACCACTGCTCTGAAACTGGCGAAGGAAAACATTATGAAGAAACCAGCATTAGAATCAAACATTCGAAGATATGTAACATCCACCAAGCCACACTGGGCCCGCTTAGTGGGTTACGGCCCCCTCCCTCTCACAGAGAGGAAATCTGTCCCAGCAGTGGCACAATTACAGGCTGATTATATTATAAACCGTATAAGCTTATAGCTTGGGGTCTACCATGGGGGACTATCAGAAGGAAATGGAAAGTATGACGTTTTGCGATGACAATCGAGCCTTAAATGATCGCGTCATCGTTGTTGATCTATTAGAACATCCTTGTTTATATAAAGACTAGCTGCGCCCGTGGCTCTGCCCGCTCCCCCAATAACTACACACATCAACACGGTCTAGGGATATTTCATACTCAATTAAATATAACTCGAAAAGTACTGGCCGGATTGGAATCTTTTATACACCGATTTGTTTGTAATTTATCTCAGGCTAATTCCAAATTCAAATTTTTGAAAATTCTTTTGTTTCGGTGGCATAAAAATGTCTTGATGTGTAGGAGAGGGAATTTTCATTTGTGCGAAATTTAGAAAACAATACGAATTACGTTTAGTTACAGTTTTTTTTCATTTTAAAACGAAAGATAAAGTTAAAATTGAGGTATTGTAGCCATGCAACGCCAACATTTGACGAGGGCGGAGATGTTACGAGCTGTGGGAATGCTGGAAGCTGGGTCTGTTCAGCGTAATGTTGCTGAGGCCATAGGGACCCACCAAAATGTAATTTCAAGATTGTGGACACGCTATCGTGCCACAGGTGAAGTAGCGGAGAGGCACCGGGGGCCAAGTCGCATCACTACCCCCAGACAAGACCGATTTTTGCAAATTACTGCGCGAGTACAACCAAATGCAACGGTGATTCAATTGGTCCAAAGGCTGCGAGTGGAACACCAAGTGCTTGTGAGTGATCAAACTGTAAGAAGGCGACTGCATGAAAGCAATCTACGCTCTCGTAGACCACTCCGGGTCCCACATTTACGGAGAGGCAATCGTGGACGACGATTAGAATGGGTTCGCAACCACGTGGACTGGGGCCGTGAGCAATGGTCCAATGTGTTGTTCACCGATGAATCCAGGTTCGGCTTCCATCCAGATTCACGAAGGACGCGTGTTTGGCGAGTTCCTGGACGATGGAGCCGTCTTCAGAACACTCAGGAAGTTCACCCATACCAAGAAGGAACAATTATGGTTTGGGCAGGAATTCGTCTTGGAGGACGGACGGATCTCGTTTGGGTGCGGGGCAATATGACGGCAGAACGATACGTCCAACAGGTGCTGGGGCCCGTAATCTTGCCCCACAGAACACAAATGGGGCAAGATTTCCTGCTCATGCACGACAATGCCCGGGCACACACGGCGAGAACGGTAGCAGCTTGGTTACATACACACAATGTTAGGGCCTTAGACTGGCCTGCTCAATCGCCAGATCTAAATCCCATTGAGCATGCGTGGGATATGCTGCAAAGAAGAGCTCTGAAGGAAGTTCCTGAAAATCTGGCTACAGAAGATCAACTTTTTGCACACCTCAGAAGGACATGGGACGATATTCCGCAGCAAGACATTGACAACCTTGTTCTGAGCATGCCGAATCGTTGCCGATGTGTTATGAACATCATGGGCGCTTTCTCAGACTACTAACTTCAAGTTTATAAACACAAATTAAATGATTTTTCTATTTTTTTCAGTTTTTACTCATAAATTAAAAGTTAATTCATATACGGTTTCCGTCTATGCTTCATTTTTTTTCCAAAAAATCCTGAAATTTTAATCGAAGTACCTTAACCATTATTAAAAAATGGTAGAATATTAAATAACGTATTTTTTAAATATATACATGTCATATAAATAATTAACACATTGATAGTAATTCGCTTTTTTAAAAATATCCCTAGACCGTGTTGATGTGTTTATATAAAATAAGCTTAAAAATTAAAATATTGTTATTAACTTGCATGATTTTATTACAGACACTGAGACAGGTATAAATTTTGTAATATAGCTCATATGTTACTTTTATGTATTAGCTAAATTACTGTTAAGTTTCATAAAAATCTGTTCATATAGGTAGTTGGGATAAGGCGTGGCTTTTATGATGTATTAAATTTTGTATATTTTTTTTGTAATATTTCTATACAAATTCTTAAAACAATCAAAAAGTCGTCAGATCGTCATCGTTTTGATTGAAAGGGATTTGCCCCGATATTAATGTTCACTGCCTCCTATAGGCATCTACAACGCCAGAGGCGCATCGTCGGTACTACTTATTCAAAATAACTGTGCACCTCGCCCCCCCTCCCGCCTACCCGCGCGGCGCTCCGCGATCGCTTCGTGCACCGATAGCAAGAGACGAACGACAGAGGTACTTAACATAACCAAGTGCACAGGTAATTAGACCGAGCAGTACGTTGTAATCCCAGAGCTCAACCGTATATGTCTCACGTGCCTGTAATATACCTTTTAAATTGGAATACAGCAACACTCTTTGGCGGGAGAAAATGGGGTTCGGCAGTCAATTTTAAGGCGTATTATATATATTTCCCAATGTTAACGCAGTACTGGCCGTGCGCCCGCTCGGAGCCAGAATATCAATATTGAACCTCCTTCTGAGCAGTTTTTTATTTGCAAAATATTCTTTGATTTATATACGTTATTTCAGTTACGAAGAAATTCTGGCCATCAATTTTTCTGTGTAAAAATATTTTAAACATCTAAGTAGTTTTTGGAAGAGTATCCAAAAGTAGCAAAAGCAAAACTATAAAAATTGTTACACAAAAAAACTAATGACGATACATGAATCAATTTTTTTTTAAACCTTTTAGCCTAGCCGTTACTATGTATATGTATGATGCCGTTACTATGCGTATGATTTAGAAAGTATCCGTTTTACGGCACTAAAACGGTAGAAGGCCCTTAATGAGAAAAAGCAGGAACTGGCCATTTGGGGGAGTGTGCGATGGAACTGCACAATTTGATTCCATTTAGCCCTTTCCATCATCGAACTTCAAGACGTAACAGCAATGTGCCATCGGTAAATGGTAGACCTCCCACCCAACGCATTAAACATTTTGGAAATACTTTCATTGTTCGTACAGCTAAGGAGTGGAATTCCCTGCCGGAGTCTGTGTTTCCTGATATCTACAATCTAGGGGCCTTTAAGTCAATAGTGAATAGGTTACTTCTTGGCAAGCGTACTTCACCGTCGATCACATCATCGCTTACCATCAGGAGAGATAGTGGTCGAACGTGAGGCCAAATGTTGCTCAATGATTGCACAATAATTTGTACCAAAATTACATCATTTTTTTACACTACAATATTGCACAATATTTAACATTTTTATCTTTTTTTGAAATCTCGCGTTTTATCGCAACTGTTTTTTTGTTTTTTTATCTCACGTGATGCACTAGAGCAGTGGTAGCCCAGTGGTATCGCCGCGACTTACAAATTGTAGGTCGTGGGTTCGAAACCAGACAGGCGCTTTACTTTGTGTAAATTATTTCATCACCACTGCTCTCAAAAACGGTGAAGCAAAACATCGTGAGGAAACCGGCATGTCCTAGAACCAAAAATTCGAAGACATGTGACATCCACCAACCCGCACTGGGCCCGCGTGGTGGATTATGGCCCACTCCCTCTCACAGAGAGGAAGCCTGTGTCCCAGCAGTGGGAACATTAATAGGCTGATGGTGTGGTGTGTGGTGTGAGGCACTAGACAACGTGACATTTATTTATTTATTTAAGCCACATCAACAACACAAACACAAACATGCGCATATTAAATTATCTGGGGTCTTATTCTAGTGTCTATGACAATTACAGATGTGCACAGCATTTTCATAAATAAAATCATATATGAAAAACCTAATTTAACAAAGATAAATACTATAAAATAAGTCAAATTACAATACTTACAAATAAAAAATAGAAATTGTAAATTAAAAATCAATTATTTTAAAGAATGAGAAAAAAAATGTATTTTATTAAAATTAAGAAAAATCTAATTAAATCATATCACACAGATCACAACTATATTTCCTTTCTTTTCCCAAGATCTCCCGTCTGGGCTGAGTGGGGTGGTCATGAAAGATGTCTAGGTCAAGTAGCTCACACCACAAAGTACGAGTATGTAAGCTGCGGCGCTCTGTGCTCACACCAAGCTTTGTTGAAGAACATGACATTATTATGATCAAATATAAACATTAGTATTGACACCCGCTAGAGTGACCCTTGTCTAGCTAAGTATTGACACCCGCTAGAGTGACCCTTGTCTAGCTAAGTATTGACACCCGCTAGAGTGACCCTTATCTAGCTAAGGCCTCTTGAAATATACTATTCCTATATCCGGGCTGTGGAAACAGTTTGGTATTTTATGTAAAATGTACCTATGTTTAGTACTAGCAATAAAGGCTTAGTAATAGTATTGGAGCATAGCTGCAAGCAGAGCTAGTCGACTAATATATAATAATAGCTGTAATTGCCAATTAAGTGTCTACTGGAGCCCTCAGTAATTTGGTAATTGGCTAATCGATTGCGGTCGCTTTCTATGAAACTATATCTAGTTATGCTGGCAACATTGACCTGCCAATCTGTATTTAGATGAAGGATACAAAAAAAATTGCCTAATTACATAAATATTATTGATTTTAGGACAGTACGCCACCTACTACGATTCTTTTATGCTCCTTCTGGTTGGAGAACGTTCATAAATCTAGTCACACACATTGGTTATTAGTTCTACGCACCAAGCCTTTCTGAAGAACATCACCATTAAGGTCCGTGTGTAGGGTTCTTCTGGAGCGTCCCCTCCTGGAGTTTCCACTCACTTTCGCCTTATTGACTTTTGGTTAGTGCCTTTTATATTTTTATAAAAACTGGTCAAATGCATGACCTCCTCCCTTTATAAAGGCAGTTAAAATAAGGTCATATATAGTCACTATTTAGTGTAGGGTTTTGGGTTTGTTCCCTCTGGTCAGAAAATGATTCTTTTTTGTTTATTTTGCCATCAAACGTTGGCAATATTATTGGATAACTATTTGTACATAATTACTAATATAAGCTTGTGTTGCCCCACTGCAGGGCAAAGGCCTAGTTCCATCCTACCACACATGAAGAATTAGTCCTTGTTTTCCACCAATACCCATTTAAACAAATATAATTAAACATGATTAAAAATGTTCCCCATTTTGAGTTCGTCGACGTATTCAGTGAATAAGTAACGATGTCAATTTAACTTGCGATATGACTTCAGCAGCGGATTCCTTCGGGACCAGATGTTCAGTGTTTAGTCATCTAAAATTATAATAATGTGCATTTGAAGGGGTTGTAGAACCCCCGGTGGAAAGAGATAGAAATATGCACAAGAGTAGGTACTGTAAGGAGGGCGACCTCCTTACCTCTATAAAGTTGTCAACGGATATTTGGTTTTCGAAGTTTAATATTTATAACGCTAGGAATATTTGTAGGTATTTTTACCCGGCTGCAAGGAAAGGATATTATCTTGTGTGTATGTATGTTTTTAATATTCTTTATTACCTCATATCTTTCAAATAACCTGACGGATTTTTATAATTAAGATATCGTTAGATCGGTCTTGAGCGCCCAAGTGTTATTGGATAAGTGCCGTTAAAAAAGGAACATGGCGGATTTTGGGTGCCATTTTGTGGTGTTTGCATTATTTTCTTCCAATTCCATCGAGTGGCGTATCAAAATGAAGGCTTTTCAGAAGTAATGACAAAAATATTTACCACTTATATGTTTAAAAGTCATTCAAAAAAAAAGTATAACTAAAAAGTTATAAATAAAAACAGTTAATAAAATCTAAAAACCCGGCTGCAAAGATGTAAACAAGAAGAAAATCATGCTGTGCAGTCGGAGGATAAATATTCGCAAACTGGCTGACCCCCTGATCCTCCGACTGCACAGCATGATTTTCGTCTTATTTACATCTTTGCAGTCGGGTTTTTTGATTTTTGTTTCGGTTTTCATCTGGCTCCAGTAATGGCTGTATGAGGCAGAGTTTGTTGATAAGGTAATATAATTTAAAAAGCTCTAATTGCTTTAATTGACCGACCACACCTACGTCCCCATAGTAACATACGCCTATGTTCAGCTATGGACGTGTTCGATGATGAGGTACGCATAGTAAGTACACCGTCACTGATAGCTAAGAAGACACAGTCATAGCTTAAAATTTTGGTTTTTGCCATGGTATATATATTCACGCCTAAATGTCCCGAAGGGTTAGGCAGAGCTGTATGCATTAGGGTAAAACCAGGATGGTTACCCCGGGGGTATATATTGTAATTACTCTAGTTTCGCGAATGAATAGCATGCTATTTTTAACCCCCGCCGGAAAAAGAAGCGGTGTTATAAGTTTGACGTGTGTTGCTGTGTATCTGTGTGTCTGTCTGTGGCATCATAGCGACCAAATGGGTGACCCGATTTTGATTTAGTTTTCTTTTGTTTAAAAGATGACTTAATCGAGAGTGTTCTTAGCAATGTTTGAATAAAATCGGTTCAGCCGTTCAAAAGTTATGGGCGCTTTACTGTTTGAATCGGGGTGTTTTCGCAAGATATCGTGTCATAATTACGTGTTCAATAGATTGCCAATCGAAGCGTATCTACTATGTACTAGATAAAATAAGTAGCATAAAATAAAAATGTGTCAGGGGTTTTTAAAATTTTTAAATTTTACTTATACAAGCTTTTATTGAACTTGCAATGTATGTATGTGTTCAAATCTTGCAACTGAATTTAAAAGCAGTTATCCTCCACCGATTAAGGTGAAATTTTGCTTACACGTTTAGTTTGGATGACAATGCATAGTTAGTTAAGTGACGTCATTCTAAATCTAATATGGCGGACGGCCAAAGATGGCGCACTAGTTATTTTTTATGCACTGACATGATATGGGAATAAAATTAAAGGGTTTGCTGATTTTAATGAATAATTTTTATTATTAATTTATAATCAAAACATTCTCCAACTACCACTAAGTTGACAGAGTCTCATTTCTCTGTGCGATTGCATTGGAAGGCAAAACGCGATCAAACTTTTTGCGGGATAGACGTCCCGTTTCAAGGCGGGGCATCTGTATCCTGAACGTAATTTACATGGATTAGGCAGATATCGCACCCTTAGAATAAAAGTGACCTAATTCAAAATGCCTGTAATTTCTGATGTTATTATTAAGGGTGCGATATGTGGGATAGATGTCCCGAAATATAGAGATCCGCAAAAATCGCTAATACTCTGGCAATATTAAAGCTAATGTTTTTTACAATTTTTAATAAATTAGTAGATAAAAAGCCAAAGTACCGGCCAGTTTTACAGATAAATTATTTTGCTTTTATATTAAGAGACATAGAGTGATTTCAAAAGTGTGGCAACTAGTTGGCTTTTACCCTATAGCACACCCACAATCAGACGATACGATACAACGACGATAAGTATAGTGTGCTGAAATTGAAAACGTAACACCGTGGGACCACTTTTTACTTAGGATTTACGCCATAAGTCCCCCCCACTCCTGAAATTTGATGTGCTCTATAATCCCCGGCACGTAAGTTGGCAAGAGTCGTTAGATGCGCAGAAGTGGTTTTTTAGGTCGCTTTGGTAGTGAAGCGGGGTGCGTCGAACATTCCGAGCGCGTGATTGGTAGGTCAGTTGACACAAGGATCGACTGACCGATCGCGTCCACGTTCCATTCGCTCAATGTAGTGGTTGGTCAGTAGGCACAGTATGCGCGTAATTACCCCCACTACGCCAAAACCTGGCCGAGTTAAATGCCGGGGATTATAACATTGATTGTTTTCATTGATTTGTTAAAATCATTGTAGAATCCGGCACTATTACTTGTCCTCTCTTACATAGCTCGGTCTTCGTCTTAGTTATTATGTTTAAATTTCTGTTTTGAATTAGAATATGATATTTATCATAATATTTATTAGTCTATTGTTTTAGAAATTATTTAAGTATTTTATTAGTTAGATAGTTTATTAATCTCCGACTTTAATTACTGTTAATTTTTTATTCTTATTTTGTACTCCTACCACCTGTTGTGTCCTTTTTAACCCAAAGGTTGACTGGTAGAGAATGCCTTGCTGCATTAAGTCCGCCTATGTATCACCATTGTACATGAAGTTTAAATAAATAAATAAAATCTAACTGACTGATAACGGAATAGAATATTTTTTTGTATTAAAATATCATCGCTATTACACATGGAGTTGCGAACGCCAGTCCAGTAGAAATTTAATATATATGATGCAATATTTTTGATTACTTACCAAAACAAGAAGATATTCCATGAAAAAACAATAATTTTGGTACATTAAAAACTACGATTGTCGCAGTAATGACTTGGCTCGGATGCAAATTGTTGAATTAGTAAGAATATGCACGCCACGCGTAAATTGGAACGGATTAAAAATGGCGGCAATCACACCAAAATGTAACATGAACACATAATAATTTGTACCTTAGTTATAAAGATTATGCTTTTTCTTCATTGCTCACTCAACTCAGATATAAGCAGCAGATAGTATTCCCCACTGCTGGGATAGAGGCTTCATCTCTGTAACGGGGAGTGGGCTGTAATCACGGGCCGCTACACGGACCCAGAGTGGGTTGGTTGATTTTGGAAAAAAGGTGACTCCTTTCTAGAGGTGTGCGCCGCACCGGCCCGCCACCGTCGCTGACATTTTTTCGACGCCACCGCCGCCAATTTGTGAATTGTTGCTAGTTTTAAGGCGCTACCCCGAGCAAAACGCCGCGCTAGCCGTATTTCGTGCAGTTTTCAGGAGCTATATACTAGTTATTTAAAATGAAACATCAACTAATAAAAATACATTAAATTTCTACATATTATTGATTCTAAAATTGTAGATTTCTTTTTTTTTTATGAAGTATTTGTTTCAATAATCGCCTTCCAAGAAAACCATAAAAATGAGAAATAATGATTGATAGCATGCATCTCCTCGTAAAGTGTTCATTAATAATTTTTTGTACTAACACTAATGGATAGACAATTTTATAACAAACATTTTGTAAGTTTTATTTTTTTCAAAAGGCAATTATTTGATTTTATAAAGATTTTATTCTAAAATCTGGGCGTATTCACTACCGTAATTCATGCGCCACCAGTGCCGCTAGGCCATTAGTGCTCATATCTCACGCTGATTTTTTGGTCAGGGTACGGCCTTAAATATTCTAAATGTCATCAGTTTCAAACAAATAGTACCAGCGAGTGAAGTAGAGACTCATAAACCAACGGCTGCAGTACACCAAATGCAGGTGACAAAGACACTAGTTAATTTCTCGTCAAAAAGTTCAAAAACAAGCGGCTGCATTTGCAATGATGGGCAAGGGTTTATTAAAAAAGAATGCCTGGAATATTTAGTATCATTTAATACCAGTGATTTCAAAGACGGCAACGTTATCAAATACGGGTAGCATTTCCGCCATCATCATTATTTTAGCCGAAAGAAGTCTACTAATGAAAAAAATTGAATAGCACTTACGTCATTTGATACCGAGAGGATACTTGTGAGAAAAATCTTGTCTGCCAGTTTCTGTATATTCGAAACTGCTCGGCAGACTGTTTCAAAGATAACGATTTGGACCACCAATCGTGCGTCATTGGATACAAATATGAAATTAGTTAGTAGCATTTTCGTTAAGACACTTCAGCAACTCGATGTGCTGGTAGTCAATCTGGCAGCGTTGGTTAGACTGTAGTAAAGCCCAAGTCTCGATCGAATCGGAGGCTTTCTCGAATTCCATAAACGAGAGGTAAAATTCTGTATAACCTGCCGCAGCGTATGTTTGTGGTCTAGGGTGCTGGAGCCTTTTTGGATTCCGGCTTGTTCGTGAGGCTGGAAATCATCAAATCTGCGTGCGCGGCGCGATTTGTGACGACTCTTGTACTTTGCTTGTAGAAATGACTAAGAAGTAAGATGGACCTCTAATTGGCATTGTTACCCTTCTTGAAGAAGAGTATCACCACATACCTGCCCCATGCCTGTGGCGTTTTCCCCTCGAGTATGACTGAACCGGTTCTCCACCCACCTTCAGGGAAGTTTAGTCAAATTGTCTGTAGGTGGGTGGAGAACCAGCAGTCGCTGAAAAATCACGCCGAAAACACGCCACCGCCGTCGATTTTGCACCGGCACCCGCCGCCGGAAATTTTGCCTTTCAGTGTATTTTCGCTAATTCTCATAGCTAAGTCGATTCTCGCAAATGCAGCTATCCATGCCCACATGGAAATATCATTCTGTATATAAATAACTTCACAAAGCTTCTATTGAATTTCGTACTCTTGCAGAAATTACCACATTCATGAACGTATTCAAAATTATTCGCGTCTCGTTATGCAGAACCCAAAATGAGCAAGAAAAGGGTATACCACAGTTCTCAAGTTGAAATACGGGATTAATTCTAAGAACTTGAAGAACATAGATTTAGTGACTGAAGAGGTATTCATGTCACTGAAGTTACGGCAGTTCCACAGATTCTCTATTTGTTAGGGACAGGGAGTCAAAGACATAGGCAAGTAATTAATTTCAATAAGGCCTTTAAACGGCACTTTTGAATGTCAATTTTAAAATAAAAATATAATAATCATTCTTAGTAATACTAGAAAATATTCCAAGACCCACTTGCGCCAAATATTAACTCAGAGCTAGTTGCTAACACGAGGTTGAAATAAAATATGTTACATAACGCGGCGTTAGCTACTAAGTCGGAGTTAGTAATATAACCAAGGATTGCGCAAGCGGGCGATAGAGAGAGCAAGCGAGATCTACTGGTATTTATTTTATTTTATTACTTAAGAAAACTTACAGCTAGGATACAGATAGTAGACAGTTAGTGAAGGAAGGCCAATTAAAAGTTTTCACAGACAATATAAGGGTAGCACAAGAAACAGTAGACAGTCAAGAGAACGTAAGAAAATAGTACTCGTAGAGAACGAAAGAAGAGACAGAACAAGTTTCAGTGATCTTCAAAGAAGTTTTTACATATTATTTTTTTTAGTTTCGGATCACTGGTGGCGAACAAATCAATGTCATCAATATTCTGACAAATCGAGTTGTATGCCCTGCAGGCTCTTATCATGTAAGAGTTTTGTCGATAAGTGCACCGCGCACAGGGAACATACAGAGGTTGATGATTCTTTAAGGTGAAGGATGGAACACGCTGCCCAATTTTGCTCATCAGTTCAGAACAGTCAGTTGAACCATTAGCCAAACTGAACAGGAATACCATGTCAGCAATTCTTCTCCGCTCAATTAGTGGAAGAATATGAAACTTCCTGCAGCGGCTGTAACAGTTAGGTAAATAGGTTTTGGATCTAAACTGAATGTACCTTAAGAATTTCTTTTGTATACTTTCGATGCGATTGACGTAAGTATTGTAGATCGGCTTTCACACAGGTGAACAGTACTTGAGATGACTCCGTACAAAAGCACAACATAGAATTTTGAGTGATTTTGTGTTTTAAAGTCGGCTGATATCCTCAAGATTGAACCTAGTGCCTTAGAAGCTTTTTTAACAATATTATCGTCTAAATTCTAAATTAAATAAACGTAAATGTCAAAATTCCCTGGGTTTTACCCCACATAATCGGTCTCCCCACCTACTACCCAATCGGACTGAAAATCCCCGCAGTTTGGGGAAATCCCCACAGACTGGCAACGCTGCCTATAGTATGAGATAACTACCGTGTTAGATCGGTTGTCCCATTAGACGAGATAGTAATCTTCGATAGTGGATTAATTGGAATGTAATTAACATTATCTGATATTATAAGTTTATGATTGAGGGACTTACCTACTAGCGCGAGTTTTAAATTTGGGCCATTATGCGATATCGCGCATACGTATTTTCTAAGATAATTTCAAGTTTCGGTCGAATTGTATCGCATTGAAGAATGAAAATGTTCGCTTATTGTCATTCTAAATCGAAGGAAGATTTTGAAATGGTCCTTATCTCAGTTAGCTCTTGGACATCTAAAATAGAGTCTATGGTTGTCATCATTAAAGCTTTTGAGAAAATGGATTATTTAGCTTAGGTATATAGTTTTCTCTAGGTAATGTGATGAGGAGGATGAAAATCATGTTACTAAAAGAGTTATGAATATAAATGTGGATGGATGAAGAGGGAGAGGAAGGCCAAAGAAAAGATGGATGGACTGTGTGAGGAGTGATATGAAAGAAAAGGGGGTCGGTAATAGCGTGATATGTCCCCTGTCACGCTATTACCGACTCCCTTTTGGACGGCTATGGACCCCTTGGACGGTATGGAAGAAGAAAACGTGTTGCACCGACCCCAAATAATATGGGATAAGGGCAGGAAGATGATGATGTTGATGACATAGTTTTCTCTAGATCTACAAGGTTTTGATAAAAAAACTGAGACTCACTTTCTTTTTTGGGATATGTGTTGAAAGTAAGAAGACGAATAACGATCTATATCTTTTATTATAAAAGCGCTGCTTATATACATTACAAACTCATCAATATCAAATATAATAGGGTATGCAAATAAACTTAAGACTAACGCAATCTCGGTAATGTCGGTAGGATGTGCCGCGCTCCCCTCGATGTCCGAGCGCGATGATACAGCCGGCCGATCGACATTCCTTTCACCTTGGCTAGCTAGTATGCGCGGGCGCACGGTGGCGAGCGGTTGTGTGCGTCTCTAATTTGTATGTTTATACATTTACGTAACGTAAGTATGAGCTGCTACAATGGGTTATACCCAAATTACTTTTTGGATACAATAATGGATGAAATTAAATCGGTAATTATGCCTTCTTCTATAACGGTGTGACATACGGCCAAATATTAACTATGCGCAAGACAAAAATTCTGCAGCACGATGCTTGCCTACCCCGCAAAGCGTGAAATATAGATGCGACTCAAATAAGCTCCTTAATTAACTCGAAATTTCTAGTTCCAACCAGTTTGAACTGATTAAAAGCGTTCTAATCCGGTACCCGTACCTTTGTCTGTGGTTTTAATACGTTCTAATATTTATGGGCGCGAAAAAGTGTGGTTTTGTTAGTTATGGCAGCCGGTGCATGCAATCCCCTTATCATTTCTGTTTTGAAATAAAACTATTGTATTTTATTTATTTGTTATTGTTTTATATAGGTTACGGACAATTTGAAAATGCTCAATATGAGTAGGCAATATGATGAAAACTATAGAAATAATAGAATCGGTTCCCAATTGAAAATTCAGTGGGCAAATTATCTATAAATCTTTTTTTTCTACCTTTAAATAGGACCAAATTTGAGAAATGAAAAAAACTTTTTCTTTCTAATAAAAAAAATTAATCGGACCACTCTAAAAAAAGTTATGCGTGGTCATACATAAAAATATAAATGTCGAATTGAGAATCTCCTCTTTTTTTTCATCGGTTAAAAACAATGAAACAATAATGAATTCTACAATAACAATCAATATGTATACTTAATCTAATGCTGTATAATGTACGAGTTACAATAAAAACATTTAGAGTTTTTGATTTTTTGATCTAATAGTAAATCAAAAGGCGGATAAAATGCCTTAGGCATTTACTACCGTCGCAGTCGGCGTTAGTTTGATATAGAGATATAATTATATCTCTTGAATTAGCAGTGAATTCATCAGAATACTTACTTTTATTAAATGGAATATGAATCTTTTGGGAACTAAAGAAATCATGCAAAACTACCATTAATTAATTCCTTTGGCGCTACAACCCTTTGTGGGTCTTGGCATCCTCAAAGATCTTCTTCCATTTTGCTCTGTCATAGGCCTCATTTCGCCAAGATCTTTTCCTTCCTATCCTCTTCAAGTCTTCCTCGACACAATCTTTCCCGCGCTTCCTGGGTCTTCCTCAGGAACTTTTTTGAATCACAGTGCTAATTTAAGTTCGTCTTTTTGAACAAACAAAACTACCTCACAAGCCTAACACCTGAAAGGTCTCATGCATTTTCTAACCTGAAATGTCGTTTTTTGGCATTACTCAAGGCGAATTTTCTAATAGATGAATTTTCCTCTGAAGGTCAAACACCCTAATAGTGGACGCATCGCAGTCGCAGGACTGAACGTGACGCTTTACAAATTATTCGGTCCAGTCCTGTGAATTAATTGCTTTCTTCAGAACACCAATTTGTCTAGAAACACGAACGGACCAGGGACAAAAACGTATAATTAATTTATATACGTATACAAGGGAAACTACAGAACTGGAAGATGTTTTTATTTTGGTTGGGATTAGATTTACGATCATACAGATATTTTTTTCGCGGCTTCTCTCTCCAGCCGCCTAACAAAATTGCGTGAGTTCGGCAGGGCGAAGAGAACTTATGAAAGAGTATGAAACATTACCTTTAAATTGAAAATCAATATATCACGAGAATTTAACGCGATGCAATTTCAATTGTTTTTTTACCTATTTCACCCGACGTTTCGGCCGTGTTGCAACGATCGTGGTCCCGGGTAGACTGGTGTCTCGGTGTACTGGCTCCGTTGGGGCAGAAAATTCTTCTTCTACCCTCACATTTCTACACACAACACTAACCGTGTCCTTATTATGTAAGTTCGCCGACTGCACAAAACGAGGTAATATTTGGTGTGGTTCACGGTCGTTGCAAAACGGCCGAAACGTCGGGTGAAATAGGTAAATAAACAATCGAAATTTCATCGCGTTAAATTCCCGTGATATATTGTTTTTCAATTATGAAACGCGAAAGTTTTAAAGTTAATATTACCTTTAAATGTTTTCGGTCTTGTATAAATAATTTAGAAAGGGTACATCCTCCCGATGAGTTGAATTCACATGTCCTTTCTATGATCTATCCTCTTTTGAGTGTATTAGCCAATACGATAGTCGTTATTTTAAAGGTGTCGTCACCCTTACCTATACATATTATTTGCCGATTTCACTTACGCAATTAGGCTGCAGACCTGTCCCACAAGATCTGCGTTTTTTAATTTTTTCTAAGTGGCGTCTCGCAGATTCAATCTAAGTGATTGGCTACTGCTTAACCGGGCTAACCTGTGGAGACTAAGCTATATTATAGCCTCCGGCCAAGGCACAAACAAGTTTCTAAACCTAAAGCGATTGCGCTAAGGGCTACACCAGTTGGGGTCGAACCTCGGCAAAGGGCATCGCTGGTGGGACAACTAAGGCTGGATCTAGATTAATGAATTTACTGTCCGTTCGTAAACTACCTACTTGGAGAAGAACGGATAAGAAACTCCTTTTAAATCTAACATTTAACTACTGCACAGCTGACGCGGGCTGGCGTGATTTTACTGAAAGAACACGCGACGGACCTCGGCGGCGAGGTAGGTACGGATCGGTTTGTTTATTTACATTATGTATGCTACTCCCTAAGGCTCTTAAGGAGCGTTGTGGAGGGGTCATGGCGTCAAAGAATATGCCTCAGTTGGCGAAATTACGGAAATTTTGAGGATTACGCCCTAATTGAGTAACTTACGATTGAAAGGGCCAAGGGTCGCACTCCTATTTGCGTACCCATTGGCCGTTTCTGAGTACTAGGTTGTCTAGCTCCCTAGTAACAGACGGATAACTACTAAATAGGGCTTGGGACTCGGCTGGGTTAGGTATAATACCTGTGGCTTCGATCTTAGTGATCTCAGCGGCCAGCGATCGTGACTCTTCGGTCATCCAGAACGCATACGCACCGATGATAATACCGGCGACGCTGCGTCCGGTATTGGGCGTGTTTGGGGACGGGCTCGCGGCTGCGGCAGTAGCGTAGGCCATCTGACGACCTTGAGCGGGCATGGGGGCGGCTGGGGCCTGAGGGGCCGGGCTAAGGGTTGGTGGTGGGATGGGGTGATCCATCAGACCTGGGATAGTCTGCTGGTTTGTCTTGGGGGCCACACTCTGGTGGTTGAGTTTACCCCAAGGCGACTGCCTCTGAGGGGCTAGCCGGGGAGGGGCCTGGGGGGGGGACAAGATCTGCGGATTTTTTCGGGATTTAAATACTTTTTCTTTCTTTCTTGCCTATGACTCTCAGCAATAGTGTAGCTTTTTATTAATGAAAGGTTTCTCTAAATGGGATCAGTACTACCTGAGATTGCCCTTTACAAACATCTGAAACTCAACAATTTGACCTACTTAATTATGAGTTAACATTGAGATGTGGTCAGGTGTCTCAGGAAAAGAATATTTGGAAGGATTTGGGGGGGGCCCAAACGTGGACTTTAAAGAAAGCTGCCCGTGAGCGCATATATGCGTTTGAGATGTGGTGCTGGAGAAAGATGATGAAAATCCCTTGGACCGCCTTTCGCACCAACGACTCCATCCTCCGCGAACTGAATATCAAGATCAGACTGTCCACGATCTACCTTCGTAGCATATTGGAGTTCTTTGGTCACATCACCAGAAAGGATGGAAACAACCTAGAAAAACTGATGGTTACTGGCAAGATTGAAGGGAAACGTTCTAGAGGTCGCAGTCCAATAAGATGGTCAGACCAAGTCCGCACATCGTTGAACACCAAACTGCACGATGCTCTCCAGATAGGCATAGATGGCGCAAATTAGTGAAGGAAAAGTTGTTTCCACGACAACAGGGGATTCACGACCCTCAGTAATGAGGAACATGACGCGAGGAGGAGGAGGGGGAGGCATTTGTCCAGCAGTGGGACAGTATAGGCTAATATAAAAATAACATTGAGTTACATAAAAAATAATGACCAACGGCTTAGAGTGCTTTTAAAGGCACGAAAGGGTCTTTGTATGTAATGGAAGGTCAATTTGTATTTGTATTCAATGAAACCATTTAAAAGGTACTTTTGAATTCCCAAGCCAAAGATGAAGCTAGTTGCACATTCGTAAGCGTCAGATCAGTAGTTCTCTATGAAGAAAAACGTGCAAGAAAATCCACGAAAAAAAAATGTGCCCTGCCCACTGACACTTAAGTTTCAAAAGTCTTTGGGCTACACATAACGTCACCTGAAGTTAACAGCGTCGCGGAACGGACAAGTTGTATTACTAGCACTTGTGTCCGTTACTTATGAAGCTTTAAGTCCACCTACTACAGGTTTTAGGTTAAATAAGT
This sequence comes from Orthosia cruda, assembly GCA_964057195.1. Taxonomy (NCBI): domain Eukaryota; kingdom Metazoa; phylum Arthropoda; class Insecta; order Lepidoptera; family Noctuidae; genus Orthosia; species Orthosia cruda. The sequence goes on from OZ059849.1 coordinate 15,571,871, forward strand.
ATAGGACAAACATTTTATAAAGCATTTACATTAAAAAAAATACCACGAGAAACGTTCAAACGTGTGCAAAACTTCATCTCAATCGAACACCGGGAAGTGGGTTAAATTAACTTGCAAGTTTTGATTACTGACACCATTGCACCGGGAGAAGTGAAAAAAATAAAAGCTTTTAAAATAGCTTAAAATAAATTCACACAAAATCAAACCAATATCAAAAATTGTTTATTTCAAATAAACCTTAAGGTACTTTTGAATGGTCAAACAAACAAAAATCTAAATGCAATAGGTCTCTATGCAGAAGAATGTGCAAGAAATTCCACGGACACTCTTTTCCATCACTAAGTTTTAATTACAAGTATTTGGTTAAGACGTGTTAAAAAGACGTGCACGTTAAAGAGCCTAGAGTAAAATAAACAAGCTCAAAATAAAATAAATAAATAATAACAGGAAAAGGTAACCGATGGCGCCCGTTCACGAACATGACGCAGAAGTGAGACTATGGTAGAGCGGACAGATTTGAACTTAAGCCTTGTCTCCCAGTGGGGTGATGACAATCTGGTCTCCTTTAACGCCACCAAAACACAGGCGTGTCTTTTTACCGCTAAAAGGAGTCTTTTCGATCAGGCGCCTACTTTTCGGGGTGCGTCTGTTCCAGTGACTGATCGGCTCGAGCTCCTAGGCATGGAGTTGACATCCAGTCTCAACTTCGGCGCCTCCATTGAGTACAAAGCCCAAATTGCGGCCAAAAAACTGGGCATCCTAAATAAAGTGAAGCGATACTTTACGCCTGGACAGCTTTTCAGCTTTACAAGTCCGATCCTGCATGGAGTATTGCAGCCACCTTTGTGATGGCTCAGCAAAGTATCAGCTTGCCGCGCTTGACTCGGTGGAACGCAGAGCCAAGAGGCTCATCGGCGACATTGAACTGGTGGATACCAAGCTTCACAGCTTGGCTCATCGCCGCAAGGTTGCCTGCTTGTCGGTCTTCTACAGACTGTATTTCGGTGAGTGTGCTCAAGATCTCCACGACCTCATCCCACCAGCCCCCTTCTACCATCGGACATCTAGACGCACTGCAAGTTACCATCCTTACCTTTCGTCGCCATTCCACCAATTCGCACCAAGCGCTTCCAAACATCCTTCATAATGCGCAGCAAATGAACGGAACTCACTACCTGCGTCTGTGTTTCCGAATGCATTCAACCCGAATCTCTTCAAAGTTAGAGTGAACAAGCTTCTTCTGGGTAAGCTCACTCCATCGTCGACTCTGTCTCTGTCACATATGACTTAGAATAGAGTCAAGAGCAAACCCATCACAAATAAAAAAGAAAAAAAAGGTAGTGTGTGGGAAGTGGCGAGGTGGAAGAACAAGAAGATAGTAGGAACTAGGAACCTTCCAAAATTCACCTAAAACTCGAGTAAACACCGTAGTACCGTCAACAAACGCAGCCGAAGTAGAAATCTAGGCACGAGCTACGGGAAACAAGATAAGCACGAAGTTTATGTCCATAGAGTTTGTACCTTGAGGGCTTTAAACTTTTTTGCTGCCGCACGCTTGTGGTAGGAACTTTGAGCGCGTAATATTTTGGCATTTTTTGTTTGCCCGTGTACAGCTCAAATGTTTACTATAGGTTTGAGCGGTAAGCGGATTTTTTAATATAAATAGTAAATTTTCGGGTTTTGCTACTGACCATGTATTACTCTTCATGAATAGGAGATTCAGCTTTCATTTGGTATTTGAGATTTATGAATGTTACAATTACCACAAAACGACGACAGAGTTGGCGTAGTGATTGAGCGATCGGCTCCTGCGCTGCGTGTCGCGGGTTCGATTCCCGCACGGAACAAATATTTGTAAGGCCTACATATATTTGTTCCGAATCTGTGTGTCTTGTGTATGTGAGTTTAAAAGTTTGTAAAACGCACCCACAATAACACTTGACAATTTTCACATTAATTCTGCGATAAATTAAAGATGAGATACTCGGCCCTAGAATGAAAAATACGAAGACATAATGTGACAGCCACCAACCCGCATTGGGCACGCGTGGTGGATTACGGCCCATTCCCTATCACAGAGTGGAGGCCTGTATCCCAGCAGTGGGAACATTAAAAATGATGATGATGATTGCCATCAACCGGGCACAAACCCAGACTCCGGGCTGCAACTGAGAAATTTTAAATGGAATAACTCAATATAACATTTTGCCCGACCCAGGAATCAAACCCAAGACTTCATGCTCAGTAGTAGCCCTTGAGACCATGGCACCAAAAAGGCAATCAATGGATGTAAAAGATGGCAGATCGTACAATGTTGGAATTTGATACCTACCATGCAATATTAATTAACATTCAATGTGTGAATAAATTATGTGTTTTGACCATACCAAAGATAATAATAATTCTAGCATACAGATGACTCATCCCATACACAGAAACCGTGCCGACGTAACTAGCGTGTTTCGTCTGATTAAGATGATTATTTTTATAAGTACTTCGATCGCGTTCGGTTCCGTTCGACGGCTATAGATGGTGTCAGCAGCGACTTGCAAGTAAAAGTGTTTTCTCCGTTGTGACAATTTTTTTTTCATTTAATACAGTGACGATTTGCTTTATAGTAATTTTTGCGCGTTTTTATTTTTTCAAAGTTGCATTGTACCAAAATGAATTACAATACAAATTTAAAATATCGAGTGGCATGCCTCAGAAATGTCAAACCGCGCCATCTATTGGAATCAATTTTAAATGATCCGTTCAAATAATCTATGAAATGTAAATCAAAAACCCAATATTTAATCATTTTGTGCTTAGGAGAGTTGATTAAAAAAGAACATACAAATATGATCAATTCAAGAAAATGTTAATTTTACACACAAATCAATGCATATCGTACCATATAGTGACATTTATTTGAACCAAATATTCTTTGTTAGCGTTGCTAGTAAACTAAAATGTTCTCTTGTAGTTTCAGATAAGCTTTGGATACTCGTTTTACATTTACGACATGGTTTGTCGTGACGAAACCTCATTACACTACTTATTGCGGAACCTTCCAAATAAAAACTAATTTCTGAGTGAAAACCCGTGTACCTATACCATGAATCTACAATGTAATAAAATTACATTTTACAAGCATTCAATATGTTTTATAAATTAATTTTAATCGTGCACGTAGCTGGCGCCATTTTTCTTGATTAAGGCGCGCCGCAGATTGACTTTGAACGCCGAGTTTCGATAACTGGCAACCCAGAACTACCTATTTATGAAATCTTATCTTACTAATTTTGATATTGGATGGATGTATGTTGTATGTTCGTTACTCAATCACACCAGAAGGGCTGAACGGATCTTGATTAAATTTGGCACGGAGATAGATTATAGTCTGATATAGCACATATATTGCGTTTCATCCCGGTATAATGTTCCTCTGCGATAAAAAAGCACTTTTCATGCGGGTGAAGCCGCTGACAGAAGATAGTTTTTTATATAATTTGAGAAAACCTTTTTTGACTGTTGCAAACGGAGTCAAAATCGATTCTGAGTACTGTACAAGCAACAGACTTTGTACTGCTTGTATGCTTGTGTTTTCTAGTTTCTGCAACAGGCGACCGCAACGCTTCGAGCGACTTTACACTTTTTTTGTTTGGGTATTCATCCAATGACTTCTCCCGCCCTGGGTGAAGCGGGGGGGTGTGTCAGACTTTTACTGAGTAAAACCCACCCGTGTTCCTGCAGTTGCTTCTGCCAGGGTCACGGTAACTCTCTTTCAAATTTATCCGCGACTCCTCTGCCTCTTGCTTTACGTCAATTACGGCAACCGTAAACTGATCTTATTTTTTTCTGCAAATGGCAACCGTTTCAAACTTTTAAAGAATAATAATCAAATGTTTTCTTTCTTTTTGGTAGCCTTCATGGCCCACCTTTCATCTTGCGCTGCATGTCCTGTTGCCTACTTAGGGGGCGTCCATAAATTACGTGATGTGTTTAAGGGGGGGAGGGGGTCGAGTCAAATCTCATCTAATATTACGTTGGAGAGAGGGGGGTCTCGGTAAATATCACGCATTTTTTTTTTCAGATTGGAACAAAAAAAGAAATACTATTTTGGTCCATTTAATCCAGATTGTACATGCTTAAGATTTAATCTTCGGCGTAATCGTAATACGATTAAGATCATTCAGTAATTCGTTTGAAAGAAAATAATTTCATTCATACATCTACTGACTGTCAAACCACCATATTTGTTTTATACCAAATAGCTCAATTTAATCTGAATTAACGGTACAGTGTAGCCCGTCTTTTGTTTTCGCGCCACTGTCAGCCGAACGCGCGACTCACGGACAGGTTCCAACCTGCTATGTTTATTCTTGTAAATGTTTTACTCGACTCAGTGCATGCTCTTACTAATTTAAAATGAGTTATCAAGATTTTTATAACGCATACGTCAAAAGATTCGTCTATAAGACGAAGAAGTCCTGCCCGGACGATGTGATAAAATTGGGGATATCTACTAATATGAGTTCTACAAAGTTACATTCGCCAGTCTATAAAGTTGCTCCGTGTGCGTACCGCTTAAAACCACGATTACAATCGGGATCATAATCTTTCTAATTTTACGTGTAGCGTTCCTAATTACAGTCACATTAAACATCTATTAATCATGTTGTAATTTCCTTTTTATAGGTTAATGTGAGAAATTATATTAAAGAACATGCATTAAAATTGTTTATTGTTTTATTTTAGCTATTTAACTTGAACACAAATTCTTAGTATATGACGAACCTTTGGCCTATAAGTAGCCTTCTTTTTTCTCTTCTCCAGAGCCTTGAACTCGGCGATGATGTTCGAGGCTCTGGAGCCTTGACTAGACCAGTGTCTCATTGCCTATGAGCCTCTTTGCCCGTTTTTGGTCGACTCTAGTGCATTAAGCTGGTATTTGGCATATCCTTCCCAGAGATGAGAACAGTACACTATGCATAATCAAACTTGTGCTTGATACAACTTAAGAAGCTGTTCTGGATTGAAGTACCATCTCACCTTCGCAAGGATCCCCAACTATTTGGCAGCCAGTTGAGCCTTTTGTCTCATTGTATGGGTCAAAATTGATTTACGACATCAATGTAACGCCAAGAAGCACAAGTTGGTCGTTATCAGCACGGTTACACCTCGGCAAGATGGAGTCGGGTGAAATTGGCTCCTTTTTAGTAGAAAAAGACACGCAACTGCCTCCAAGAAAAGGTTCAGACGCTTCGCTTTGACTTCACGGAGAGACCCGCAGCCTAATTACGTAAGTGAATTCGGCAAGGCAAAGAGTTTGACCCCGTGAAAGTGTTTGACAAATTCACTTTAAATAAGTAGGTATTACAAAACAATATTGGATGCTTTTATTGGTGAAGATATTTTTTTCGAAAGAGTTCAATAATTTTCTGGCAATACCTAATTATTTAAAGGGTATTTGACATACTCTTTCATGGGATCTAAGCCATTGCCTCGCCGAATTCATTCACGCAATTAGACTGCGGATCTGAGGCCCATGCAGTAGCCCGTGCGTTGGACAAATATCTCTTAGTAACAGTGCTGTCGTCTGCATACCCAAAGGTGCAAAGCAGTTTGTTTATGTGCTGCAAGAAAAAACATTGCTTTGACTACCGACCCATGAGAGACCCTGGGTTTTAATATTCAATTGGTCCGACGAGCAGCCATCGATAACCACTCCAATGGACCGTATCTCTCAGGAAGTCTGCATTCCAATCATACAACCACCGGGCAGACCGAATGAAGGAAGCTTACCAATAAGGCTTTCGTGCCAGCCCCTATCAAAAGCCTTCGAGATGTCGAGGGAGATGGTAATAAATTAATGGCATACGGTAGAAAATCCCCAGTAGACTTATTTCGGCGGTAACCGTATTGGCGGACACTAAGAATATCGTTAAATTCTAGGTATACCAGGAGCTAAGTAGACCAATTTTATTGACCACCTTTATTGACTACTGATTTCTTAAGTAACAATTTGAAGTAGAGTCTACATTATCCTGAAAACCAGTCAAACTTTGCTCTTTGGGTAACCTATTGGTAACAGCACCTACTCACATGGGTAAAACCCAGACAGTCACTTTTCCTTGTGTGATTTATTTCTTTTCAGTAAAACAGTGCATCATAACCGCTCTCAAGAGGGTGTAGGAAATCATTGTGAGAACTTAGAACACAAGTATCGAAGACATGTGTCATCCAACAACCCGTACTAGGCCGGCGTGGTGAATTTAACTCACTCTCTTTCACAAAAACGAGCCATGTGTAACAGTCTTATTATGCGATTTACCACATCTTAGGTATTGACAATTAAATAATTTTACTGTAACATCGTCAAACTAAGGTTTTGTATTGGTATAATGTGAGGACCATATTTTCCATACCCTTAAAACTCCCATTAAAACTAAAATAAAACTGTAATCATTATACGATCTGGCAACACTGGCGTCGTATCCGTACTGGCCGGAAGTGGCGCCATCTGCCACCAGCTGTTGACATCGAGCCAAGTGCATTGTAACCGGCGCACCATACTGTAACGTTTATATTAAATATTCATCCTGGTTCTGTGGTGGGTAGGCACTATAATAAGGTGATTTAGAGTTGTATAATATGAAGATATGAATGAAGCCTTAATATAAGACTAGCTTTTGCCAGCGTCCGTTTAAAAGTGGTGGGAATAAAAAATGGACGATGTACGAAATTTCAAGGTCTAAAAATAAAGGTTCAAATATGCAGACTTTTTCATTTGTAATTCCAGTCCCTATCATAGAGAGGACGCCTGTGTCTCAGAAGTCGGCATATTTCACGCTGTTTATCCTTATGCTAAATATTACGATGAATTCTTTTTGCAAACAAGCTGTAATTGAAAGTCAATAACAAAATTAAATGTTATCATATATTCACCAGGTCTTTAGTCTACCTTGTGGGAGACCTTGCGGAATCTTGGGAACGTTCGGCAACATGCACTGGTCGCGACAAAGCTCCAAAGCCTTGAACATCGACGCCAAGTGGCCAGTCTGTCGGTTTTTTATCGGTTATATATTTCGGGGAGTGTGCGATAGAACTGCACAATTTGATTCCGCCTAGCCCTTTCCATCACCGGACAACAAAACGTACGGCAATGCGCCACCGGTACATGATAGACACCCCACCCATACGTACAAAGCGTTTTGCGAATACTTTCATTGTGCGCACAGCTAAGGGGTGGAATTCCCAGCCGGTGTCTTTGTTTCCTGATAGCTACAACCTTGGGGTCTTTAAGTCAAGAGTGTATAGGTTACTTCTAGGCAAGCGTGCTTCACCGTCGACCACATCATCACTTACCAACAGGCGAGATAGTGGTCAAACGCGAGCCTTTGGATAAATAAAAAAAACACGTTGTCTTTCGATACGCGCGGTGAAGGAATCCGTTAGAAGCTAGAAGACGTACTGGAGCAGTCGTTGTGATGACGCTTAGGGTAGACCTATGACCGGTAGTGGACGTTTGGAGGTATGCGAAACAGTGTGTAAAGACGCGCAAACCTCAATTGAAGAGAGAGGATCCTCCGACCAGATGGGTGTTGTGTCTGGTCCGGCCAACTGCCCGAGCGACGGTTGTTGTCAGACGATTGTATGTGTTCAAATCGCGCCAAAAACTCTGCTTGCGCGTTACAGGGTTTTGTGTGACGTCAGGTCATTAGTCCATATGAGGTCGCAGGTATGCGGCTATATAAGTCTCTCGGCTGATTTTTAAATGAATTGAGAAATTCATTAATTCACGGACACACAACGTTCAGCCAAAAACGCAGAATCTAGAATAATAATACGTAATAATTTATTTCTTTTAACAGTAATAAATACTTAATTCCGAATAATTGTCATTTTAGGCAAAGGATTGTCTGTGTTAGGGTACTTCTTGTAGAAGCTTGTAATTGCGTACAAGAGTTTCTTATACATACATAGCGTACCCACATACGGAGAAAAAAAAAGTGGGGAGTTTGTCACAATAATAATAATTAAGAAACCCTTAAATCTTTAAGTGCGTAATCGTTACAAGAATAATATCGCTTTGTATTTATTTCTATTTGAATAAGAATGATGTCATTTTTAGCACGTATTACATTTCTTTGACCGAGAAGCTGATCAATTTCATTCGTTGGGGAACGACAGTGAGCATTAAACATTTTTGAAAATGCATCCCCTAAATAGATAATTTTTTTCATGGAAAATCCTAATTTCTGCCGATGAGAAATCACTTCGGTAACACAGCTTGCAAAGTCACACAAGACCCTCAGAGTGATTGCAATGGTGGATTTAGCAATCCAGGTAAATCCAGCATATTTTTGGGCTTGCTGAATCCAGCGGTGCGGATCCGAAATCACGTAATAATAAGTAACTAACTTATTCACCGCGCGAAAACGCCTCAAGACTTTACGTTGCCGCTTTTTCGCTTTAGGAAATCATCTACAAAAGACGACATCTATATCCAAAAATATGTGATAGAAGATAAAGAAAAGGAATTGAGTAATAATTCTTGACTGCCGCACTAGGTGGAACATTTTGTTAGGCATACTAGAACGCTTTTATAGTTTGAAAGTTTGCATCAACAACGCTTTCATCGACATGGAGTCAGACTCAGATACACAATGCTCAGCTGAAGAGTGGGCTCTAATCAATGAGTTGATCACCAGTCCTTGCTATGCAAACGAGATTCCAGTTTAATAACCGAGGACACAATTTTAATGTTTGTATTATATAAACATAGCAGCCAAGATACAATTATGAGTGCTGAGCTTTTCGAGAAACTACGCCATAGAATTGGAGAACGGCATCATCCTGAGTTCATGGGGACGTTAGTATACCTGCAGAACCCGAAGAAGACGAAAATGAAGTGAAAATCCCCGATGGCTCATTTCCAATGCCAAAAAAAAATGGAATGCGGCTGGTGATTAATAGAACCAGTAACAGCAGAAGCAGGCGATAATCTTATGGAAGTAGAATGTGAGGTGCATTCCCTGAATGTGAATCTCACATTGGAACAAGAATTGGAGATCGAACTAAAGAGTGAGAAAGAAAATTGCATGAAATGAAAAGAAACTGGATCTGAGAAGGATTATGATAAGATATTGAAGATAGAAATGGCACTTTATGAAAGTGAGGGATTAAGAGCTTCTTCTTTTTCGTGTGAGGATGTGTCCATCTCTGCTGCCTCTGGGAACCCAACAGGTCTCTGACTTGGCTATTTCAGACTTACAAAGACGACTTAAGAGCAAAAACCTTTAATTTATGATCGATGAGTCTCAAACCAACCAGCGTAGAGGCAGAGAGAGCCTTACATACTATTAGAGAACTTACAATACTACTACTATACAAACACTCATTAATAAATTATATATATACAGCTATAAGGTGGCATTGTATGTCAAACTAACACAAGCTCGTACATACACCTATACACACACACATTCACACACACACACACACATACACAAACACATACACACACGAGCACACATGCGCACGCATGTACATAATTAGCTCATTCATCCACTCACATATCTGCTTACTCATGCCGTCCGACAGTCTGAGCAACATAATTTAATGGGGGGCCTGGATTTCTAAAATACAGGCCTAGGCTTAGGTTAAGACTCCAGATCTCCCACAAATTACACATTTTGCCAATATTTCTGTGTCTGACTGTAATTTATACTCACGTTCATATGTAATTTGTGGAGATAAATAAAGATTTTTTATTATTATTACTTAACTAACACCAAAAATTTGTTATAGGTAACTAAAAACGAATATTGTGATGTAACTAGAAGTAGTTACATTAAAGTTTACAGAGTTTAAAACAAAACCTTTGTTTACATTTACAAATTTTATTCTTTTATATGTATGTTATGAATATTCGACTATTGCTGGATACGTACTGGATCCGGCTGGATTTGCTTTGATCCAGCATAAATCCAGCTGGATTGATTATGCCGCTGGATTGCAATCCCTAATCTCACATAATATAGGGCCACTTTATGGAAAAGAAATGTAAAGTTAAAAATCTTCGCGCGTCGTTTTGGGTGCAATAAACAAGTCCAGGATTGGTAACTAGGGCTGAATTATACGGAAACGGAAAAACCAACTGACAATAATTATCTATTAACATACATAACATCACATACCTACTAATATTAACCATAGCATACATAAAATAAATACATATATATATATATTTGTCGAGAGAGACTGGATCCTGCGACACAGGGTATCCTAGTGCAAGACCCAGTGTCACATATTAATACTGTATATATATAAAACAATAAACTATTGAACGATATAAATACTATTTAACAAAACCTGAAGTCTGTTTGTCATCGACACGCTAAGAAGAAGAACAAAACCTGCGCTTTGAAACTAACGACTGCACTGGAGTAAACAATTTATACTAAGACCAACTATTTATTAGAATACTTATAGTCCATCTGCGCCTGTTGTCATAACAAACATAAAACCACCATTTTAGAAGAAATTTCCAATTAAATCTAAACCCTATTCATAGACTCTCAAAGTACAGTTTTCACTTTCGTAGCTCATAAATAAAATTGTTCGTAAAACATACCTCAACGAGGTGAAATATAAAATGAATTGTAAAATTTTCGAGCAAAAAGAACGTTTCCGTTTCGAGTGCTTTCGAGCATGGTATTCGGAATAAATAAAAGAGCTACGGGTATTTATTGGTTACCTCTTGCCTCTTGACTGCTGCAGTTTGATCTGAGAAAACATTTGGCATTATGGCAATTTAGAAGCTTTGTTTTCTTTGATTGATGAAGGAAAACATCGTGAGGAAACCGGCATGTGCTTTTTTTTTTGTTAACGGTGGGCAACCTTCAAAAGGCTCCTGCACTTTTGGGGAAAAAGACCAGGGAGAGTGGGATTTTTCTCAATAAAACCTACTCAGTGATCACCATCAGTAAGACCACCCCAGAACCCACTCTGTGCAACGCCTGTTAAAACCGGCATGTCCTAGAACCAAAAATTCTAAGACATGTGACATCCACCATCCCGAACTGGGCCCGCGTGGTGGATTACGGCCCATTTCCTCTCAGAGAGAAGAAGCATGTGTCCCAGCAGTGGGAATATTAAAAGGTTTGATACTGACGTTTTCTTTAATAATGCACAGCGAGGGAACCGGTCAATTTCCGCCGCATGTAGGATATAGGCCTATGTTCAGCAGTGAACGTCTTTCGGCTGCCGCATGAATCGATCTTCAAGGTTAAGCAAGGCTTGCCGAGATTGCTTTGTGGAATGGTGACGAAACCTTAAATTCCGACACTCCTCCGTGATTCGGAATGCATGTTAAGCTATTGGTTCCGGCTGTCATTTGTAAATATTTGACAGTCGGTCAGAACGCCATAAAATCTAACGCCAGTCGAGTTCTTGTTGGAGTCAGGAATCCAGATCCAAATCTGCACAGTTACCTTTAACAACGCTAATGCGCCATTTCAAAATTCTACAACAAAAACAGAACTTAACTTAATTTACAAGTAATAATAACGATAAATATTAGTCAACTAATAAACCAAATAACGGTGAGCAGTGGTGGCCTAGCGGTAACGGCCGCGACTTACAAGTTGTAGGTCGTGAGTTCGAACCCAGGCAGGCGCTTTACTTTGTGTAAATTATTTCATCACCACTGCTCTCAAAACGGTGAAGGAAACCGGCATGTCCTAGAACCAAATATTCGAAGACATGTGACATCTATCAACCCGAACTGGGCCCGCGTGGTGGATTATAGCCCATTCCCTCTCACAGAGAGGAGGCTTGTGTCCTAGCACAAATAACTAGTATGAGTCCCTGGAACTCACTAGGAATAAATACTTATCACATAAGAGATGCACACACACGTCTGCTCGGCTTCCCGTCGCTTATGGCACTGCAGGAAGGTCCTGACACGGGGGGGAAACAAGCCGCTAAAACGTACGAAATATGGATACTTAAACTTTTGATGTGAGTCCCTGGGACTCACATCAAAAGTTTATATCCTTTATTTATATAAGGCTATAATCCACCACGCGGGCCCAGTTCGGGTTGATAGATGTCACATGTCTTCGAATATTTGGTTCTAGGACATGCCGGTTTCCTCATGATGTTTTCCTTCACCGTTTTGAGAGCAGTGGTGATGAAATAATTTACACAAAGTAAAGCGCCTGCCTGGGTTCGAACTCACGACCTACAACTTGTAAGTCGCGGCCGTTACCGCTAGGCCACCACTGCTCACCGTTATTTGGTTTATTAGTTGACTAATATTTATCGTTATTATTACTTGTAAATTAAGTTAAGTTCTGTTTTTGTTGTAGAATTTTGAAATGGCGCATTAGCGTTGTTAAAGGTAACTGTGCAGATTTGGATCTGGATTCCTGACTCCAACAAGAACTCGACTGGCGTTAGATTTTATGGCGTTCTGACCGACTGTCAAATATTTACAAATGACAGCCGGAACCAATAGCTTAACATGCATTCCGAATCACGGAGGAGTGTCGGAATTTAAGGTTTCGTCACCATTCCACAAAGCAATCTCGGCAAGCCTTGCTTAACCTTGAAGATCGATTCGTGCGGCAGCCGAAAGACGTTCACTGCTGAACATAGGCCTATATCCTACATGCGGCGGAAATTGACCGGTTCCCTCGCTGTGCATTATTAAAGAAAACGTCAGTATCAAACCTTTTAATATTCCCACTGCTGGGACACATGCTTCTTCTCTCTGAGAGGAAATGGGCCGTAATCCACCACGCGGGCCCAGTTCGGGATGGTGGATGTCACATGTCTTAGAATTTTTGGTTCTAGGACATGCCGGTTTTAACAGGCGTTGCACAGAGTGGGTTCTGGGGTGGTCTTACTGATGGTGATCACTGAGTAGGTTTTATTGAGAAAAATCCCACTCTCCCTGGTCTTTTTCCCCAAAAGTGCAGGAGCCTTTTGAAGGTGGCCCACCGTTAACAAAAAAAAAAGCACATGCCGGTTTCCTCACGATGTTTTCCTTCATCAATCAAAGAAAACAAAGCTTCTAAATTGCCATAATGCCAAATGTTTTCTCAGATCAAACTGCAGCAGTCAAGAGGCAAGAGGTAACCAATAAATACCCGTAGCTCTTTTATTTATTCCGAATACCATGCTCGAAAGCACTCGAAACGGAAACGTTCTTTTTGCTCGAAAATTTTACAATTCATTTTATATTTCACCTCGTTGAGGTATGTTTTACGAACAATTTTATTTATGAGCTACGAAAGTGAAAACTGTACTTTGAGAGTCTATGAATAGGGTTTAGATTTAATTGGAAATTTCTTCTAAAATGGTGGTTTTATGTTTGTTATGACAACAGGCGCAGATGGACTATAAGTATTCTAATAAATAGTTGGTCTTAGTATAAATTGTTTACTCCAGTGCAGTCGTTAGTTTCAAAGCGCAGGTTTTGTTCTTCTTCTTAGCGTGTCGATGACAAACAGACTTCAGGTTTTGTTAAATAGTATTTATATCGTTCAATAGTTTATTGTTTTATATATATACAGTATTAATATGTGACACTGGGTCTTGCACTAGGATACCCTGTGTCGCAGGATCCAGTCTCTCTCGACAAATATATATATATATGTATTTATTTTATGTATGCTATGGTTAATATTAGTAGGTATGTGATGTTATGTATGTTAATAGATAATTATTGTCAGTTGGTTTTTCCGTTTCCGTATAATTCAGCCCTAGTTACCAATCCTGGACTTGTTTATTGCACCCAAAACGACGCGCGAAGATTTTTAACTTTACATTTCTTTTCCATAAAGTGGCCCTATATTATGTGAGATTAGGGATTGCAATCCAGCGGCATAATCAATCCAGCTGGATTTATGCTGGATCAAAGCAAATCCAGCCGGATCCAGTACGTATCCAGCAATAGTCGAATATTCATAACATACATATAAAAGAATAAAATTTGTAAATGTAAACAAAGGTTTTGTTTTAAACTCTGTAAACTTTAATGTAACTACTTCTAGTTACATCACAATATTCGTTTTTAGTTACCTATAACAAATTTTTGGTGTTAGTTAAGTAATAATAATAAAAAATCTTTATTTATCTCCACAAATTACATATGAACGTGAGTATAAATTACAGTCAGACACAGAAATATTGGCAAAATGTGTAATTTGTGGGAGATCTGGAGTCTTAACCTAAGCCTAGGCCTGTATTTTAGAAATCCAGGCCCCCCATTAAATTATGTTGCTCAGACTGTCGGACGGCATGAGTAAGCAGATATGTGAGTGGATGAATGAGCTAATTATGTACATGCGTGCGCATGTGTGCTCGTGTGTGTATGTGTTTGTGTATGTGTGTGTGTGTGTGTGAATGTGTGTGTGTATAGGTGTATGTACGAGCTTGTGTTAGTTTGACATACAATGCCACCTTATAGCTGTATATATATAATTTATTAATGAGTGTTTGTATAGTAGTAGTATTGTAAGTTCTCTAATAGTATGTAAGGCTCTCTCTGCCTCTACGCTGGTTGGTTTGAGACTCATCGATCATAAATTAAAGGTTTTTGCTCTTAAGTCGTCTTTGTAAGTCTGAAATAGCCAAGTCAGAGACCTGTTGGGTTCCCAGAGGCAGCAGAGATGGACACATCCTCACACGAAAAAGAAGAAGCTCTTAATCCCTCACTTTCATAAAGTGCCATTTCTGTCTTCAATATCTTATCATAATCCTTCTCAGATCCAGTTTCTTTTCATTTCATGCAATTTTCTTTCTCACTCTTTAGTTCGATCTCCAATTCTTGTTCCAATGTGAGATTCACATTCAGGGAATGCACCTCACATTCTACTTCCATAAGATTATCGTCTGCTTCTGCTGTTACTGGTTCTATTAATCACCAGCCGTATTCCATTTTTTTTTTGGCATTGGAAATGAGCCATCGGGGATTTTCACTTCATTTTCGTCTTCTTCGGGTTCTGCAGGTATACTAACGTCCCCATGAACTCAGGATGATGCCGTTCTCCAATTCTATGGCGTAGTTTCTCGAAAAGCTCAGCACTCATAATTGTATCTTGGCTGCTATGTTTATATAATACAAACATTAAAATTGTGTCCTCGGTTATTAAACTGGAATCTCGTTTGCATAGCAAGGACTGGTGATCAACTCATTGATTAGAGCCCACTCTTCAGCTGAGCATTGTGTATCTGAGTCTGACTCCATGTCGATGAAAGCGTTGTTGATGCAAACTTTCAAACTATAAAAGCGTTCTAGTATGCCTAACAAACTGTTCTACCTAGTGCGGCAGTCAAGAATTATTACTCAATTCCTTTCCTTTATCTTCTATAAAATATTTTTGTATATAGATGTCGTCTTTTGTAGATGATTTCCTAAAGCGAAAAAGCGGCAACGTAAAGTCTTGAGGCGTTTTCGCGCGGTGAATAAGTTAGTTACTTATTATTACGTGATTTCGGATCCGCACCGCTGGATTCAGCAAGCCCAAAAATGTGCTGGATTTACCTGGATTGCTAAATCCACCATTACAATCACTCTGAGGGTCTTGTGTGACTTTGCAAGCCGTGTTACCGAAGTGATTTCTCATCGACAGAAATTAGGATTTTCCATGAAAAAAATTATCTATTTAGGGGATGCATTTTCAAAAATGTTTAATGCTCACTGTCGTTCCCCAACGAATGAAATTGATCAGCTTCTCGGTCAAAGAAATGTAATACGTGCTAAAAATGACATCATTCTTATTCAAATAGAAATAAATACAAAGCGATATTATTCTTGTAACGATTACGCACTTAAAGATAAAAATTTAAGGGTTTCTTAATTATTATTATTGTGACAAACTTCCCACTTTTTTTTTCTCCGTATGTGGGTACGCTATGTATGTATAAGAAACTCTTGTACGCAATTACAAGCTTCTACAAGAAGTACCCTAACACAGACAATCCTTTGCCTAAAATGACAATTATTCGGAATTAAGTATTTATTACTGTTAAAAGAAATAAATTATTACGTATTATTATTCTAGATTCTGCGTTTTTGGCTGAACGTTGTGTGTCCGTGAATTAATGAATTTCTCAATTCATTTAAAAATCAGCCGAGAGACTTATATAGCCGCATACCTGCGACCTCATATGGACTAATGACCTGACGTCACACAAAACCCTGTAACGCGCAAGCAGAGTTTTTGGCGCGATTTGAACACATACAATCGTCTGACAACAACCGTCGCTCGGGCAGTTGGCCGGACCAGACACAACACCCATCTGGTCGGAGGATCCTCTCTCTTCAATTGAGGTTTGCGCGTCTTTACACACTGTTTCGCATACCTCCAAACGTCCACTACCGGTCATAGGTCTACCCTAAGCGTCATCACAACGACTGCTCCAGTACGTCTTCTAGCTTCTAACGGATTCCTTCACCGCGCGTATCGAAAGACAACGTGTTTTTTTTATTTATCCAAAGGCTCGCGTTTGACCACTATCTCGCCTGTTGGTAAGTGATGATGTGGTCGACGGTGAAGCACGCTTGCTTAGAAGTAACCTATACACTCTTGACTTAAAGACCCCAAGGTTGTAGCTATCAGGAAACAAAGACACCGGCTGGGAATTCCACCCCTTAGCTGTGCGCACAATGAAAGTATTCGCAAAACGCTTTGTACGTATGGGTGGGGTGTCTATCATGTACCGGTGGCGCATTGCCGTACGTTTTGTTGTCCGGTGATGGAAAGGGCTAGGCGGAATCAAATTGTGCAGTTCTATCGCACACTCCCCGAAATATATAACCGATAAAAAACCGACAGACTGGCCACTTGGCGTCGATGTTCAAGGCTTTGGAGCTTTGTCGCGACCAGTGCATGTTGCCGAACGTTCCCAAGATTCCGCAAGGTCTCCCACAAGGTAGACTAAAGACCTGGTGAATATATGATAACATTTAATTTTGTTATTGACTTTCAATTACAGCTTGTTTGCAAAAAGAATTCATCGTAATATTTAGCATAAGGATAAACAGCGTGAAATATGCCGACTTCTGAGACACAGGCGTCCTCTCTATGATAGGGACTGGAATTACAAATGAAAAAGTCTGCATATTTGAACCTTTATTTTTAGACCTTGAAATTTCGTACATCGTCCATTTTTTATTCCCACCACTTTTAAACGGACGCTGGCAAAAGCTAGTCTTATATTAAGGCTTCATTCATATCTTCATATTATACAACTCTAAATCACCTTATTATAGTGCCTACCCACCACAGAACCAGGATGAATATTTAATATAGACGTTACAGTATGGTGCGCCGGTTACAATGCACTTGGCTCGATGTCAACAGCTGGTGGCAGATGGCGCCACTTCCGGCCAGTACGGATACGACGCCAGTGTTGCCAGATCGTATAATGATTACAGTTTTATTTTAGTTTTAATGGGAGTTTTAAGGGTATGGAAAATATGGTCCTCACATTATACCAATACAAAACCTTAGTTTGACGATGTTACAGTAAAATTATTTAATTGTCAATACCTAAGATGTGGTAAATCGCATAATAAGACTGTTACACATGGCTCGTTTTTGTGAAAGAGAGTGAGTTAAAATTCACCACGCCGGCCTAGTACGGGTTGTTGGATGACACATGTCTTCGATACTTGTGTTCTAAGTTCTCACAATGATTTCCTACACCCTCTTGAGAGCGGTTATGATGCACTGTTTTACTGAAAAGAAATAAATCACACAAGGAAAAGTGACTGTCTGGGTTTTACCCATGTGAGTAGGTGCTGTTACCAATAGGTTACCCAAAGAGCAAAGTTTGACTGGTTTTCAGGATAATGTAGACTCTACTTCAAATTGTTAATTAAGAAATCAGTAGTCAATAAAGGTGGTCAATAAAATTGGTCTACTTAGCTCCTGGTATACCTAGAATTTAACGATATTCTTAGTGTCCGCCAATACGGTTACCGCCGAAATAAGTCTACTGGGGATTTTCTACCGTATGCCATTAATTTATTACCATCTCCCTCGACATCTCGAAGGCTTTTGATAGGGGCTGGCACGAAAGCCTTATTGGTAAGCTTCCTTCATTCGGTCTGCCCGGTGGTTGTATGATTGGAATGCAGACTTCCTGAGAGATACGGTCCATTGGAGTGGTTATCGATGGCTGCTCGTCGGACCAATTGAATATTAAAACCCAGGGTCTCTCATGGGTCGGTAGTCAAAGCAATGTTTTTTCTTGCAGCACATAAACAAACTGCTTTGCACCTTTGGGTATGCAGACGACAGCACTGTTACTAAGAGATATTTGTCCAACGCACGGGCTACTGCATGGGCCTCAGATCCGCAGTCTAATTGCGTGAATGAATTCGGCGAGGCAATGGCTTAGATCCCATGAAAGAGTATGTCAAATACCCTTTAAATAATTAGGTATTGCCAGAAAATTATTGAACTCTTTCGAAAAAAATATCTTCACCAATAAAAGCATCCAATATTGTTTTGTAATACCTACTTATTTAAAGTGAATTTGTCAAACACTTTCACGGGGTCAAAATCTTTGCCTTGCCGAATTCACTTACGTAATTAGGCTGCGGGTCTCTCCGTGAAGTCAAAGCGAAGCGTCTGAACCTTTTCTTGGAGGCAGTTGCGTGTCTTTTTCTACTAAAAAGGAGCCAATTTCACCCGACTCCATCTTGCCGAGGTGTAACCGTGCTGATAACGACCAACTTGTGCTTCTTGGCGTTACATTGATGTCGTAAGTCAATTTTGACCCATACAATGAGACAAAAGGCTCAACTGGCTGCCAAATAGTTGGGGATCCTTGCGAAGGTGAGATGGTACTTCAATCCAGAACAGCTTCTTAAGTTGTATCAAGCACAAGTTTGATTATGCATAGTGTACTGTTCTCATCTCTGGGAAGGATATGCCAAATACCAGCTTGATGCACTAGAGTCGACCAAAAACGGGCAAAGAGGCTCATAGGCAATGAGACACTGGTCTAGTCAAGGCTCCAGAGCCTCGAACATCATCGCCGAGTTCAAGGCTCTGGCGAAGAGAAAAAAGAAGGCTACTTACAGGCCAAAGGTTCGTCATATACTAAGAATTTGTGTTCAAGTTAAATAGCTAAAATAAAACAATAAACAATTTTAATTATTATTATTATTATATACTTTATTGTACACCACAAAATATGTACAGGAAAACATTCACAAAAACAAGTGTACAATGGGCGGTCTTATCGCACAGGGCAATCTCTTACAGACAACCTTTGGATGGACTGTACGATAGGAGAAGAATTTAGGGCTGTCAGTGTACAAAATTAAATACTTAAATAATATTACTTAGACATAATAACATACAATACATACATACAATATTATATAATATACTAATACATATCAAATATCTAACAGAGAAAGGAGAAGAATAAAAATTATAGTGACAGGTAATGCTCTTTTTCCATTTTCTTAAACGTTGGCAGTGTTTGAGCACGTCTTATTTCAATTGGTAATACATTCCACAACCGAGCCGCTTGAATGGTGAAAGATTTGTCAAAAAACGAAGTGGAATGCATACGGATATTTAATTTAAGATTTTCCGATGACCTTAAGGACCTAGAATGGTTGTCACAGAGGAACTGAAAGCGTTCTTTGAGATAAAAAGGAGTAAAAGGATTAAATAGCACGTTATAAAGCAAAGAAAGTATGTGGGCATTCCGGCGAAGGCGAATAGGAAGCCATTTGAGCTTAGTACGAAATTCAGAAACGTGATCATACTTGCGCAAGCCAAATATGAATCTGATACATAGATTTTGAAGTCGCTCAAGCTTGTCCAATTGGTCTTGGGTTAGATCGAGATAGCTGGCATCAGCATAGTCCAGGATAGGAAGAAGAAGAGATTGTGCTATCGCAATTTTAGTGGCGATGGGAAGAAAATTACGTAGACGTCTCAGGGAGCCTGCAGAAGCAAACAGTTTGCGACTGACTTCCTGCAGTTGTTTGGTCCGGGCAAGAGTGCTGTCGATATAAATCCCCAAGTTCTTCACAGTGTTAGCTATAGGAATGATAGTGTTGTTGAAAGAAACCTGGGGAAGCGTCGACCAATCAATTCTAGGGACAGTCCGGGAACTACCAACAACAGTCACCTGAGTCTTCGTCGGATTAATCTTCAACCCAAACTCAGTACTCCAGTCACCTATTCGAGCCAGGTCCATATTAATCGTCTCAATGGCTTCTCGTAACTCTCCAAGAGCGGCTTGGGTATAAATCTGGAGATCATCAGCATACAGGTGGTAGAAAGAAGAAAGTCGTTGAGTGATAGCATTAATAAAGAGCGCGAAGAGGAGAGGAGATAAAACACCACCATGCGGCACACCGGCAGAGGTGTGACACCAAGATGAGAAATATTCATCAGTGCAAATACGCTGCCGGCGGCCAAACAGGTAACTACGAAACCAGTCAATTACCGGAGGAGATATGTTAAAAGAGCTTAGGACGCCAAGCATAATGTCGTAATCAACGGTATTGAAGGCATTGCTAAAATCAAGCAGAGCAAGTACCGTTAACTTTCCCATTTCCATGCCTGACCTAATATCGTCCGTAATGTGTACAAGTGCTGAGGTAGTGCTGTGTCCGCGTCGAAAACCAGATTGGAAAGGATTTAGCAGATTGTGTTTGGTAAGGAACGTGCTGAGTTGATGGTGGACAAGTTTTTCAAGGACTTTGGATAGGAAAGGAAGAATAGAAATGGGACGATAATCAGAAAAAGATGTAGGATGAGATTTTTTGGGTAAAGGAATAATTTGGGCATCTTTCCAGGATTGAGGGAAGACACCACTGGAAATAGAGAAATTGAGGATATGAAGGATGACAGGGATAATGTTATCAAGGATGGGGATGATCATCTTACGGCTGACACAGTCACTACCAACAGCGTTGGATGTAATCGATACAATACTCTTTTTAACATCACAGGCAGTGAATTGACTTAAGACAAAAGGGGAATAATCAGGTATCGGAAGATTTGAAAGATAACTAAGCGTAGTTGCTTTGGTAGCCCTATCAAATACGGGCGAAGTAGAAAAATGGCTGTTAAGTAAGTTGAAGTCCAAGTCTTTAGGAACCGTGTCAGGAGTCTTTTTTCCGATACCTAATGATTTGATGCATGTTCTTTAATATAATTTCTCACATTAACCTATAAAAAGGAAATTACAACATGATTAATAGATGTTTAATGTGACTGTAATTAGGAACGCTACACGTAAAATTAGAAAGATTATGATCCCGATTGTAATCGTGGTTTTAAGCGGTACGCACACGGAGCAACTTTATAGACTGGCGAATGTAACTTTGTAGAACTCATATTAGTAGATATCCCCAAAAAGTTTTGTATGTGGTATGCTTTTATGTCAGTCACTTTCGTGGTACTTGAGCTAGCAGACTGCTCATGCTGTACATTGTTTTCTTCAAATTCAATTAGAAAAATGAGTGCGGGCGTTATTTTATGATATTGTTTATAATAAATTCCAAGATGTGAAGGATAGACAGCGATAGAGAGACAGCGTGTTGTCATTCTTACCCAAAAACTATAATATTTAAATGATATCGAAAAGTTGCCGTGTCCGTCGATCTAATGATTTAGATTTCTGCATAATATAAATTATTGGACTATTATATATTAGTTCTAAGAACATTTTGCCGAATATCTACTCATTCACCTGTTTATGTTGTTTTAAAAAAAAACGTGTCAAAATACAACATTCTGAAGCAAAACAACAAACTAACTTACTCTGAAGGTAATCACACACAGTGAAAACGATCAATAACATGACAAAACTGTATCATATCTACACTGCATCTTTCTAAAGTAACTATTCTTTACCAGGAATGAATCATAATATATAAATAAAGTAGCATATCAAAAACATATCAACTTAGTACCCTTCTGGACTTACCCCAAATTTTCGAATGTCCACATTTTTTGAGTTCTGCAAAGTTACACTAGTCAGACACTAGTTGACGCAACTTCTATTTCTTAGCGTGTCGATGACCAACAGACTCTTAGTTGACGTGCCTGGCCCAGTATTCAGCCACAGCAAGGCCCTATGAAGCAGTATTAGATTCTCACGTAAGGGGGCGTCCATAAATTACGTGAGGTGTTTTTTTTAATTTTCTGTCCCTCCCTCCCCCCCCTGGTGAGATGTCGTGAGATTTTATTCAAACCCCACCCCCATCCCCCAATCTCACGTGAGATTTTTCAAAATGTGGGTTTCTGTATTATCTTCGCTGTATTCCATAATTTTATCACATCGTCCGGGCAGGACTTCTTCGTCTTATAGACGTATCTTTTGACGTATGCGTTATAAAAATCTTGATAACTCATTTTAAATTAGTAAGAGCATGCACTGAGTCGAGTAAAACATTTACAGGAATAAACAAAGCAGGTTGGAACCTGTCCGTGAGTCGCGCGTTCGGCTGACAGTGGCGCGAAAACAAAAGACGGGCTACGGTACAGCCGTTAATTCAGATTAAATTGAGCTATTTGGTATAAAACAAATATGGTGGTTTGACAGTCAGTAGATGTATGAATGAAATTATTTTCTTTCAAACGAATTACTGAATGATCTTAATCGTATTACGATTACGCCGAAGATTAAATCTTAAGCATGTACAATCTGGATTAAATGGACCAAAATAGTATTTTTTTTTGTTTCAATCTGAAAAAAAAATTGCGTGATATTTACCGAGACCCCCCTCTCTCCAACGTAATATTAGATGAGATTTGACTCGACCCCCTCCTCCCCTTAAACACATCACGTAATTTATGGACGCCCCCTAAGTAGGCAACAGGACATGCAGCGCAAGATGAAAGGTGGGCCATGAAGGCTACCAAAAAGAAAGAAAACATTTGATTATTATTCTTTTAAAGTTTGAAACGGTTGCCATTTGCAGAAAAAAATAAGATCAGTTTACGGTTGCCGTAATTGACGTAAAGCAAGAGGCAGAGGAGTCGCGGATAAATTTGAAAGAGAGTTACCGTGACCCTGGCAGAAGCAACTGCAGGAACACGGGTGGGTTTTAGTCAGTAAAAGTCTGACAAGACCTCCCGCTTCACCCAGGGCGGGATAAGTCATTGGATGATTACCCAAACAAAAAAAAGTTTAAAGTCGCTCGAAGCGTTGCGGTCGCCTGTTGCAGAAACTAAACAAAAACACAAGCATACAAGCAGTACAAAGTCTGTTGCTTGTACAGTACTCAGAATCGATTTTGACTCCGTTTGCAACAGCCAAAAAAGGTTTTGTCAAATTATATAAAAAACTATCTTCTGTCAGCGGCTTCACCCGCATGAAAAGTGCTTTTTTATCGCAGAGGAACATTATACCGGGATGAAACGCAATATATGTGCTATATCAGACTATAATCTATCTCCGTGCCAAATTTAATCAAGATCCGTTCAGCCCTTCTGGCGTGATTGAGTAACGAACATACAACATACATCCATCCAATATCAAAATTAGTAAGATAAGATTTCATAAATAGGTAGTTCTGGGTTGCCAGTTGTCGAAACTCGGCGTTCAAAGTTAGTCTGCGGCGCGCCTTAATCAAGAGAAATGGCTCCGGCTACGGTGCACGAATAAAATTAATTTATAAAACATATTGAACGCTTGCAAAATGTAATTTTATTACATTGTAGATTGATATAGGTACACGGGTTTTCACTCAGAAATTAGTTTTTATTTGGAAGGTTCCGAAATAAGTAGTGTAATGAGGTTTCGTCACGACAAACCATGTTGTAAATGTAAAACGAGTATCCAAAGCTTACCTGAAACTACAAGAGAACATTTTATACAAATGAAATTAACTAGCAACGCTAACAAAGAATATTTGGTTCAAATAAATGTCACTAGATGGTACGATATGCATTGATTTGTGTGTAAAATTAACATTTTCTTGAATTGATCATATTTGTATGTTATTTTTTAATCAACTCTCTTAAGTACAAAATTATTAAATATTGGGTTTTTGATTTACATTTCATAGATTATTTGAACGGATCATTTAAAATTGATTCCAATAGATGGCGCGGTTTGACATTTCTGAGGCATGCCACTCGATATTTTAAATTTGTATTATCTACTCTCATATCGTAATATTCGAATTATAAAATTCAAATCGAGTTTATATTGGCATACTTTATAAACACAATACCGAAATTTAAAAATAGAATCTTATTATAACACTATTTCTCTAACAAAATAATGCTATAAAACAATTTTTTTTCTATTACGATACAGGACAAATCCAAGAAGTTAATCACTAAGGAGTTTCCATCAATTATTTTTTTGTAATGCCATTTTATAGTACCTATTATAAAAAGATTTGATTCCAATTTTAAATTGTCTATGACAATGCCCGCTTTAGACTTAGCACGCACTGCGATTTTTATTCGCGCGAATTTTATTTCCTTCTACCTGTTCATAGAGCTCAAAATAATCGGGCGAAAAAAATTCGCGCCGTGGTGCGGTGGATTCTGTGGCAAAACACGGATTTCTTGCGGTATTATTTCCGCACGATTTCTTTACCGCAATGCGAACAACTTCATACAATTCCATGGACAAAAAAAAATCGCGGGAATAAAGATCGCAGTGCGTGCTAAGCCTTAGCGCATGCGCGGTTAATGCGGTGATGTGCTGGGTTTTGGCGCCATTCATACGTTTTGCAAGTTTTGCTGTACTGAATTTTATGAGTTATTTAAATTATTGTTTAAAATGTCTGATATGAATGTATGTGTGAATGTGAAGAAAATTTGACTCCGTCCGATATTTTAGATGCGGCGAAGGAAATTGCTCTTAATTTATTACCAGCAAAGTTGAGAAAAGTATGTGACAAATGCTATCACGATTTTATGGCATGGAAAATACAAAAAGAGGTATTTAGTAGGTTCAATCCCAATTTATGAGTGTAGATAAAGTAGTGTATGAAACTGCACATAACTAGGTATTAAAACATTCGTGTGAGAACTATTAAAAACCTCGCCTACGGCTCGGTTTTTAAACACACACTCATGTTTTAATACCCCTCATTATGCAACAGTTTCATAAACTACTATTGTAACTCATTTTGGTACAATGGAACTTTGGTAAAATAAAAACGCGCAAAAATTACTATAAAACAAATCGTCACTGTATTCAAAGAAAAAATTAGTCACGAACCGAGAAAACCCTTTTACTTGCAAGTCGCTGCTAACACCATCTATAGCCGTCGAACGGAACCGAACGCGATCGAAGTACTTATAAAAACTAAACATCTTAATCAGACGAAACACTCCAGTTACGTCGGCACGGTTTCTTTGTAAGGGATGAGTCATCTGTATGCTAGTATTATTATTATCTTTGGTATGGTCAAAACACATAGTTTATTCACACATTGAATGTTAATTAATATTGCATGGTAGGTATCAAATTCCAACATTGTACGATCTGCCATCTTTTACATTCATAGATTGCCTCGTTGGTGCCATGGTCTCAAGGGCTACTACTAAGCATGAAGTCCTGGGTTTGATTCCTGGGTCGGGCAAAGTGTTATATTGAGTTATTCCAATTAAAATTTCTCAGTAGCATCCCGGAGTCTGGGTTTGTGCCCGGTTGATGGCATAGGTTGATGGCAATCACCATCATCATTTTTACTGTTCCCACTGCTGGGACACAGGCCTCCACTCAGTGAGAGGGAATGGGCCGTAATCCACCACGCGGGCCCAATGCGGGTTGGTGGCTGTCACATTATGTCGTATTTTTGATTCTAGGGCAGAGTATCTCATCTTTAAATTATCGCAGAATTAATGTGAAAATTGTCAAGTGTTATTGTGAGTGCGTTTTACAAACATATAAACTCACATACACAAGACACCCAGATCCGGAACAACTATCTGTAGGCCATACAAATATTTGTTCCGTGTGGGATCGAATCCGCGACACGCAGCGCAGGAGCCGATCGCTCAATCACTACGCCAACTCTGTCGTCGTTTTGTGGTAATTGTAACATTCATAGATCTCAAATACCAAATGAAAGCTGAATCTCCTATTCATGAAGAGTAATACATGGTCAGTAACAAGACCCGAAAATATACTATTTATATTAAAAAATCCGCTTACCGCTCAAACCTATAGTAAACATTTGAGCTGTACACGGGCAAACAAAAAATGCCAAAATATTACGCGCTCAAAGTTCCTACCACAAGCGTGCGGCAGCAAAAAAGTTTAAAGCCCTCCAGGTACAAACTCTATGGACATAAACTTCGTGCTTATCTTGTTTCCCGTAGCTCGTGCCTAGATTTCTACTTCGGCTGCGTTTGTTGACGGTACTACGGTGTTTACTCGAGTTTTAGGTGAATTTTGGAAGGTTCCTACTATCTTCTTCTTCTTCCACCTCGCCACTTCCCACACACTACCTTTTTTTTCTTTTTTATTTGTGATGGGTTTGCTCTTGACTCTATTCTAAGTCATATGTGACAGAGACAGAGTCTACGATGGAGTGAGCTTACCCAGACGAAGCCTGTTCACTCTAACTTTGAAGAGATTCGGGTTGAATGCGTTCGGAAACACAGACGCAGGTAGTGAGTTCCATTCATTTGCTGCGCATTATGAAGGATGTTTGGAAGCGCTTGGTGCGAATTGGTGGAATGGCAACAAGGTAAGGATGGTAACTTGCAGTGCGTTTAGATGTCCGATGGTAGAAGGGGGCTGGTGGGATGAGGTCGTGGAGATCTTGAGCACACTCACCGAAATACAGTCTGTAGAAGACCGACAAGCAGGCAACCTTGCGGCGATGAGCCAAGCTGTGAAGCTTGGTATCCACCAGTTCAATGTCGCCGATGAGCCTCTTGGCTCTGCGTTCCACCGAGTCAAGCGCGGCAAGCTGATACTTTGCTGAGCCATCACAAAGGTGGCTGCAATACTCCATGCAGGATCGGACTTGCGCTTTGTACAGGGTTAAAAGCTGTCCAGGCGTAAAGTATAGCTTCACGTTAATTAGGATGTCCATTTTTTTGGCCGCAATTTAGGCTTTGTACTCAATGGAGGCGCCGAAGTTGAGACTGGATGTCAACTCAAGCTCGAGCCGATCCGTCACTGGAACAGACGCACCCCGAAAAGTAGGCGCCTGATCGAAAAGACTCCTTTTAGCGGTAAAAAGACACGCCTGTGTTTTGGTGGCGTTAAAGGAGACCACATTGTCATCACCCCACTGGGAGACAAGGCTTAAGGTCAAATCTGTCCGCTCTACCATAGTCTCTCTTCTGCGTCATGTTCGTGAACGGGCGCCATCGGTCACCTTTTTCTGTTTTTATTTAATTATTTTATTTTGAGCTTGTTTATTTTACTCTAGACTCTTTAACGTGCACGTCTTTTTAACACGTCTTAACCAAATACTACTAATTAAAACTTAGTGATGGAAAAGAGTGTCCGTGGAATTTCTTGCACATTCTTCTGCATAGAGACCTATTGCATTTAGATTTTTGTTTGTTTGACCATTCAAAAGTACCTTAAGGTTTATTTGAAATAAACAATTTTTGATATTGGTTTGATTTTGTTTGAATTTATTTTAAGCTATTTTATAAGCTTTTATTTTATTTTCACTTTTCCCGGTGCAGTGTTGTCAGTAATCAAGACTTGCAAGTTAATTTAACCCACTTCCCGGTGTTCGATTGAGATGAAGTTTTGCACAAGTTTAAACGTTTACTCGTGGTTTTTTTTAATGTAAATGCTTTATAAAATGTTTGTCCTATACTTATTTAACCTAAAACCTGTAGTAGGTGTACTTAAAGCTTCATAAGTAACGGACACAAGTGCTAGTAGTACAACTTGTCCGTTCCGCGACGCTGTTAACTTTAGGTGACGTTATGTGTAGCCCATAGAATTGTGAAACTTAAGTGTCAGTGAGCAAGGCACATTTTTTTTTTTCGTGGATTTTCTTGCACCTTTTTCTTCATAGAGATCTACTGATCTGACGCTTGCGAATGTGCAACTAGCTTCATCTTTGGCTTGGGAATTCAAAAGTACCTTTTAAATGGTTTCATTGAATACACATACAAATTGACCTTCCATTACATACAAAGACCCTTTCGTGCCATTAAAAGCACTCTAAGCCGTTGGTCATTATTTTTTATGTAACTCAATGTTATTTTTATATTAGCCTATACTGTCCCACTGCTGGACAAATGCCTCCCCCTCCTCCTCCTCGCGCCGTGTTCCTCATTACTGAGGGTCGTGCATCCCCTGTT
This sequence comes from Orthosia cruda, assembly GCA_964057195.1. Lineage (NCBI taxonomy): Eukaryota > Metazoa > Arthropoda > Insecta > Lepidoptera > Noctuidae > Orthosia > Orthosia cruda. The sequence continues at coordinate 15,600,163 of OZ059849.1, forward strand.
GTCGTGGAAGCAACTTTTCCTTCACTAATTTGCGCCATCTATGCCTATCTGGAGAGCATCGTGCAGTTTGGTGTTCAACGATTTGCAGACTTGGTCTGACCATCTTATTGGACTGCGACCTCTAGAACGTTTCCCTTCAATCTTGCCAGTAACCATCAGTTTTTCTAGGTTGTTTCCATCCTTTCTGGCGATGTGACCAAAGAACTCCAATATCCTACGATGGTAGATCGTGGACAGTCTGATCTTGATATTCAGTTCGCGGAGGATGGAGTCGTTGGTGCGAAAGGCGGTCCAAGGGATTTTCATCATCTTTCTCCAGCTCCACATCTCAAACGCATCTATGCGGTCTCGGTCAGCTTTCTTTAAAGTCCACGATTCGCCCAAAATCCTTCCAAATATTCTTTTCCGGAGACACCTGACCACATCTCAATGTTAACTCATAATTAAGTAGGTCAAATTGTTGAGTTTTATATGTTTGTAAAAGGCAATCTCAGGTAGTACTGATCCCATTAAAGAAACCTTTCATTAATAAAAAGCTACACTATTGCTGAGAGTCATAGGCAAGAAAGAAAGAAAAAGTATTTAAATCCCGAAAAAATCCGCAGATCTTGTCCCCCCCCCAGGCCCCTCCCCGGCTAGCCCCTCAGAGGCAGTCGCCTTGGGGTAAACTCAACCACCAGAGTGTGGCCCCCAAGACAAACCAGCAGACTATCCCAGGTCTGATGGATCACCCCATCCCACCACCAACCCTTAGCCCGGCCCCTCAGGCCCCAGCCGCCCCCATGCCCGCTCAAGGTCGTCAGATGGCCTACGCTACTGCCGCAGCCGCGAGCCCGTCCCCAAACACGCCCAATACCGGACGCAGCGTCGCCGGTATTATCATCGGTGCGTATGCGTTCTGGATGACCGAAGAGTCACGATCGCTGGCCGCTGAGATCACTAAGATCGAAGCCACAGGTATTATACCTAACCCAGCCGAGTCCCAAGCCCTATTTAGTAGGTATCCGTCTGTTACTAGGGAGCTAGACAACCTAGTACTCAGAAACGGCCAATGGGTACGCAAATAGGAGTGCGACCCTTGGCCCTTTCAATCGTAAGTTACTCAATTAGGGCGTAATCCTCAAAATTTCCGTAATTTCGCCAACTGAGGCATATTCTTTGACGCCATGACCCCTCCACAACGCTCCTTAAGAGCCTTAGGGAGTAGCATACATAATGTAAATAAACAAACCGATCCGTACCTACCTCGCCGCCGAGGTCCGTCGCGTGTTCTTTCAGTAAAATCACGCCAGCCCGCGTCAGCTGTGCAGTAGTTAAATGTTAGATTTAAAAGGAGTTTCTTATCCGTTCTTCTCCAAGTAGGTAGTTTACGAACGGACAGTAAATTCATTAATCTAGATCCAGCCTTAGTTGTCCCACCAGCGATGCCCTTTGCCGAGGTTCGACCCCAACTGGTGTAGCCCTTAGCGCAATCGCTTTAGGTTTAGAAACTTGTTTGTGCCTTGGCCGGAGGCTATAATATAGCTTAGTCTCCACAGGTTAGCCCGGTTAAGCAGTAGCCAATCACTTAGATTGAATCTGCGAGACGCCACTTAGAAAAAATTAAAAAACGCAGATCTTGTGGGACAGGTCTGCAGCCTAATTGCGTAAGTGAAATCGGCAAATAATATGTATAGGTAAGGGTGACGACACCTTTAAAATAACGACTATCGTATTGGCTAATACACTCAAAAGAGGATAGATCATAGAAAGGACATGTGAATTCAACTCATCGGGAGGATGTACCCTTTCTAAATTATTTACACAAGACCGAAAACATTTAAAGGTAATATTAACTTTAAAACTTTCGCGTTTCATAATTGAAAAACAATATATCACGGGAATATAACGCGATGAAATTTCGATTGTTTATTTACCTATTTCACCCGACGTTTCGGCCGTTTTGCAACGACCGTGAACCACACCAAATATTACCTCGTTTTGTGCAGTCGGCGAACTTACATAATAAGGACACGGTTAGTGTTGTGTGTAGAAATGTGAGGGTAGAAGAAGAATTTTCTGCCCCAACGGAGCCAGTACACCGAGACACCAGTCTACCCGGGACCACGATCGTTGCAACACGGCCGAAACGTCGGGTGAAATAGGTAAAAAAACAATTGAAATTGCATCGCGTTAAATTCTCGTGATATATTGATTTTCAATTTAAAGGTAATGTTTCATACTCTTTCATAAGTTCTCTTCGCCCTGCCGAACTCACGCAATTTTGTTAGGCGGCTGGAGAGAGAAGCCGCGAAAAAAAATATCTGTCGTAAATCTAATCCCAACCAAAATAAAAACATCTTCCAGTTCTGTAGTTTCCCTTGTATACGTATATAAATTAATTATACGTTTTTGTCCCTGGTCCGTTCGTGTTTCTAGACAAATTGGTGTTCTGAAGAAAGCAATTAATTCACAGGACTGGACCGAATAATTTGTAAAGCGTCACGTTCAGTCCTGCGACTGCGATGCGTCCACTATTAGGGTGTTTGACCTTCAGAGGAAAATTCATCTATTAGAAAATTCGCCTTGAGTAATGCCAAAAAACGACATTTCAGGTTAGAAAATGCATGAGACCTTTCAGGTGTTAGGCTTGTGAGGTAGTTTTGTTTGTTCAAAAAGACGAACTTAAATTAGCACTGTGATTCAAAAAAGTTCCTGAGGAAGACCCAGGAAGCGCGGGAAAGATTGTGTCGAGGAAGACTTGAAGAGGATAGGAAGGAAAAGATCTTGGCGAAATGAGGCCAATGACAGAGCAAAATGGAAGAAGATCTTTGAGGATGCCAAGACCCACAAAGGGTTGTAGCGCCAAAGGAATTAATTAATGGTAGTTTTGCATGATTTCTTTAGTTCCCAAAAGATTCATATTCCATTTAATAAAAGTAAGTATTCTGATGAATTCACTGCTAATTCAAGAGATATAATTATATCTCTATATCAAACTAACGCCGACTGCGACGGTAGTAAATGCCTAAGGCATTTTATCCGCCTTTTGATTTACTATTAGATCAAAAAATCAAAAACTCTAAATGTTTTTATTGTAACTCGTACATTATACAGCATTAGATTAAGTATACATATTGATTGTTATTGTAGAATTCATTATTGTTTCATTGTTTTTAACCGATGAAAAAAAAGAGGAGATTCTCAATTCGACATTTATATTTTTATGTATGACCACGCATAACTTTTTTTAGAGTGGTCCGATTTATTTTTTTTATTCGAAAGAAAAAGTTTTTTTCATTTCTCAAATTTGGTCCTATTTAAAGGTAGAAAAAAAAGATTTATAGATAATTTGCCCACTGAATTTTCTATTGGGAACCGATTCTATTATTTCTATAGTTTTCATCATATTGCCTACTCATATTGAGCATTTTCAAATTGTCCGTAACCTATATAAAACAATAACAAATAAATAAAATACAATAGTTTTATTTCAAAACAGAAATGATAAGGGGATTGCATGCACCGGCTGCCATAACTAACAAAACCACACTTTTTCGCGCCCATAAATATTAGAACGTATTAAAACCACAGACAAAGGTACGGGTACCGGATTAGAACGCTTTTAATCAGTTCAAACTGGTTGGAACTAGAAATTTCGAGTTAATTAAGGAGCTTATTTGAGTCGCATCTATATTTCACGCTTTGCGGGGTAGGCACGCATCGTGCTGCAGAATTTTTGTCTTGCGCATAGTTAATATTTGGCCGTATGTCACACCGTTATAGAAGAAGGCATAATTACCGATTTAATTTCATCCATTATTGTATCCAAAAAGTAATTTGGGTATAACCCATGAAAGTGAGTCTCAGTTTTTTTATCAAAACCTTGTAGATCTAGAGAAAACTATGTCATCAACATCATCATCTTCCTGCCCTTATCCCATATTATTTGGGGTCGGTGCAACACGTTTTCTTCTTCCATACCGTCCAAGGGGTCCATAGCCGTCCAAAAGGGAGTCGGTAATAGCGTGACAGGGGACATATCACGCTATTACCGACCCCCTTTTCTTTCATATCACTCCTCACACAGTCCATCCATCTTTTCTTTGGCCTTCCTCTCCCTCTTCATCCATCCACATTTATATTCATAACTCTTTTAGTAACATGATTTTCATCCTCCTCATCACATTACCTAGAGAAAACTATATACCTAAGCTAAATAATCCATTTTCTCAAAAGCTTTAATGATGACAACCATAGACTCTATTTTGGATGTCCAAGAGCTAACTGAGATAAGGACCATTTCAAAACCTTCCTTCGATTTAGAATGACAATAAGCGAACATTTTCATTCTTCAATGCGATACAATTCGACCGAAACTTGAAATTATCTTAGAAAATACGTATGCGCGATATCGCATAATGGCCCAAATTTAAAACTCGCGCTAGTAGGTAAGTCCCTCAATCATAAACTTATAATATCAGATAATGTTAATTACATTCCAATTAATCCACTATCGAAGATTACTATCTCGTCTAATGGGACAACCGATCTAACACTGTAGTTATCTCACACTATAGGCGGCGTTGCCAGTCTGTGGGAATTTCCCCAAACTGCGGGGATTTTCAGTCCGACTGGGTAATTGGTGGGGAGACCGATTATGTGGGGGAAAACCCAGGGAATTTAGACATTTACACTAGAACTTAACTCATCAATATAAAAGTAGTACTTGAAGTACTTATATGAATATTTAATTTAAGCTTAACTCCACTTACCCGGCAGGAAGGTTTTAGATTTTATTTTATGGCAAAATTCATGACGGACAGAAGAATTGCCAAACTTAAGTGGCCGGTGGCCGATGGAAGAACGGATGGCCGATGGGGCCGAAAAGTTCTGGAGTGGCGACCGCGAACCGGAAGACGATACGTTGGAAGGCCTCCCACTATGTGGACTGATGACCTGGTTAAGGTTGCGGGAAGGCGCTGGATGCGAGACGCATCGGATCGCGACACGGGATCGGTCGATGTGGCGACGCCTGGGGGAGGCCTATGTCCAGCAGTGGACGTCTTTCGGCTGAAAGCATGATCATGATGATGAAATGCGAATCTGTGGTCAAAATAAAATGCCCAGATGGCGCCGACCAAAATTTTTGAAACTTTGGTCCGAAAAACCATGAAAATGACACCCATGACAATCATATCAAAAATTTCGGTTGGTGCCATTTTGAATTTTTATTTTGTTTAATATTCGCAATTTTTTTTTTGTCTAATAACCCAAAAAAACAAAATAAAATACACCCATGACGTATATTGCGGTCTTCTTTGAAGTCTGTTAAAAAACTTTCCTAACTTACTGATTCTGTTGCACTGTGGACTTATAATAAATTAATAGATTAGCGAGAAGTCCAGCACGAATAAAACTGGCTAAGTCCTGCCTCGTCAAGGCCTCGCGGGCGACTGAAGAGCCGTACGGCGGCCGCTGTGTTATATATAAATTTATTATTAAAACAATTAAACTATTTCATAAATTCTACTCTGAGAATAAAGTTCTGTATGTTGTTAACTAGTTTAGATATGTTTCTTAGGGGTAAATTTTCATAATCTTCAAGAAACATAACATAAATCATCAAAAAAACATCGTTTCAGCCTCCTCTTCCGATATTTTTTTTAACGAGTGAAGTTTTTGATATCATGTTTTGAGTCTCAGAAATGAAAAGGACATATGGTGAACTACAATATATATTTTTTTTGCATTTAGAAAATCAGTATTTGTTTGATTAATAATGAATCAAAGAGGTGTAAATTTCGGGCTACCTGCCCTTAAGAAGAAAAGAGGGAGCTTAAAATTCGATCCTTCAAATGATAATTATGTTGACCAAAAAAAATTGGCGTAGTGAAAGTTACAAAAAGTTGATTACATTATGAGGATTCTGTCCAGTCCGGGCTGGTCTGGAGGTCTTTCAGTATTTATAAATATAACTAAAATAAATATAATAAATATGTTTGATTTATATGAACATTACTTTTATATATTTGATAAAAAATTGTGGGGAATATACCTATTGTACTATTTATTTGCAAAACAAAGGTGTAAAGTACATACTTAAATACTAAACAAAAGTACAATACAAAATATTAACCTAACTACTAACACTATATCTATACCAATATTATAAAGAGGAAAGATTTTTTTGTTTGTTTGTTTGTACCGAATAGGCTCCGAAACTACTGGACCGATTTAAAAAAATCTTTCACCTATGGAAAGCTACATTATTCCTGAGTAACATAAGCTATAATTTTGACGGGAGCGAGAACGGGAGGAGCTAGTACATAATAAAGGTATCGCTGTCATGGGGAATATTGATTGAATTTTCCCCAAAATTTGTGATTTTGCGGTCAGGTTTTTGGGTAATCCAGACCATGGCCATCGGCAACACTGACTATAGGCGTCCCAGCATCACCTTGTCAGACGAAGGGATGTTTGATCCGACAGTTTAATCTGTCCCTCAGTCAGGTCAGTGATCTCACTAATTAATCCCAAGCAGTTTGAAAAGTTTAATGAGATTGCACGACGGAAAGGTGGGTAATGTGTTTATCAGTCTATGTATGTATGTTTGTTTATATGTGGCGTTCCAGAGGCCAAATGCGTAGGCTGATTTTGATAAATAATATGTGGTTAGATTCCTCTTAGTAGCGCTAGTGTCACTGGTTACATTAAAATTGAAAAAAATAATTGTGGATTTTGGACACCATATTGTGGGGGTTCCAATTTCTTTTTCGTCTTTTCCTTAATATGGTTTTGATCAGCCAGCTCGCGAATATGACTGTAATCTTTGACTGTACTGCGTAATTTTCTTCTTGTTTACATCTTTTTTGTTTCACTTTTTATGCAATATATCCATTCCGCAATATAAAGATGATGGTTGGTGATCTTGCACGGTATGGAATCCCACCCGTTCTAGACGTCGAATGCCACTTGTCTAGATCCTCGGGTGGTTTACATAACAATCTATCTATCTATCTTTATCTATACAAGAGAAAGTATGTATGTGCTTTATAGACGCCGAAACGGCTGGACCGATTTAAAAAATTCTTTCACCGTTGGAAAGCTACACTATCACCGTGTGACATAGGCTACTTTTTTATCCCTGTATTCCCACGCGAACGGGAACTACGCGCGTGAAACCGCGAGGCATCCGCTAGTATGTTATAATAAACTATGTATTTTCGGAAAATCTTGGAAAAAAATATCTACAAGCAGCTTTACGCTAATCTTAAACTTAGCATCAGTGTCTCTTCAATATGGTTTCCTGCGAGGTCGGTCTAGAACCACTAATCCCATTTTGTGTGGTGACTACTTGACTGAATGTATGGCTCATCGTATGCAAGTGGATGTATAATATACACTGATTACAGCAAGTGTTTTGATCGCTTGAATCATGCTATACTTCTGAGCAAGCTTTTGGCTATAGGTATCAGTGGAAATCTCTTCAGGTGGTTCTCATCTTATGTGGCGAATACATGTCAAAATGTTGTTCTTAATGGATACACATCCAGAACTATGATTACCCCTCAGGGATTCCACAAGGATCGCTATTGGGACCTTTGTTATTCAACATCTTCATCAATGACGTCTCTTCATGTTTCTCTAACGCAAAAGTTCTTTTGTTTGCGGACGATATGAAGATTCTAAGTGATATCAGAACTTATGAAGATGCTGAACATCTCCAGCGTGATCTGGACAAATTCCAAGAATACTGTGTGGCCAACCACTTGGATCTAAATGTTTCAAAATGTTATACATGTACCTTCACTCGTAAATCTAAATCTATTCTTTACGATTACAAACTAGCCGACACTTCATTAGCCAGAATTAATACGATTAGAGATTTGGGCGTCACTTTTGACTCGAGACTTCTTTTTGACACACACATCGATAATATTGTTAAAAAAGCTTCTAAGGCACTAGGTTTCATCTTGAGGATATCAGCCGGTTTTAAAAATACAAAAACACTCAAAATTCTATATTGTGCTTTTGTACGGAGTCATCTCGAGTACTGCTCACCAGTGTGAAATCCGATCTACAATACTTACGTCAATCGCATCGAAAGTATACAAAAGAAATTCTTAAGGTACATTCAGTATAGATCCAAAACCTATTTACCTAACTATTACAGCCGCTGCAGGAAGTTTCATATTCTTCCACTAATTGAGCGGAGAAGAATTGCCGACATGGCATTCCTGTTCAGTTTGGCTAATGGTTCAACTGACTGTTCTGAACTGATGAGCAAAATTGGGCTGCGTGTTCCATCCTTCACCTTAAAGAATCATCAACCTCTGTATGTTCCCTGTGCGCTTTGCACTTATCGACAAAACTCTTACATGATAAGAGCCTGCAGGGCATACAACTCGATTTGTCAGAATATTGATGACATTGATTTGTTCACCACCAGTGATCCGAAACTAAAAAAAATTATATGTAAAAACTGCTTTGAAGATCACTGAAACTTGTTCTGTCTCTTCTTTCGTTCTCTACGAGTACTATTTTCTTACGTTCTCTTGACTGTCTACTGTTTCTTGTGCTACCCTTATATTGTCTGTGAAAACTTTTAATTGGCCTTCCTTCACTAACTGTCTACTATCTGTATCCTAGCTGTAAGTTTTCTTAAGTAATAAAATAAAATAAATACCAGTAGATCTCGCTTGCTCTCTCTATCGCCCGCTTGCGCAATCCTTGGTTATATTACTAACTCCGACTTAGTAGCTAACGCCGCGTTATGTAACATATTTTATTTTAACCTCGTGTTAGCAACTAGCTCTGAGTTAATATTTGGCGCAAGTGGGTCTTGGAATATTTTCTAGTATTACTAAGAATGATTATTATATTTTTATTTTAAAATTGACATTCAAAAGTGCCGTTTAAAGGCCTTATTGAAATTAATTACTTGCCTATGTCTTTGACTCCCTGTCCCTAACAAATAGAGAATCTGTGGAACTGCCGTAACTTCAGTGACATGAATACCTCTTCAGTCACTAAATCTATGTTCTTCAAGTTCTTAGAATTAATCCCGTATTTCAACTTGAGAACTGTGGTAAACCCTTTTCTTGCTCATTTTGGGTTCTGTATAACGAGATGCGAATAATTTTGACTACGTTCATGAATGTGGTAATTTCTGCAAGAGTACGAAATTCAATAGAAGCTTTGAGAAGGTATTTATATACAGGATGATATTTCCATGTGGGCATGGATAGCTGCATTAGCGAGAATCGACTCAACTATGAGAATTAGCGAAAATACACTGAAAGGCAAAATTTCCGGCGGCGGGTGCCGGTGCAAAATCGACGGCGGTGGCGTGTTTTCGGCGTGATTTTTCAGCGACTGCTGGTTCTCCACCCACCTACAGACAATTTGATTAAACTTCCCTGAAGGTGGGTGGAGAACCGGTTCAGTCATACCCGAGGGGAAAACGCCACAGGCATGGGGCAGGTCTGTGGTGATACTCTTCTTCAAGAAGGGTAACAATGCCTGGCTGAAGAATTAGAGGTCCATCTCACTTCTTAGTCATTTCTACAAGCCTTTGCTTTCAAGAGTCATCAAAAATCGCGCCGCGCACGCAGGTTTGATGATTTCCAGACCCCTAGCACTAGCACCCTACACCACAAACATACGCTGCGGCAGGTTATACAGAAGTTTGCCTCTCGTTTATGGACTTCGAGAAAGCCTCCGATTCGATCGAGACTTGGGCTGTACTGCAGTCTCTCCAACGGTGCCAGATTGACTACCAGTACATCGAGTTGCTGAAGTGTTTTTTTTCATCTTTGTATCAAATGACGTAGATTGGTGGTCCGAATCTTCAACTTTGAATCAGTCTGCCGAGCAGTTTCGAATTTACAGGAACTGATAGACAAGATTTTTCTGTAACTACAAATATAGTGCTATTTGATACCACAAGTATCCTCTCGGTATCAAATGACGTAAGTGCCATTTTTTTTTTCAGTAGTGGACTTCTGTCGACTGAAATGATGATGATGGCGGAAATGCTGCTCGTCTATCGTACCCGTATTTGATAACGTTGCCGTCTTTGAAATCACTGGTATCACATGATACTAAATATTCCAGGCATTCTTTTTTAATAAACCCTTGCCCATCATTGCAAATACAGCCGCTTGTTTTTGAACTTTTTGACGAGAAAATAACTAGTGTCTTTGTCACCTGCATTTGGTGTACTGCCAGCAGCGGTTGGCTTATGAATCTCTACTTCACTCGCTGGTACTATTTGTTTCAAACTGTTGACATTTAGAACATTTAAAACTAGCAGTGATTTACAAATTGGCGGCGGCGGCGACGAAAAAATGTCAGCGACGGTGGCGGGCCGGTGCGGCGCACACCTCTAGAAAGGAGTCACCTTTTTTCCAAAATCAACCAACCCACTCTGGATCCGGGTAGCGGCCCGTGGTTACAGCCCACTCCCCGTTACAGAGATGAAGCCTCTATCCCAGCAGTGGGGAATACTATCTGCTGCTTATATCTGAGTTGAGTGAGCAATGAAGAAAAAGCATAATCTTTATAACTAAGGTACAAATTATTATGTGTTCATGTTAAATTTTGGTGTGATTGCCGCCATTTTTAATCCGTTCCAATTTACGCGTGGCGTGCATATTCTTACTAATTCAACAATTTGCATCCGAGCCAAGTCATTACTGCGACAACCGTAGTTTTTAATGTACCAAAATTATTGTTTTTTCATGGAATATCTTCTTGTTTTGGTAAGTAATCAAAAATATTGCATCATATATATTAAATTTCTACTGGACTGGCGTTCGCAACTCCATGGGTAATAGCGATGATATTTTAATACAAAAAAATATTCTATTCCGTTATCAGTCAGTTAGATTTTATTTATTTATTTAAACTCCATGTACAATGGTGATACATAGGCGGACTTAATGCAGCAAGGCATTCTCTACCAGTCAACCTTTGGGTTAAAAAGGACACAACAGGTGGTAGGAGTACAAAATAAAAATAAAAAATTAACAGTAATTAAAGTCGGAGATTAATAAACTATCTAACTAATAAAATACTTAAATAATTTCTAAAACAATAGACTAATAAATATTATGATAAATATCATATTCTAAATGAAAACAGAAATTTAAACATAATAACTAAGACGAAGACCGAGCTTTGTAAGAGAGGACAAGTAATAGTGCCGGATTCTACAATGATTTTAACAAATCAATAAAAACAAACAGTGTTATAATCCCCGGCATTTAACTCGGCCAGGTTTTGGCGTAGTGGGGGTAAGTACGCGCATATTGCACGATCTGACCAACCACTATATAGAGCGAATGGAACGTGGACGCGACACGATCGGTCAGTCGATCCTTGTGTCAACTGACCTACCAATCACACGCTCGGAATGTTCGACGCACCCCGCTTCACTAACAAAGCGACCTAAAAAACGACTTCCGCGCATCTAACGAGACTTGCCAACTTACGTGCCGGGGATTATAGAGCACATCAAATTTCAGGAGTGGGGGGGGACTTATGGCGTCAATCCTAAGTAAAAAGTGGTCCCAAGGCGTGATGTTACGTTTTCAATTTCAACACACTATACTTATGGTCGTCGTATCGTATGATTGTGGGTGTGCTATAGGGTAAAAGCCAGCTAGTTGCCACACTTTTGAAATCACTCTATGTCTCTTAATATAAAAGCAAAATATTATTTCTGTAAAACTAACCAGTACTTTGGCTTTATATCTACTAATTTATGAAAAGTAAAAAACATTATCTTTAATATTTCCAGAGTATTAGCGATTTTTGCGGATCTCTATATTTCCGGACATTTATCCCACATAGCTGCCTCATCCTCTTTATCCTCCGACTGCACAGCATGATTTTCTTCTTGTTTACAGCTTTGCAGCCGGGTTTTTAGATTTTATTAACTGTTTTTATTTATAACTTTTTAGTTATACTTTTTTTTTCGAATGACTTTTAAACATATAAGTGGTAAATATTTTTGTCATTACTTCTGAAAAGCCTTCATTTTGATACGCCACTCGATGGAATTGGAAGAAAATAATGCAAACACCACAAAATGGCACCCAAAATCCGCCATGTTCCTTTTTTAACGGCACTTATCTAATAACACTTTGGCGCTCAAGACCGATCTAACGATATCTTAATTATAAAAATCCGTCAGGTTATTTGAAAGATATGAGGTAATAAAGAATATTAAAAACATACATACACACAAGATAATATCCTTTCCTTGCAGCCGGGTAAAAATACCTACAAATATTCCTAGCGTTATAAATATTAAACTTCGAAAACCAAATATCCGTTGACAACTTTAAAGAGGTAAGGAGGTCGCCCTCCTTACAGAACCTACATATTGCATATTTCTATCTCTTTCCACCGGGGGTTCTACAACCCCTTCAAATGCACATTATTATAATTTTAGATGACTAAACACTGAACATCTGGTCCCGAAGGAATCCGTTGCTGAAGTCATATCGCAAGTTAAATTGACATCGTTACTTATTCACTGAATACGTCGACGAACTCAAAATGGGGAACATTTTTAATCATGTTTAATTGTATTTGTTTAAATGGTTATTGGTGGAAAATAAGGACTAATTCTTCATGTGTGGTAGGATGGAACTAGGCCTTTGTCTTGCAGTGGGGCAACACAAGCTTATATTAGTAATTATGTACAAATACTTATCCAATAATTCAATAAATGCATTCATAAATCTAGTCACACACGTTGGTTATTAGTTCTACGCAACTAGCCCCACACTAGGAATTTCTTCCTGTATCGTGGGTGCGTTTACAAACATATAAACTCACATACACAACACCCAGAGACGGAACAACTATCTGTAGGTCATACAAATATTTGTTGCGTGCGGGAATCGAACCCGCGACACGCAGCGCAGCAGTCAATCGCTCAACCACTGCGCCAACCGTGCGCCCATACATATTACCATCGTTTGATGGCAAAATAAACAAAAAATAATCATGTCATGTTGACAATGATTTTACCCGACCTGAGGGAATGAACCCAAAACCCTCCTTTAAACAGTGACTATATATGACCTTATTTTAACTGCCTTTAAAAAAGAAGGAGGTCAAAATAAAAAAAAACATGCTGTGCAGTCGGAGGATACTGGTTTTGGTCAGCCAGCTTGCAAATATTTATCCTCCGACTGCACAGCATGATTTTCACCTTGTTTACGTCATTTAGTTCGCTTTTAAGCAGTCGGGTTTTTAGATTTTTTCAATTAACTTTTTTTATTTATAACTTTTTAATTATTATTTTTTTCAAATTAGGTACATTTAAACATATAAGTGTTATATATTTTTGAAATCACCTCTTCAAGCCCTTTATTTTAATACCCCACACGATAGGTTTGGAAGAAAAGAAAAATTGGGATCCCACAATATGGCGCCCAAAACCCGCCATTTTTCTATTTTCCAATTTTAATGTAGCCTGTGACCTTTGATTATATACTTGTCTAGATAGAACAATGCAAACAAACGACGCGCTAAAACTGTCTCCAATTGCGTGATATGTGTGAGTACCGCTCGTGTACTTATTGTCGTCAAACTGTCAATGTATGCGTGTTTAGGGATGCCTGCTCCAAACTATTAACCTACCTTTTCTGAATTATTTAATATGATGAAAGTTAAACAAAACAGGTTAAATTAAACAATAATTTTGTAGATTTGTGTATCATTTATTTTAGTAACCACAAAAATAACAATAAAAAAATATACTGTAATTAATAGATTAAAACCCATATCTTTGTGTTTGTTCTCGGAATATTTTTCTCATTGATTTTATTGCCTGGGCTACGTTAAAGAAAGTTGTCATTTACTGATCACATATATAATGTAATTTTTTAAATAATAATGTTCTTTGATCGAAAGATTATGTAATGCTATTTGTATTTTGTCTCCCATAGTTTCGTTAAATCTCCCTAGTAATAAACTGACAACACTGGCTAAATCAGACTAACCTACAAAGTAACGAATTAAAAATCGTGTGTTCTTATAATAATAGTGGTTAAATAACAAAACGTACCGGTGAAAAGTGCTCTTGGTATTATTATACGGTTTGCCCACATAATTGCTATACAGTCTGATAGCACAAACTCATTATTTTTCGTGAACACGTTACCCTTAGGTGTTTCAAATGACACTGACGTAAGTAAGAAGCGAGTCTACCAATTTTAGTAGACTTTATTTGGGCCGTTCAGGTAGGGTCAATGTGACATCTAGACATGTATATAATCAAAGCCAGTGACACTCGCAAGGTTAAGACAAATTGATTGACGAAAGAATCATAAAAATCGGCCAACACGTTTGGTGTCTGGAACGCCACATAAGTCAAACATATGTTTGACTTATGACTTAGACTGATAAACACATTACTCTCCTTCGGCAGTCGAGTAAAAAGGCACTAACCAAAGGTTAATAAGGCGAAATTGAGTGGAAACTCCGGGAGGGGACGCTCTAGAAGAACCCTACACACGGACCTTATTGGTGATGTTCTTCAGAAAGGCTAGTTGCGTAGAACTAATAACCAACGTGTGCGACTAGATTTATGAACGTTATCGAACCAGAAGGAGCATAAAAGAATCTTAGTAGGTGGCGTACTGTCCTAGAATCAATAAGATTTATGTAATTAGGCAATTTATTTTTTATCCTTCATCTAAATACTGATTGGCAGGTCAATGTTGCCAGCATAACTAGATATAGTTTCATAGAAAGCGACCGCAATCGATTAGCCAATTACCAAATTACTGAGGGCTCCAGTAGACAGTTAATTGGCAATCACAGCGATTATTATTATATTAGTCGACTAGCTCTGCTTGCGGCGATGCTCCAATAATATTACTAAGCCTTTATTGCTAGTACTAAACATAGGTACATATTACATAAAATACCAAACTGTTTCCACAGCCCGGATATAGGAATAGTATATTTCAAGAGGCCTTAGCTAGATAAGGGTCACTCTAGCGGGTGTCAATACTTAGCTAGACAAGGGTCACTCTAGCGGGTGTCAATACTTAGCTAGACAAGGGTCACTCTAGCGGGTGTCAATACTAATGTTTATATTTGATCATAATAATGTCATGTTCTTCAACAAAGCTTGGTGTGAGCACAGAGCGCCGCCGCTTACATACTCGTACTTTGTGGTGTGAGCTACTTGACCTAGACATCTTTCATGACCACCCCACTCAGCCCAGACGGGAGATCTTGGGAAAGGAAAGGACATATAGTTGTGATCTATGTGATATGATTTAATTAGATTTTTCTTAATTTTAAGTAAATACATTTTTTTTCTCATTCTTTAAAATAATAATGTATTTAATATTTATAAATATGTACATACTTAAACACTAAACAAAAATAAAACTATATAAACTTATATTAAACCAAACTACTTACACTATATACAAAAGACAGGTACACTTAGGCGTCGAAGTACTCCCCCACATCGCTGTCATCCGAGAACGTGCCCAGAAGACTGGCAGCATTGCCACGTTGAATGGCAATGCTAATTCTTTGCGCAAAGAAAGAGCCAGCCCTCTGGTCACGCACAGTGTCGATCAGTCGGCGAGAGATCTCCTTAAAAAGAAGACGTGCACTCGGGCCCCATGACCCAAGCGTTTCGACCCCAAACGGCTCAAAACTGTAATTACCAATTAGGTTACAGTATTTGCGCCGCTTGAGGGCCTCAGCAGTCGCAGCAGCAGCGCCAGCACAGCCCGCCGAACTAGGAACATGAGATGGCGCAAGGGTGTCGACACAGGTTGCGTCCCACACCAGAGGCCTACCCACCTTCCACGGCACCAAAGTCATGCCATCTGGTCTCAAAATCCAAACTAATATTATAAATGCGAAAGTAACTCTGTCTGTCTGTCTGTCTGTCTTTGCTTCACGCCTAAACTACTGAACCGATTTGTGTGAAATTTGGTACAGACTGGAACTTGAGAATGGACATAGGATAGTTTTTTTTTTTTTTTTTTTTTTTTTTTCACGATTCCTTGCGAACGAAGTCGCGGGCAAAAGCTAGTAAAATAATAAATCGTAAATTAAAATAATTGATTTTAATTTACGATTTCTATTTTTTTATTTGTATTGTAATTTGACTTATTTTATAGTATTTATCTTTGTTAAATTAGGTTTTTGATATATGATTTTATTTATGAAAATGCTGTGCACATCTGTAATTGTCATAGACACTAGAATAAGACCCCAGATAATTTAATTTTCTTTCAACTATGCTTTAATTTCATCACAATCACACTAAAAACTCAGTACAAAGCGAGTCTTTAATGCTCTAGAGCAATAAAAATGTATGAAATTTCATTATTGCACAGTTTATTTTTTTATCGCACCAAAAGGTGCCAATTTCAATGGATTAGCTCTATTCAGCCAGCCGATATCAATACTTTTTTTTACGTAAGTATTATTCGTTTCTATCCTACTTGTTCCAAATTTAAAAAATGTTTGCTGCTAACTCTGATTTAAAAATGAAAGAAATTTAAAAAAGTGATTTGGCGGGAACTTTGTTAATTTTGCTTGACAATATTTTTGGAAACGATAAAGTGTGATACTATCTGATTTTGAGTGCTTCAGCTTCGAATTAAAATGGAATCATCTAGCGACATTAACTCCGGAAAACATTCTAAATGAAGCCGACAGTGTTATAGAAAATCTTTTACCCTTAAAATCTCGAGTACAATACGTAAAATCGTTCTTATGAGAAATTTATTGATTGGAAAGATAG
This sequence comes from Orthosia cruda, assembly GCA_964057195.1. Lineage (NCBI taxonomy): Eukaryota > Metazoa > Arthropoda > Insecta > Lepidoptera > Noctuidae > Orthosia > Orthosia cruda. The sequence goes on from OZ059849.1 coordinate 15,616,946, forward strand.
AAATGGAGCAAAGTCGTTCTCAGAGAGTGTATTTTTGGCTTATTTTAGTATACTATCGAAAAAAATGAAGCCATCTTCTTTGTGGTCCATATACTCAATGCTACAATCCACTGTTAGCATACACAATGTGCATATCAAAGAATATTTAAAACTCACAGCGTTTTTGAAACGATCATCGGATGGGTTCAAAAGCAAAATATCTAAAGTTTTTACAGCTCAAAAAGTAGAGATGTTTTTAAATAAATCCCCTGATGACATATTTTGGCTACAAAGGTATGTTTATCGAAAAAAACAAATATAAATTTGCCCAACAATACTCTTAACCTTATGTTTAATTTGCTCAAGTATAACTTTTAATTTCAATAATTAAACTTCTATTTTAATTGTTTGATATGAGTTTATTTTATCTACTATTCCTATAGGTAATAGTTGAAAGAAAAGCAGATTATGCACCTCGCCTTAAGTAATTTATATTGCCCTCGTGCCTGTTGGATTAGAGCCCTCGCTAACGCTCGGGCTCTAAATCAGGCACTCGGTGCAATAATAAATTACTTTGTGCTCGATGCAATAATCTACTAATGCGCATGTTTGTGTTGTTGATGTGGCTTAAATAAATAAATAAATGTCACGTTGTCTAGTGCCTCACACCACACACCACACCATCAGTCTATTAATGTTCCCACTGCTGGGACACAGGCCTCCTCTCTGTGAGAGGGAGTGGGCCATAATCCACCACGCGGGCCCAGTGCGGGTTGGTGGATGTCACATGTCTTCGAATTTTTGGTTCTAGGACATGCCGGTTTCCTCACGATGTTTTGCTTCACCGTTTTTGAGAGCAGTGGTGATGAAATAATTTACACAAAGTAAAGCGCCTGTCTGGTTTCGAACCCACGACCTACAATTTGTAAGTCGCGGCCGATACCACTGAGCTACCACTGCTCTAGTGCATCACGTGATATAAAAAAAAAAAACAGTTGCGATAAAACGCGAGATATCAAAAAAAGATAAAAATGTTAAATATTGTGCAATATTGTAGTGTAAAAAAATGATGTAATTTTGGTACAAATTATTGTGCAATCATTGAGCAACATTTGGCCTCACTCACTTTTTCGACCACTATCTCTCCTGATGGTAAGCGATGATTTGATCGTCAATGAAGTACGCTTGCCTAGAAAACAATGACTCCGGCAGGGAATTCTACTCCTTAGCTGTGCACACAATGAAAGTAAGTATTTGCAAAACGCTTTGTGCGTTGGGTGGGATGTCTACCATGTACCGATGGCGCATCGCTGTTACGTTTTGTAAAAATGATGGAAAGGGCTAGGCGGAATCAAATTGTGCAGTTCTATCGCACACTCCTCCAACTGCCCAACGACACAATATTTTTTTGCTACTTTTGGTTATTCCTACAAAACGACTTGTGTTTAAATTTTTTTTTACTCAGAAAAATTGATGGCTAGAATTTCTTCATAACTGAAATAGTATATTATGTAAATCAACGAATACTTTGCAAAACTCTCTGTCATGTCATGTTACAAACTGTCCAAAAGGAAGTTCAATATTGTTTTCTGGCTCCGAGTGGGCGCACGGCCAGTTCTGCGTTAACTTTAAATAGACTGCCAAACCCCTTTCTTCCGCCAAAGAGTGTTGCTGTGTTCCGGTTTAAAAGGTATATTACAAGCACATGAGACATTTTAGATTTAGCTCTGAGATGACAACGTACTGCTCGGTCTAAATACCTGTGCACTTGGCTATGTTAAGTCACTCTGACGTTCGGCTCTTGCTATCGGTGCACGAAGCGATCGCGGGGCGCCGCGCGGGTAGGCGGGAGTGGGGTGAGGTGCACAGTTATTTTGAACAAGTAGTACCGACGATGCGTCTGGCGTTGTAGATGCCTATAGGAGGCAGTAAACATTAATATCGGGGCAAATTCCTTTGCCTAGCCTCCCAAGAAAATAGAAAAGGTTCAACAACGACGACGATCTGACGACTTTTTGATTGTTTTAAGAATTTGTATAGAAATGTTATAAAAATTGTATACAAAATTTAATACATCATAAAAGCCTATCCCAACTACCTATATGAACAGATTTTTATGAAACTTAACAGTAATTTAGCTAATACAAAAAATTAACACATGAGCCAAAATGTATACCTGTCTCGGTGTCTGTAATAAAATCATGCAAGTTAATAACAATATTTTAATATTTAAGCTTGGTTTATAAAGTTATTGGGGGAGCGGGCAGAGCCACGGGCGTAGCTAGTCTTTATATAAACAAGGATGTTTTAATAGATCAACCACGATGACGCGATCATTTGAGGCTCGATTGTCATACTTTCCATTTCCTTCTGATAGTCCCCCATGGTAGACCCCAAGTTATAAGCTTATACGGTTTATAATATAATCAGCCTATAACTGTGCCATTGCTTGGACACAGATTTCCTCTCTGTGAGAGGGAGGGGGCCGTAACCCACTAAGCGGGCCCAGTGTGGGTTGGTGGATGTTACATATCTTCGAATGTTTGATTCTAATGCTGGTTCCTTCATAATGTTTTCCTTCGCCGGTTTCAGAGCAGTGGTCATGAAATAATTTACACAAAGTAAGAGGCCGAAATATTTTGACATAGGTTGTTTAGGTTGGAAGGCTTCCCTTTAGGTGGAACGATGACCTGGTTAAGGCTGCAGGCGTCTGATGGATGCGAGAGGCTCATGACCGATTGATGTGGCCACACTTAGGGGAGGCCAATGTCCAACAGTGGACGCCTTTTGACTGAAATGATGTTTATGAGTGTAACTCAAGACCTCAATTTGTATGTTGCGGCTGTTACCAATGGGCCACCACTGCTCTAACGCTAGAATCTTGTACTTCAACCCGGTAATCGTTCGTCGATAACTAACTTGATTTCCCTCCCGGATATAACTTTTTCCCCGAGGCAAAGGACAATTTTTTTATTGATGACAATTTGATTAACATCGGGTTTCTTTTCTAATGGCGCACTTTTCTGATTAGTATTAAAAGTGGCGGTGTCGACTGCCAACTCATTTCCTGCCATTTTGAAAGGATCCTTTTTTAATAGGATGATAATGCGATTAGGTTTTCTTGTGTATTTTACGGCTGTTTTTTATGGCGCAGATAACACTTAGTAGCTGATTTTAAAATGAGAATCACGTCCAAACGGCTTGTCGTAGTTTTTTGAAAAAAATATATGTTATAATAAACCATTTTCTTAATAATTTGATCTAAGAAAATTTTGTGTTTTATTCGTACAACATAGTGTAATTAATTTGTAAATTAATGGACAACACGGACAAAAAAAGCACCAAAACCGTCGGGCGTATTTTAATGAGATGGTCACTATCTCAAAGACAGTTGAATTATCTACATTTTGATCTGAAACTTTTTTTGAAGTACAAAAAGCTTCTGAAATTTGGATCGCGCGGGTGTGAAACGGGTGCGCGTTTTGTTCTCTCAAGGTCGTTGGCGACTATCGTCGTCGTAAAGAGTGAACAGCCAGTCACCGTAAAACTCACCGTACCATGTGCCATCGTGGTAGAAGGATTAGTCAGCTAGACTCTGCGTTACCGAGTACTAGCTATCCAGGGTGCGCCGAGCGTTTGGCATTGGAATAAGATTTAAGATAAAGCTGCTCGGGGAGGTTTCTTTCATGAAACATTTGGTGAAATGATCTGTCATTTCAATAGATGCTAGACAACTCACTTCACCTAACTTATGATATTGAGATTGTCAGTAAAATTGTTACAAGATAGCTAAGCTGGTCTATTTTTGATTCGATTGGATATATTGACAGAGCTCCCTCCATGCTTACTTCACGTAAATTTTTACGGTGAGATATTGACATAATAAAACTATTTTGAGTGATAGTGACTCTTTTTTTAGGGACTGACTTCGACGTTATCACCACTATCTGTCCGTCTGTCTGTTTGTTCGCGATTAGCTTAAAAACTACTGAACAGTTTTTCATGCAGTTTTCACCAATAGATAGAGTGATTCACGAGGAAGGCTTAGGTGTATAATTTGTTATGTTTTTGAGAACATATTTGTAATATGAACAAGCCGCCTGGGAGCTTTCACCCAGTGGGATTGTTCCTCTTTTATAGGTCTACAGAAAAGACCACGATGTCTATATGTCTATTTTTACCCGACTGCCGAAGGAGGTTAATGTCTTTATCAGAATGATCGTTTATCATGATTGGTCCCTAATGCCTGAAAAAAGACTAGATGATTTAAAAAAATCAGGCTGTGTATTTTTGCCAGTAGCTAAGACCTCGCCTTTCATGCTCGAGGTCGGAGGTTCAAATCCGTACAAGTACCATTGTGACTTTTTCAATAATTCATATCTATTTTCTAAGTTTATCTTGGACATCGGTGACAATGGTGAAAGAAAACAAAAATAAGTTTGAAATCACCAACCCGCATTGAGCAAGCATATTGAAAAATGGTCGTGCCTTCTCTGTATGAGAAGAGGCTTTTGCCCTGCAGTGGGACGGTAACAGGCTGTTTTTATTTTGTTGTGTATTTCTATTGACAATAAATTATTTATTCCTTGATACTTTTAATTATAACAAAGGCTCAAATATGACAGTTTGATAGTCCAAGTACGTACCAATGACTCAGTCATTGATAAAGTTATCGGACAATCGATGTGTGAAGATAGCTTGATAAGACCTGGAACACACGATTGTTGACCTATCTATATCATAGCTAACATACGCGTATTTTTTGGTGTTGGCAACATTAATAATATTTTTTTTATAATAATAAAAAAAACAGTTATCGCATTTATGAAAGACAGCACATGTTTTCATCTTAGAACGGCTCGACCAATTTAGCTGTTTTAACACGCTTTTATTTAACTTGCAATATATGTATGTATGTAAGTTCCGGTCAAATCTTGCTACTGAATTTTAAAGCAGGGACGCTATTATTTTTTTTTACAAATAATAGTGCTTTTCAGGTACAATTTTAATGTATATGTAATCACAGATGTGAAGATATCATGGTCTTAATTTAAAGATAATATATTCAGCTCCTGATAGGCATCAGAAAAATTGTATCAAAAACATCATACAAAATATTTTTAAATACCTACTTACTACAACAAAGTCAAAACTAATTTTCTTTTCGGCAGTCGGTGTCGGTACCTATTGTTTTTTGGTTTTTCGACACAGGAAAGTTGTTATTTTTCTCTTTTTAGTTTTTGTTGGTACCCCATAGTACCCCCTAAAACCATATAAGCGTGATTTTATATTTTGGTATGGTAAAACAAAACATAAATATACGATCACACTAATCGCAGGTCATTTGCTATTTGCTATTGAAGAGTTCCATTGTCTATCTCCGAAGATCTTTATCATATCCTTATATATTATACAATAAAACCTTCCCTGAAAACACATACATTTATCGACGAAAACGGATCAGTATCGGATAAATAGTTTTCAAGAAAATCGTGGATACATACGGGTCGAATAGATAGAGCACCTCCTTTTTTTGAAGTCGGTTGAAAATAATAGCCTACTTTTTACGACGACGGTTTGTAAATGTTACCAAATGCATTTTCAAAGTGTTAACTAACTTTCCTGAATCAACTTCAAAAATAATAATATCAAGGATCAATATTATTTCAGTGATGTATAAAATCGAGCGCTCAGTAGTTTCAATGAGTGCGTGCGCGTAATGTTGCTGTGTGCGACTAGATACCTAAATTTGAGTTCGTCAAAAATGTGACAGCGTTGCATACAGGTTTAGTTTGGATGACAATGCGTCGTTAGCTAAGTGACGTCATTCTAAATCTAATATGGCAGATGGCCCAAGATGGCGGACTTTATGTGATGACTTTATTTTTGTGCACTGCCGTGATCAAATGGCATGGGGGTCAAATGAAAGGGTTTGCAGGTTTTTACTGTATAATTTATTTTTCATCACACTTGCACGTAAAAAGTATCCGTAGTAAGTAACATACAGGTTAACTTGGCCGTAATGCCCCATATAAAACCCTCGGACTTTCTTTTTGTCATGAAACCCTAGGGCGGTAAGTAATATTTTTTTTAATTTATGGCACAGCGCACAGGTCATGCAAGTTCAAGCAAGGAGTTTACACACAATTGAAAAATTGTCTTAAAATGTTATCTAAACAGGAATTTCTTTGCAATCTCGCTACATGTTACTTAAATATTCAACTAATGTTCTTAATAATCGATTTTAATAGTTATAGTATGAAAACGTCGAAATTATTTAATTCTTTTTACACTCCATCATGGCTGTATACCTACGTAAGTATTTGCGCTTAAAGTTAAACGAAACACTGTATAATCTGTGGTGTGGGCAAAAATTCGCCAACCGCTTAAAAAAAGTTAACGTATTTCGTAATAACAGCTGTGCTGACTTGTGTATTAAAGCTATAATTCTTAAATGATTACTCGCAAATGTGATGAAAAACATTGTATGTATCACGGGCGGTACGGGAATTACGAACCTCGACTCAGAAAGTCTTCGACTTCGGGCTTCTACTAGAGTCTCGATCGTAATTCGTTACTTACCGCCCTTAATACACAATGTACTATTATCATAACAATCTTTATATTACTTTGGCTTCGTATGTGTGTCCGGCAATTTTTCAAACACATCCTACGGCTCTAGACAAGTGGCATTCGATGTCAGCGAAGGTGATAGTCAAAATGTCAAAATGTAAGGGTATGATCACGTGATTTTTCGATATCGCTTGTCAATCTCATACAATTTTGCCTTTTTGACAATTGCTAACGCCACGCTCACACGGCCTGCACATCCTGGTGCCAGACAGACAGACAGACGGACAATGGAGTCTTAGTAATACGGTCCCGTTTTTACCCTTTAAGTACGGAATGCTAACAAATAATTAAACGTGAGGCCTTGGGTTCGATCCCTGGATTGGGCAAAGGGATAAACTGTTATTTAATCTATTCTTGATTTCTTATACCTCCGATATGGGGACAGCTGTGCTCTCTTTCAACTGAAATGTGTATGATGATGATTCTTAAATGATTTTCTTTTGAATGAAATCTAAAATAATCAACTAATTTATTTTTAGTAAAGCATTGGATTAAGGTAGGTAACTAAATTTATACTCAGTTGTACCAATGAACACTTATATACAATGTTTATTTGTTCAAGACTTAAACCTATTTACAATGATTGTACCTTAAATTAGACTCATTAAGTTAGTGGCAAGATACAAAATATGTGCAACTGGGCTTAAACTAGGAGGATTCCTGTGCTATAAGCACCAGTTACTTCCGTCTCCACCGTGTTCGAGCTGCCATTACAAGTGTGGTGCGGTGCAGTAAGTATCAAAATTACACTATAATTAATTTTATTACTATCATGCGTGAGATTCTCACACATCATTCCTGTCGCCTGATAACGATCGATAAATATCAAGGTTAAAATCGAGACCTACGTAGAAATGGCTCGGATTGATAAAAACAATCAATAAATCGAAAAGGTTACGATATCGATTGTCAGTTGACTCTTCGTTCGCTCGATTTTTTTATAACGCGTGTCGATCATCAAAGTCTAGCAACTCTGTAGGCACCTTTATCTGTAGTTTATATTTGAAATATTACAACACCGATTTTTTTACTCTGGGTTTTCATATTCACGTTGAACGTCGTTCGTCAAGCTATTCCTTCCGCATCTTTCCAACAATCGCACACATTCTTTATATTGTTGGATTTATTCAGAAAATGGTGACTAATTCAACCTGTCTTTTACATCATAGAAACGAAGTTAGTCAACGCTATCCAGTGTTAAAAGTTTCTAATAGTTTTTATTTTGAGTTATTTTTATCAAATTTGAGAAATGGTGAACAAGTACGGTACGTCTTATGCGGACATCACGCCGTATGATCTACGGCCTTCTAATTCAAGGTAAGGATGTTTTTTATATATTTGGAAAATGATACTTTTAACTTACTTATTGTACTAAAGAAAGAAACACTTTCTGTGCTACGTTTTGTGTAGGTTTTCCGTTAAAATGTATATAAGTTATTTTGTATATAAACAGACATATCTAAGCCGCCATTCCACAAACGAGGCTACTTTTAGTGGTGGAAATTGTATTTTTGATCAAGCTCAGTCGCTAATATTTGATTGGAAATAAAATCAATAATCTATAGAAATCTACTTTCCAAGTGGGTTGAGGCCCATGCACGCCCATTTGAACTTAATTCAACTTGGTCTCATGTATGGAAAAACACCTGGGATGCTTATTACCTTATTTTCCAATATATGGCGCAAATAAACCGTATTTCTTTCCTTTCTTTGATATAACTGCGATACATATCACTCAGATAGTGTGACAAAACATTTGCTGCGCAATTTGCATATTTTTTATCAAACCTATCAAATGCACTTCAGTTTTACTCGGTAGTTTTAATATTAAGTGGAAATGCTGCCTCGGTATTAACATTTTCAGAAAAATACTGACTTAATTGGCAAGTTATAAGTGCGACTATTCCTATTCCTTTTTTAGTACAACCTGTAAGTTGTAGCTTATAATTAATAAACCTTCTCTTGTTTTTAATTGTCTTTACTAACAACGTACCTTTTTATGCCTTTTTAATTTAGTCGACAGCACACCGAACCTGTTGAGGGAGTAAGATTCGACAAAGACGCGCCCTTCTATGACATGAGCGGTGACAAGTATCTGATCATTCTCAACCAGCACACCTTTCAGAAGACCAAACATTTTAAGTTCGTATTCAATTTTATTTATTTTGTTTATGATCCAATAATTTCGAGATATGTGACATCCATCAACATGTACTGGGCCTCTGTGGTAGATTTTGGTCACTCTTCCAGAAAAGAGGAGCGTTGAAGGTTGATTATTGTTTTTATTATTAATGGACTGCGTTTGTTCACAAGCTCACCAAATGGTGAGCGATGATTTGATCGTCGATGGTGCACTTACATTACCTTAGAAGGTACCCATTTATTGTTAGATCTATCTTATCGTATTATGTATGGTTGAAACTTCCCGAGACCTTTTGTCTTGATCAGAGGAAAAGCCATACAGTGAGGCAATGCCGCCAGACTTTTGGGCTCATTACAAATGCGAAGGAATTTTTCGACGCAATATTTTATTTTCAGGTTTATGTATATTGTATTGACACTCATAGTGAACTTAACATTTTATTACTCAATAGTAAAATATACTAACGTGTCTAAATCTATTTGCTGGAGGTCTTTACCCAGCCATGGTACATTATAGGCGTTTTGCGCAATATATTGAATGCGCAATAATATGATTGCATCATCCCCAATGCCTCTACTCAAATGATTAAATATTATCATTTAGTAGTTAACATTGATAGGCCACAAGCTTCAATGTTTTGTTTCAGCAACATAAAATGACGCCAGTACTCCCCGAAGGGCTGGGCAGAGGTTAAAGCGCTTGCCTAAACTAAAATTTTGCGAAATACTGATCCTTAGTGCGAAATGAAATTATAGTGAACATCCTGAATGCCTTTTGTATGTACACTTATGTTTGGACATAATTATCTTTATCATTACACATAAGTAGGTATTGTTGAAACTTTATGAAACTTTTGTGCAACTATTGCATAATATTTACTACGTAGGTACTTAATAAGTTGCACAATGATTTGTTGACCATTTTATGAGTGATATCGGATTGGCGCGCTACATCTGCAGCCTAATTGCATTAAGGAATTCGACAAGGCAAAGGGTGAAAGAGATGACAAATTTTCTTTTCACACCGCCTGCTCGATAATGTCCAATTACATGTCATGCAATCTCAAAGTAAACAAAAGCCTCCTCCCAAGCGAGGTAAAATTGTATCAAACTCCCAAGGGAATCAAGTGATTTGAATTTTGAACGTCAAATGCGTGTAGAAACTCTAAGTAAAAAATACCCATATGGCATTTTAAAGAGGTTTGTTCGAAAATAGAACAGGCGCGGCTTCAAAGAATGTATCTATAACAAAAATCGGTATTTGGTGCTTTGATTTTCAGTAAATGTTATCGCAATATTCGTGTTTACTACAGAGTTTATCAAAACAAGCGCTTTTGAGATTATTAATAAATCTACTATAATTGTGACAATCTAAGGATTCCGATAACGTTTCTCACTTTACATGCCACGATAAGTTTGTAAGTAAGCAATTCAAAATTCTAATTAATGACTATGTTACCCATACACTATAACAACGAGTATCATTCGTAAGCATCAAGTATAATTATCATTAAGTGTTTTATAGCTGTCAAATCCGACTTCTTAGATTGTCACGACTTTACCGGAAATATCAAATCATGGATACGAAAAAGTCTATGACGATTTTGTTCAATGGAGAACAACAAAAGTAGGTATCGAGACTTTGTCGCTTTGTCGGAATCCTTCCTTATAATTTATTTCCAACATTTAGCAGAAACTCGAAAGTCAAGCAGCCTATCGTGCATTTATTCAATGCTTAGATCTACAGTAAGAAAAATAATAATATATCTGTATCTGAATATTCAAATCAATACATAGAGCAGCTTCTTTATTGTCTCGCAGAAGGTGTGTAAAGGAGAATAAAAAACCTATCAGTGTACGGAAATGACACTCAAAACGAAACAGTTGATGAATTACGTAAACTACTGCAAAAGACAATTGAAAACAAACGCCAACAGTTCTTCATCATAAACAAAGCCGTTAACATAAAATCAGGTGGTATACCCTTAACTCCAGACCGTGGCCGACCATATTAGAGATATCAGTGTATCAAATATCATAAATAATATTATTTATATATCATAAAGTAAAATAAATATAAACAATACTACATTATATACGAATAAATATCAAATATGTGACAGAGAAAGGGGAAGAATACAAATTATAGTGAAAGTTAATGCTCCTTTACCATTTTCTTAAATGTTGGCAGTATTTGAGCACGTCTTATTTCAATAGGTAATACATTCCACAACCGAGTAGCTTGAATCGTAAAAGATTTGTCAAAGAAGGAAGTGGAATGCATACGAATGCTTAATTTTAAATTCTCCGATGATCTCAAGGTCCTAGAATGTGTGTCACAGAGGAACTGAAAGCGTTATTTAAGATTAAAAGGAGTAAGAGGATTGAAGAGTACATTATAAAGCAAAGAAAGTATGTGGGCATTCCGGCGAAGGCGAGTAGGAAGTCAATTGAGCTTAATACGGAATTCAGAAACGTGATCATACTTGCGCAAGCCAAATATTTATTTATTTATAATAAGCATACCAACAGCACGGTCACTTACAATTCAAATAAAATAACATCTAAAATCGGTATTTCAGTAACCATTCAAATAACAAGTATGCATGACATTGACAGAGAAAAAGTGTGTCCAGTAAACCTAAATCTAGAACACTACAAAAACAAAATAAATTAAAATAAAATAAATTGAGCTATATAGACATACATTGTTCGCACTGTTTATATAGGAAACGTGTGTATGAAGCGAAACTCGTAGAGAAAACATCGATAGGGTAATCCGTCAAGTTGGACCTTTCATTATTAGCCTTGCCATACGTGTTAGAGGGCTAATAAAGGTAGTATTTAAGGTAGATGTAGGCAATTGAAAAATGCGATGATATCGCTTGCTACTAAATAGTTAATCACCTGCGCATCTATGGAACCATATTTATAATTTTGTGCAGTATAAGAAAGTCAGAATTGATCCGTCTTTCTTTTAAGCTAATCATCTTATAGTGCCTTAACCTACCACCGTAATCAGGTATAGCTATTCGGATCCCATTCTTTACACTAAGATACCAAACAAAACAGGCCAGAACTGATTCAACATTATTATTAATATAATTTGATTAATAGGGAGACCAAACAGTGGAACAATACTCCAATTTGCTCCTTACCAGTGCGTTATAGAGTAGAATAATGCTACTATAATTATGGAAAGGTTTTGACATGCGGATTATAAAGCCAAGCATTTTTTTAGTATTAGCAACTATAGTATCTACATGATCACGGAAGGACAGGGATGTATCAAAGAGTACACCAAGATCACGTATGACTGATACTCTGCTCAGTATAGATCCATCTATATGATAATCAAATTTAATGTAATTCACTTTATTCGTGAATGTAATAGTCTGACATTTTCTAACATTGAACGTCATTTTGTTGTTGAAACACCATTGTTGAAGGACATCAAGATCTCTTTGAAGATTCAAACAATCACTCAGTTCCGACATCCTGCAGTATATTTTTAAAACATCAGCGCATCAATAGCAATTTATTAGATCTAAAAGATCATCCAAGAATACCAAAAAAAGCAAAGTGCCCAACTTAGAGCCCTGTGGAACACTAGAGCCAGGAGAAAAAGGTACAGATTCATATCCCGCCACGGCAAGTATTTGATAACGATTAATTAAATAACTCTCGAACCATCGCAACAGAGAGCCATGAATGCCAGCGCTATTCAATTTTATAGAAAGAATTGAGTGATCAACACGATCAAAGGCTTTTGCAAAATCCCCCCTTCCCGCCCCCCTGAACCCCTGGTCCCCTCTTGATCTCACATTAAGGTAGCTGGCATCAGTATAGTCCAGGATAGGAAGAAGAGATTGTGCAATTGCAATTTAAGTGGTTATGGGAAGAAAATTACGGAATCTTCTCAGGGAGCCCGCAGATGCAAACAGTTTACGACTGCCTTCCTTCAGTTGTTTGGTCCAGGAAAGAGTGCTAAATTCATCTCTTCTTCAGTCCATCCAAAGGTTGTCTGTAAGAGATTGTCCTTTGCAATAAGACCGCCCATTGTACACTTGTTTTTGTAAATGTGTCCTGTATGTTTTTGTGGTGTACTATAAAGTATATAATAAATAAATGGTGGCGATAGTAACGGTGGAACTGGCCACAATAGGTTCAACGATTATTAATCTTAGAAGTACACATTAATTAATTAGAAGCAAATCCTCATCCGTGAGTTCGTGTGATAAATTTAGTATTAAGGCTGGTGACATTGCAGATTATGGTTATATGACAGATTATATTAAATAATTCTATTCAACTGTTCACCACAAACAAAGGCACAAAGTAAAGCAAAAATACAAAGTATATTATTTCACCAAAACGGTCAAAATCATTGTGCAATTTGTGATATTGTGCAATTGTGTATATCGTCACCAGGATATTTTTTTATCTAATCTTCGTATATTAAATTGTTTTTTGTTACATCATTCTCACATATATGTAGAAGCAACTTGAATAAGGCTACTAGGGCCTTACTATGACGTTTTAAAATCATCATGATTCCTGTGCGGGATAGTACAAGAAGCTATACAGGACGAATTAATAGCACTAACCTTTTTTGGCAGATTCATGATGGCATTGAGATGTCGTAGTAAGGTACCAGGATTTTTGTAATATCATGATTTACAAGTGTCCATGGGGTTTCTTGCACGTTCTTTTCCAAAGAAATCTACGCCCACTTCATCCTTCTGACTCACCTACTCTCTGATAGTTTAAAAGTGGTTTGCTTGACATAAATGCTTTGAGTTTTCAAAAGCGGTCTAGGAATAGCGGCTACTCCACATCGCATCGCGCGCTGGTTCGATTTCCACACGAGACAAATATTATTACTATGTCCTTTATTCATTACATTTCTTTTTATCTACATTTTTAAATATCTTTATAAAAAAATAAAAAAAAACAATATTTAAAATATAAAAAAATATAGAGGCCCAGGGTTCCAGAGAGAGGAACCTCCTAACAATACGAGCCGTGTCAAGCATTACTCACTTGACTCAGCCGCCTAACGAGAGCCTCCTAAGGTGTTAGTCGAGGCTCGTGGCTATTAAGCCATTGGCTGACAAGACTATCGGTACAATGATCGCTGTGTCTACATCCCACATGTCGACAACCTCGCGAGCCAAGTCAAGATACTTGATTTGCTTATCTTTCTCGGCTTTCCGAGGTAATGTCAACAATCATTGCACGCATTTCGATTCTGTCCACCACCAAAATATGAGTCGAAATGCCAAAATGTAAGGGATTGATCATGTGACATTTTCAGAATTCTTGATAATCCCATGCATTTTTGACATTTTTCCAAACGCTATCGCAACGCTTTTGTTCATAGAATGTCACTGGTTAGCTTTTGCACCTAACTAGCTATAATGCTTGTTTCTAAAAGCTTGGAGAAAAAAAATGTGGACTATTTATTGCAAACAAGATTTTTACAAACATCTAAACATATAAAAGAAGAAAGTGACTGACTGACTGACTCACTCACTGACCATCAACGCACAGCCCAAACGGCTGAAGCTTAAATCATGAAACTTGGCTCGTAGGTTCTTTTGGTAGTGTAGGTGAGCACTAAGAAAGGATTTTTGGAAATTCCATCCCTAAGGGCGTGAAATAGGGGATGAAAGTTTGTATGAAAATCCGTCAGTTTTAAAGCTAGGATCTTCATATTTTGGGTTTAGGCTGAAGATTAAAAAATAATTGACACCTGTCTCAGCGATTTTGAAAATTCCACCCCCATGAGGGTGAAAAGGGGGATGAAGTCATGGGAATAATAAAATCGTCTAGAGACTTGAAATTTTGCACATATTTACTTTATACTGTGCAGGCATCCACTAAGAAAGGATTTTTGTGAATTCGATCCCTACTAGGGTTAAAATAGGGAAAGTTTGTATGAAAGTCGATCAGTTTTGAAGTTAGGATCTTCGAATTTTGGGTTTGGGCTGAAGGTTAAAATCTAACGCAAATTAAGGTTTTTGGTAATTCGGTCCTTGGGGGGCGGATCATGGGGGATAAAATGTTGTGTACAAAAGTCATTCTTTTACAAAGGAAAAATTATTAAAAATACTTTCAAGTCTTTAAAGTCTGTTGGTAACTATAAAATCGCTCAACGCATTAATATAGGAATTAAATAAGGACGGGATAGGGATAGACCTATTATCTAAACTGACTTATCAATGTTAAACATTTACGTGTAACAATTGTATTAAAATAATTTGCAGTTTATTTCGTTTTAATTTCATTTAAGCTGTTGCATTAGGGGTCAGCAGTGTAGCAATATAAAAATAGGTATTCTGTAAAGAATATAGTACCTAATAATTACTTCTGTAGGTAGGTAATTAATTTCTAACTACATAATAAATGAATCAGTGATAGGGAATAAGTGTACCTAGGTATAATCCGCGAAACCTAACGTGAGCTCTGGCTACCATACTATCAGTTAGATGCATTGCATTGCGGATGCATTCCTCTTAGATGCAAAGATAATTGTGACCGCTTCAGTTGATCGACAATTATTACGACACAAGGGTCGACAAAGTGTGTGGGAAGGTGACGCTAAAGGCACAGCGGCTCAGACGAGCGAAGATGCAATCTAGCCGTGCCAAGTTCTCAAAAGTGTCTGCTGTCATCACCACCCCGGAAGTGGCTCCACGTGTCACATCTCCCGATGTGTTTCAGGAGCTCGAAGTCGACCTCAGCGAGCTAGACAGCTTGGAGAAGTCGGCATCGATGCCCACGGTACCTCCATCTCCACCTAACGTAGAGCCTTTGACGAATGACGACACCGATTTTTAATCGAATGTGCAAGTTTGTTAACAATGTTTTTCCTCATAGTTTGAGTATCTGTTACTGAGAAATCAGGTACATAATAAATTAATATAAGTATAAGTTTAATAGTAATATACTTATAATAGTAGAGAGAAGAGGATTTTCTTTTGTATGTGTAGTAGGTAAGGTAAGCAACACGTCATGGTGTACACTTGCAGTACAGCTATAGAGTTTACAGTCATTTTAATAAGTACGGTACAGAGCCCAAAGTGAATAGCTTGGCGTGTTGCTGACTGTGCCTAATTTTGTAAATATCAAAAATGAATATTAATATTATAACTTGCTTATTAGCAGTTTAACTAGCCATAATCCATATCTAAACATATAGCTAAATAAAAGAAGAAAGTGACTGACTGACTCACTGACCATCATCGCACAGCTCAACCGGCTGAGCTACGTTCATGAAACTTGGCACGTAGGTTCCTTTGGTGGTGTAGGTGAGCACTAAGATAGGTACCTACCTACCAAAGGTAAATAAAAGAAGAAAGTGACTGACTGACTCACTGACCATCAACGCACAGCCCAAACGGCTGCAGCTACAATCATGAAACTTGGGACGTAGATTCCTTTGGTAGTGTAAGTGAGCACTAAGAACTTATCTAACAATGCAACGCATAGCCTACAAGCACCCCACCTACTGGTTTCCAGTAGGTAATTTACTACAGGTAGGCTAGATAGTAACTGAAATTATTGCAATACCTACTAATAAGACGCACTCATCCTCTTTATTTATTTAACAGAATTAGGTACCTACACTACATGATAACATTAAAGAAATAATATAATAATAATCACTCAAATCTACTAGACAGACAGGTAGGTAACTTGATCCCTGCCCTGATTGTCATACATTCGGTATGATATTCAAGGGTCAAGATACATGGCGGGGATTAGGTATACGTTCTATCCACACGGCTGCAACGCGGAGTGGGAGGTACAATAAAGGGGCTAGGGGGGCACCAGTATGAGTGCAGAGCCCTGAAGCGGGCACTCGCTACAGGACCGACGACGTTGAAAGTTGTATGGGAAAACGGAATTTTGAATTTATGCGTGAATACTTTGTGGTTTTGCTGGGGACAGTTTCTTTTTTTCATTGGTTTTGTAGCATAGCTTTGTTACTTTAGAAGATTTTTGTTAAAATATGGTAAAGAGAAGCATGTAGTCTACGCGTGCGAAGCCGCGGGCAAAAGCTAGTTTTAAATAAAAGAAGCACTTGTTCTGATTTGTATAAGATTATGTACGCTTATGTATTTTTATTATTATCTAATCTATTATTTGTATAGTAAATATACAACTGAATGACTATGTATGAATGTCCTGTAATTTCCATAATTATAAATAAATGTGACTGTGGATGATTCATATGCATTATATACTTTCTATGTTTCTCCTGAACATCGTTGACATAAATAAATGAAGGAAAACATAGTCAGTAAACCTGTGGGCTTAGTGCGAGTTTTGTCTCACGCTGGAGCGCCGTCTGGTGACAGTAACGTGAAACCTCTTTTTTGTATAAAATTTACATAAGAGATCGTGTATGTTAACGCGAGTCAGCATGCACTTACTTGCATGCATGTGGTGAGCATGGACTTATAGGTAATTTAAGCCCGGCCGCCATGGGCAAGAATGGTGTTTTTTTCTTGTGCATTCTTTGTAGGAGAAGAAGCCTTTGTCTTTGTCCTGCAGTGGCTAGTGTCAGGCTGGTAACAAAGTTACGATATAAAAGTTGATTTAAGCATTTGAAATAAGAATATAAAAAAAAATGTTTATAGAGTTTGAGTAGTTATCAGATCAGTTTTTTTGTAAACCAATTCGTGACTTATAATGTCCTTTGGGTGAATCTAAACTTTTATGTGTAATGTTTGGTTCACTTGTTAACAGTGGGGAAGAACTTGATTTTATTTTCCCAATCGTTCACCCTTCGTTCCGCGTCTAGTTCAAGATTCAGGTAGGTTAAAGAAAAAGTGCTTTGAATAAGTACTACTAGATGCTCGCCCCGGCTTCACATGTGTGTACTAAAGAAGAAGATTTAACTTTAAAAACTTAGCCAAATAGGTGCAGCCGTTCTGAAGAGATGCGCTATATGCATTTGGTAATTGTGTTTTATTTATATAGATAGACTACAAAGATGTGAAGTTTGTTTGTAGAAAATAGTACTTTGAAGTACTGATCTTTTTAAAAATAATTCTGAAGAAAGTTATCCTGTAAAAAAGCATGGTTCCTGTTGGAAATGCTAAGGGAGCAAAGCCGAGGGAAAGTGCTAGTTGTAGATAATAACGTAGCTTTATTTATAATTACAGGAAAAGGCCATCCACGAGGTACGGAACCTACAATGATGAAGGCCGCTTAAGGCAGGTCTTCCACAAGCTTGGCTTTCTAACCATCGTGATGAGAAACTTGAAATATGAAGATATTATCGATCATCTTAAAGCAAGTGAGTTTATCTGTCCGTCATGACGTCTTAGATATATACAAGTCCCCCTGACCGACTTTGACTACGGCGGCCAATCTCAACGGAGACACGGGATCCCAGCGGTAACAAATATAATTTGGTTCAAATAAATTACACCAGATGGCGCGACGTGCATCGATTTGTTATTGAATTATGTGTAAAATTAACGATAAGTAAACCATTTTAGTTGCAAGTCACTGCTAACACCATTTTTTATTTGTTGTCTTTACGGAACCCTCTGTGCATGTGTCAGACTAGCACTTTGCCCCTTTTTAATATAAAAGTTTGTTTATATTTCAGTCGCCTCTTTGGATACACATGCGCAAAGGACATCATGCGTCTGTGTCACAATCCTCACGCATGGAGACAAAGGGGGCAAGGTCTATGCAGCAGACCAGCCATACCAACTGAGTGAAGTCATGGACATCTTCGGAAAGGAACCGAGCCTCATCAACAAGCCGAAGCTGTTCTTCGTTCAGGTAGATTTTACATAACCTGGGTTATTTTTAAGCCTATCTCAGTTATAAGCCAAATAAACATAACATCAGGTCTGTATTCAACGAAGGATTAGGCAGACGTTATCTATAGTACATGCACATAAAGTGTAAAACAAACAATTTAAAAACACAGTATTTAAAATAGTCCGAGACAGCTAATATATGACCAGTATCAACAGACGGCGCCCGTTCGCGAATATGATGCATGGATCGGCACCACTCAGCTTAACCATCATGAAGGGAACCAAAGGGTCCAACATATACGCCATCTTCAGAGAGACATTTGGGTGAGCAGGACATACTCTACGCTACCCTTGCCAATACGCAGTCTCCTTTCCTTGACCTGTAATTATACTTCTGTTTACATCGTTCTCATATATATGTACTGTTATCCGGCAAGAACGATGTAACCAAATACTTGTAATTAAAACTGATGGAAAATAGTGTCCGTGGAGTTTCGTGCACATTTTCTCCATCCAGACCTATACCGACGCTTGCGAATGTGCAACGAGATTCATATGTCGCATCTAGGGTAGCCGAGAGATGCCAACCATCGAGAAGTCAGGGTGTATTCCCTTAGGTTAAGATATCGAGTGTAGTGTGGGCGGTAGGAGGGTGGAATCGTGCAAATAAAATCGCACAAACTAATCCAAACACTGGATTTATTCAAATAGTCACAGATACAATATGGATACAATATTTGCTTCCAGTGATTATACACACACAGTGATTGTATGACTACGATGTTTTAGCTCTGAAGTGGCCAGAAATCCCCTGCCGGCCGTCTCGATTACCGCGCACCACCATTACGGCTGCCGAAAGCGCCTCAAAAAGTTGTTGTTCTTGTTTCATCACCAGAGGGTGTACTTGCGATTGGTTTTGACTTTCATGCTATTGACTATACTCGATACGGAAATACCGACAATTTAGACGTCCTCGTTTGTTCTCCATCGTTAGGTTTTAATACTGTATCGAATCATGTGGAAATCCTCATGGATGTCCTCAGCACTGGGACAAGCTGAGGGGTATGTCAGACTCTAACTGAATAAAACCACATAGTGTTCTGTAAGCCGTAATTCCTCTTGAGAGGCGAGCATGGAACACAGTACGTAACCTTCTCGGGCCTCTCTCATGTGACAGATTCCCCAAGCATATCACCCGTAGGTACCATTTTCTTGACCTTGCTCCATGACATCTCATGTAGTGTTGCGCCACACTTCCTTTTAGTCCTCAGCATCCTGCCAATTTGCCATCACCCTAGGGTGGTTTTTCTGAAAAACACAAAATCGCCACACTTAAAATTTATGCAACAAACAATCATGACCATTTAAATCTCTCTCTTCACTATTGCAAGTAACGAATCATTCTAATTTCAATTTAAAGAAAATAGCAACTTACCTATGTATAGCGGTACCTATAAGCACTTAGTGTTCGTGATTAAAATGTCCAACCAAGTACCACAGATAGTCATTAATTTCACATTAAGTCAAACAAAAGAAACAAAAGACCAGGTAACTTATGCACGATGTTTAGCCATCCATAGCTTTCCTAGCTCTCTTAGCAATCACAATTTATGAGTGTGATGAGAATTAATCACACTGTCTGATGAGGCCCATTGTGAGTGACTACATCTGTATCCCGTAAATAATCACTGGCAACACACACTGGTCATAGATACCGCATAACTACCCGAACGCTGCCCAGCCGAGTCAGATTCGATTCGACGAATAACCTCTTTCTAGAAGTTGCACCTACCTTACTGGACCGTTGGTCCCATGTAGCCATAATTATTCACAACTTTGAATGTAGAGTCTCCTACTTTGACAGGAATGGGATCAACACGGACATTATACGTCACCTTGGTTTTGAACATGTTCATTTTTAGACCCACTCTTTTGGAAGCTCTACTGAGGTCATCGAGCATTGTACTGAGGTCTTCCATGATCTCTGCCATGACCACTATATCGTCGGCAAACCGAAAGTGAGCGATACACTCGCCATTGACGTTGATTCCAAGGCCTTTCCAGTCCACAACCTTGAAGATATCCTCCAGTGCACCAGAAAACAGTTTCGGCGATATGAGGTCTCCCGGTCTCCCGTTGCAGAAGGATAGATTCCATGGTCTGATCATGAAGTCGGACTGACATCGTGGCGTTTTTGTACAAACACTTCAGCACCTCGATGTAAAAGTAATCAACTTGGCACCGTTGGAGACACTGCTGCAAAGCACAAGTCTCGATCGAATCGAAGGCTTTCTCGTAGTCCACAAACGCTACGCAAAGAGGCAATCTGAAGTCTTCTGTATAAGGATATGGTTTAGTTGAAATTTGTTTTTTTTTTTCGGTCAGCTTGAATCTATACTTAATTTTTAGACTTATTTATTTTATCCATAAAAGGTTCTTTGCGATACTTGATCAACAATGTACGTGCAGGTACCTACCCTAAGCTATAGAAATTTTAACCCGAATATAAACATATGTTGCCAGGGCCTTTGCCCTGCAGTGACACAGTAACCGGCTGTATTATAATTATCAGTTGTATTACAGTGCTCTAAAATTGTATTTTCTTTTTGTGTTTAAGTCTTCAAGTTTTAATATAATGTTTATACCCCACAGGCTTGCAGAGGTGGCAATATGGATGCTGGCCACACAGTGAACTTACGTACTCAATGTGACAGTCAGCTTCTGACAATGCCTACCTACTACTCTTCTGAGATGCCGTCTTGCTATTATTCTTCTTCTGAGGAGGTGATGATGAACATGACGCATCCACGGCAGACTGATGGCTTCCTTCTAAACTTTTGTGGTCTACCTGATTTATTGAAGGTAAGCAATAAGATGAATGAATTTTAAAGGTTTTTGAGCTTGCCTCTTGTGCTTCAGGGGCGTGAGTTTAAAGCCGGCCAAGTAGCAATGTGACTTTTTAATTCATATGTTCTTTCTTAGTCTAGCAACCGTGGTGATTCATGTTCGTGCCTTCTCTGAGTGGGAAGAGGCCTTTGCCTAAGTCACAGGCTAGTATAATTATTATTATTTGTGTGACATTAAAGTTGATCTAAGTATTTTTCAATCCCTCTAATAGGCTTGCGGGTTTTGGAAGGAGGGGGACGACACTGATCTGTTAGACAGTCAAGACAAAAGTTTGCTCACCGTGCCCACTCATGCTGACACCGTCGTTGTGTGTTCTACGGTTGAAGGTAATTATAATATGCAATAGAAGCCCACTGGTATCGGGAATAGGGTCCAAGATGGTCCAGGATAAGGGCTCCAGACATTGGAACCTCTGAACAATACGAGCCGTGACCAGCAGTACTGCTTTCTGGTCCAAGCCCTTGAATCAGCTGCCAAACCAGAGCCTTCTAAGGTGTTGGTCGAAAACCTCGCGAATCAAATACCAATCCATACTCCTAGTAATATTATACATGCGAAGTAACTCTGTCTGTCTTACCGAAACAATTTTGATGAATTTTTAGATGGGACCTTGGTGAAGTCTTTTCCCGAGAGTACATTTCCTTGTGTTAATTTCCGACTTTCACGAGCGTAGTTCGTTGCACAATAAAGCCATGTATTATTAAATTTATCTATATACATAAATGCGAGTGTGTCTGTCTAACTATAATGCTTTCAATTTTTTTCTAAACCGCTGACCGGATTTTGAGATAACTGGGTACACGGATAGATTATTACCTAGATTAGGATATAGGATTAGGTGAAAAAGTTATCTGGCAAGTAAAAAGTTTTAGGAGGGCAAAGCTGCGGATATATGCTAGTAAACATCTAATTGATCAGCTAAAGTACCCGCAAAATTAATATCTATCACTTTCACAGACTTCCTGTCCTACCGCGACTCATCCGGATCATGGATGATCCAAGCGCTCTGTGATGCCATCCAGAACCATAACAACGACCAAAATCTACTAGATATGATCATCCAGATGAATCGGAAAGTTGCCTACGAAAGGATCACTGACCGCTGTAGATGGAAACCGATGAATAATAAGAAGCAAATGCCAGAGACCAGATTCACTTTGACGAAGCATTTGAAATTGTGATTCTGTCCTGCTGCATCCAAAAAGAATTTAAGCACTTTTATGAACGCATTTATGATTCTCGATCATCATCATCTCTACCGAGCATAAGTCTTCTCCAAGCGTCGCCACATTTTCGACACAGAAACAACATAACAGCAATAATCATAAAGTACAGAGAAGAATAGCAAAAAATGTACAATCAAGGTTCAAGAATTGCGCCGGGTGTGCCCATATGGCATCGGCACGCAAAGGGTTACCATAATTACCAGAATTTTATAATAATATAAAATGCTACATGGCATTTATTTACATAGATACAAATGTACTTAGTATAAAATACGGTTCCGCCAGATAGCATGAATTCAATAACCACTTAAATAAAACTACGAAAAAAAGGGCAAGGCTCAAGTGCTACAATATGATGGTTAAAATTTTCCCAATATACATCCTGTGATTTAGGGTCTTGCAGTGCGATTCTGTAAACATCTCATCATGTAAACTTAGATGGATTCAGATTGATGGATTGAAGTGAACTTTAAACGATTAAATCCGCCTATGTACAGTCAAGCAAATAAATTGTGTATCATCTTAAGATTGAATTTCACTTTTTATACTTTCTTCTGCTTTCTTTTTCTTTGTCTTCTTTGTTATTTATTTTTACTACACACCTTTTATGAAGTACCTTAGTAAAATTTCTGTACACTGGGATTAATTGTCCTGCCTTTATCACTAGGTAGGTACTTAAATGAAGTCAAACTTAATAAAGTTTATTTCTCGATGTTGTGTTTTATTATTCCCTTTTAGCATCAAACGTGTACAATGTAGACTCAGCCGGACATCGGTGGTAACACTAGTACGATATGACAATCCTCTATAATCATGTAATCATCTTTTAATGTTGCCACAGCTGGGTCACAGGCCTCCAGGTGAGTGGGAATTTGGTTCTAGGACATGCTGATTCACGATATTTCGAAATAAAGTTGCTGGCCTGTAAATATCAAAGTTGTACCACAGCTTCGAAGTTGATTGTACAACTCATAATCAGTTGACGTAATATAGTAATAGTTGAAGGAACAATGAATCTGCCTAGCCTTTTCCCAATTATGTGGAGGTCCAGTCTTACCGGATTCAGCTGAGTATCAGAGTTTTACATAGAGTGCCTATCTGACCTCCACAATCCAATAACTGGGTAGCACGATACTCCTTGGCAAGACTGGTGTCAGATCTCAAGCTTGTGACTACCCGTAACGGCTGTCAAAGAGCTTCCAATGACAGCCGGGACCAACGGCTTATCGTGCTTTCCGAGGCACGGAAGAATCTCGGTATGTTGAAATGGTCACCCATCTACCGACCAAACTCGTCTAGCGTTGCTTAACCTTGAAGATCGACCCATGCGACTGTTATTATTTAGCCACGAGCTCCACAAGTTTAAGGAAATATAATGATATTTCCGAGAGGAGCTCATCGCTAAATAGCCGCGTCCAGACCGGCAGAGCGCGGCTCGCGAGTCACGCTCGCGAGCCAATAGTTCGGCCGGTGTGGACGGCGCTCGGGCTTCCTCGAACACACGTTGGCTCGGCCCCGAGCCATGCGTTGTCGGTTTTTGCCGATGCTCAAAGGCGGCTCAGTCTGAGCTGCTCGCCCGGTGTGGACGGACGTAACGACACCCGCGATCCGGATTATACGGAGAGAATCTGAATGCTCAAACCGGCTCACCTTGGCTTGCGAGCCCGGCTCGGAACTTTTCCAAATTAGCTCGGGTGCCACGGCTCGCCAGCAGGAAGTCTGAGCGGGACTCGCGAGCCGCGCTCAGCCGGTCTGGACGCGGCTATTGATAAATGATTTTATTTCTGTAAGTTGAATCTTACATGTCGATATTTTTTTTTTAATTGTATGAGGTCGGCGTTCCCTATCTGATTACTCTTAGAAGAAAGGCCGAAAAAAACTCAGTGGTCACGGTTTTTTTTTAAAGTCATCATGTGAAGACCATGTAGATTGATGTCTAAAATTGTCTTTTGAGGAAATAACCAGCCAGATTCAGCGGACCTGTCCAGTCAGTGCACGCATTTGTTAATAATCGTGCAACTCAACTCAGAATTTAAGGAGTTCAACGATTCGGCGAACAATACCAAAGAAAGGACATTCGGGTAGGCCGCATAAATTACTCAAACTGCCAGACCATGATTAATAACTGAGAAAAAAAAAAGATCCACATAGTCTTCGCATTCACAATAATTAAAATAAAATAATATAATACTTTTACATACTACTTGTAAAAGCACTGAGTGGTATGAAGATTGGTAAAGCTGCAGGGTATAACAGAGTATCTGTTGAAATGCTGAAGGGCGGTGGCGGGGTGGTAGCAAGCCTGTTGTGCCGGATCTTTAATATGTGTTGGAGATATGGCCGCGTGCCGGATGACTGGTGCAATGCTGTAATCGTACCACTATATAAGGGAAAAGGCTCACAGCAGGAGTGTAAAAACTACTGCGGCATTAGTCTTTTGAGTGTTGTCGGCAAATTATATGCGAAAGTTTTAATAAATAGAGTGGTAAAAGTGACGGATGAACAATTATGGGACGTGCAAGCAGGATTTAGAGAGGGAATGGGCTGTATGGATCAGATCTTCTCGTTGAGGAGTATAGCTGAAAAACATCTTGCAAAGCACAAAAAAGACTACTGTGCTTTCGTTGACTTGGAGAAGGCCTATGACAGTGTGTGGAGGGATGAACTGTGGTCGACGCTATCCGGGTACGGTGTGGACTGGCGCTTGGTACGGGCAATAAAATCTCTATATAGGGATTCCAGTGCTTGTGTTAGGATTAATGGGGCGTATACGGACTGGTTTTCCATCTCAAGGGGTGTTAGACAGGGCTGTGTAGCGTCACCGTGGCTGTTCAACTTGTACATGGATAGTTGTCTGATAGGTTTGAAAGAGCATAAGTGCGGATTGAGGATGAATGAGTTGCCTGTCAAATGCCTTCTCTATGCAGATGATCAAGTTCTACTTGCATCGTCAGCAGAACAGTTGCAAGACATGGTGACTGTGATGAATGAAGCTTTTAAGTTAAAAGGTATGAGTACAAATGTGAACAAGACTAAGGTAATGGTGTTTGAAAGAGAAGACGATGTATCGGAGTGTGAAGTGAAAATAAATGATAAGATTGTGGAGCAAGTGAACGAGTTTGTATATCTGGGAAGTATGTTCACAAGGGATGGAAAGATTGAAGAGGATGTGGAAAGGAGTGTGAATGCAGGGAATAAAGTGAATGGTGCTATACATGCGGTTGTGACCAGCAAATCGATGTCTCCAGAAGCTCGACTCGCCGTTCACAACAGCGTGCTGGTACCTACACTTATGTATGGAAGTGAAGGGTGGGTATGGCAAAAAAGACATGAAAGAAGGATTAATGCAGTAGAAATGCGCTCCTTGCGAAGTATGTGTGGGGTAACTTTAAATGATAGGTTGAGAAATGAGTTAATAAGACAACGTTGTGGTCTAAAAGAAGATGTAGTGACTAAAATTGAAAAGAGTATGTTAAGATGGTTTGGCCATGTTGAGAGGATGAATGAAAGGCGACTAACGAAATGTATTTACAAGGCAGACGTGAATGGAAACGCCGGGAGGGGACGCTCTAGAAAGACATACATAGACCTTATAGGTAATGTTCTTCAAAAAGGCCAGGTGCGCAGTACTCATAACCGGCGTGTGTGTATGACTAGATGCATGAATGTGAGTGAAGCAAAAGATGTATGTAAGGATCGTAGCAGGTGGCGTTCTGTAGTTTCTGCCTACCCCCATGGGAAAAAGGCGTGAGTTTATGTATGTATGTATGTAATATAATACTTTAAAAAGTAAATATTCTTTTCATTGCAAGAAAACCAAAATACTACAAAATTCCAGATGCAAAAACGTAATAATAGTAATCAATCCCAAGGCTTTTTATCCTCAACGTAATCTTTAACGATATAAAACGCTTTCAGGCACAATTTACGTTTAATGAATGATTTAAATTTATGAAGGCTTAGATCTTATACGTGGTTTGGCAGCTTATACATTGATATCTAAACGAGCCACCTATTTTCTTGAGCCTTGTTGTAGGTACTACAAATTTGTGTTTGTTCCTAGTATTTATGTTATGGATATCACTGTATTTTTTTAAACAATTATATATTGTCTGTTTGTCTGCTTGTCTGCTTGTCTGCTTGTCTGCTTGTCTGCTTGTCTGCTTGTCTGCTTGTCTGCTTGTCTGCTTGTCTGCTTGTCTGCTTGTCTGCTTGTCTGCTTGTCTGCTTGTCTGCTTGTCTGCTTGTCTGCTTGTCTGCTTGTCTGCTTGTCTGCTTGTCTGCTTGTCTGCTTGTCTGCTTGTCTGCTTGTCTGCTTGTCTGCTTGTCTGCTTGTCTGCTTGTCTGCTTGTCTGCTTGTCTGCTTGTCTGCTTGTCTGCTTGTCTGCTTGTCTGCTTGTCTGCTTGTCTGCTTGTCTGCTTGTCTGCTTGTCTGCTTGTCTGCTTGTCTGCTTGTCTGCTTGTCTGCTTGTCTGCTTGTCTGCTTGTCTGCTTGTCTGCTTGTCTGCTTGTCTGCTTGTCTGCTTGTCTGCTTGTCTGCTTGTCTGCTTGTCTGCTTGTCTGCTTGTCTGCTTGTCTGCTTGTCTGCTTGTCTGCTTGTCTGCTTGTCTGCTTGTCTGCTTGTCTGCTTGTCTGCTTGTCTGCTTGTCTGCTTGTCTGCTTGTCTGCTTGTCTGCTTGTCTGCTTGTCTGCTTGTCTGCTTGTCTGCTTGTCTGCTTGTCTGCTTGTCTGCTTGTCTGCTTGTCTGCTTGTCTGCTTGTCTGCTTGTCTGCTTGTCTGCTTGTCTGCTTGTCTGCTTGTCTGCTTGTCTGCTTGTCTGCTTGTCTGCTTGTCTGCTTGTCTGCTTGTCTGCTTGTCTGCTTGTCTGCTTGTCTGCTTGTCTGCTTGTCTGCTTGTCTGCTTGTCTGCTTGTCTGCTTGTCTGCTTGTCTGCTTGTCTGCTTGTCTGCTTGTCTGCTTGTCTGCTTGTCTGCTTGTCTGCTTGTCTGCTTGTCTGCTTGTCTGCTTGTCTGCTTGTCTGCTTGTCTGCTTGTCTGCTTGTCTGCTTGTCTGCTTGTCTGCTTGTCTGCTTGTCTGCTTGTCTGCTTGTCTGCTTGTCTGCTTGTCTGCTTGTCTGCTTGTCTGCTTGTCTGCTTGTCTGCTTGTCTGCTTGTCTGCTTGTCTGCTTGTCTGCTTGTCTGCTTGTCTGCTTGTCTGCTTGTCTGCTTGTCTGCTTGTCTGCTTGTCTGCTTGTCTGCTTGTCTGCTTGTCTGCTTGTCTGCTTGTCTGCTTGTCTGCTTGTCTGCTTGTCTGCTTGTCTGCTTGTCTGCTTGTCTGCTTGTCTGCTTGTCTGCTTGTCTGCTTGTCTGCTTGTCTGCTTGTCTGCTTGTCTGCTTGTCTGCTTGTCTGCTTGTCTGCTTGTCTGCTTGTCTGCTTGTCTGCTTGTCTGCTTGTCTGCTTGTCTGCTTGTCTGCTTGTCTGCTTGTCTGCTTGTCTGCTTGTCTGCTTGTCTGCTTGTCTGCTTGTCTGCTTGTCTGCTTGTCTGCTTGTCTGCTTGTCTGCTTGTCTGCTTGTCTGCTTGTCTGCTTGTCTGCTTGTCTGCTTGTCTGCTTGTCTGCTTGTCTGCTTGTCTGTTTGTCTGTTTGTCTGTTTGTCTGTTTGTCTGTTTGTCTGTTTGTCTGTTTGTCTGTTTGTCTGTTTGTCTGTTTGTCTGATTGTCTGATTGTCTGTTTGTCTGATTGTCTGATTGTCTGTTTGTCTGTTTGTCTGTTTGTCTGTTTGTCTGTTTGTCTGTTTGTCTGCTTGTCTGTTTGTCTGTTTGTCTGTTTGTCTGTTTGTCTGTTTGTCTGTTTGTCTGTTTGTCTGTTTGTCTGTTTGTCTGTTTGTCTGTTTGTCTGTTTGTCTGTTTGTCTGTTTGTCTGTTTGTCTGTTTGTCTGTTTGTCTGTTTGTCTGTTTGTCTGTTTGTCTGTTTGTCTGTTTGTCTGTTTGTCTGTTTGTCTGTTTGTCTGTTTGTCTGTTTGTCTGTTTGTCTGTTTGTCTGTTTGTCTGTTTGTCTGTTTGTCTGTTTGTCTGTTTGTCTGTTTGTCTGTTTGTCTGTTTGTCTGTTTGTCTGTTTGTCTGTTTGTCTGTTTGTCTGTTTGTCTGTTTGTCTGTTTGTCTGTTTGTCTGTTTGTCTGTTTGTCTGTTTGTCTGTTTGTCTGTTTGTCTGTTTGTCTGTTTGTCTGTTTGTCTGTTTATTTGTGCACGCATCACGTACGTCACGTGAAATTGTGCGTAAATAAAAATATTACTTAGTTTTTGTTTTATCGCAATCAGTTCAGTCTCTAAAAACTTAGATGAATTAAGTAAAATATCTTAACATTCGTAATTCAGATACCCGAACTGTTGTTTTTTTTATGTTTTCGTTTTGGTGTGGTATTCTGGAGTGCTACTAGATGGCGCGCAGCAAATCTTTCCTTACTTTTTGTGTATGATGTCTGTACTTACTGTCTACTACTATTTTTTGGAGGCGCAATGAATCTTAGCTGGCTTAACAGTACTGTTAAAATATTTATTACCATAAGTAAAAGCTACAGTAAATTTTAAATTATGCATATTAATTATGTAATATTTTCATTACAGGTTGTACTGATCATAGCAATTAGTGGAGTGTGTCGCAATAACGAGCTATTACAGCTAACAGTTAATAATATCGAAAAACTTTTAGATAAATTACTGTTAGTAAAATTGAAAAATACGAAGACTAACCTTAACAGGTCTTTTGTCGTACGCGAAGAATATGTAACTATTGTAGAAAAATACTAAAATTTACGTCCAGCCAATATAAAAACCGACCGATTTTTCATACAATACCATAATAATAAATTCTCAAGACAGCCTATGGGAGTAAATAAAGGTGCTACACCGCGAGAAATTGCCTATATCTTAAAACTGGAAGAACCTCAGCTATACACGGGTCACTGCTTTCGGAGAACTTCGGCAACGCTCTTGGTTGATTCCAGAGCCAATCTCACCACTTTAAAACGTCACGACGGGTGGAAGTCTATTGGACTTGCTATATTGAAGAATAGCCTTCTTCAATATAGCAAGTATTGAAGACTAAATAGAAAATAAGTCGAAAATCTGCAAGCGTACAGTGGAAACAGTGAGTCTGAATTCGACCTCGGATCCTTGGTCTCACCCACGCCCATCCACTTCCAACGACGCACAGTGTACTTATACAGAAAGTCGATCAGAGTCACCAACGTTCACCGTTGTTCCTTCTCAATCCGCCACCGAAACAGAAACCTTAACCCCAGATAATCAAACTCAACTCAATGCAATTATAACGTTGCCAAATAAATCTGTTACTTTTAATTTGCAGAATTGCAGTAATTTTACTTTTAACTTTTAAAATGTTCCATTTTATTGAATTAGTACCTCTACCTACAATGTTAATTATTTTGATTCACAATAAATAGTTATTTCAATCTATTCCTGTTTATTATTTTATCTCCTAAAGTGTTCTCGCTGCTGAATTGAAAAGTTATGTGTGTTACACGAGAGCAAAGTTTTTGCATCTCGTGCCTTTGAATCCCTCACCACATAATTCAGGATTCAAAATCAGCACTCGCAGCAAAAAACGACTTTGCTCTCTTGTTGCACAAATAACTATTATTATAACAATCTTTATATTACTTTGTTTTCGTATGTGTGTCCGGCAACTATGTGCTAATCGATTTTTCTTCTTCATCGATTCGATGTCAGCGAATGCGATAGTCGAAATGTCAAAATGTAAGGGTATGATCACGTGATTTTTCGATAGCGCTTGTCAATTCCATACAATTTTGCCTTTTTGACAATATTTCGATGATAGAATGTCACTTGTCTAGGGCCTCTGTGGTATCCGATTAAGCTTAAACTTGGCCTTTCAACGCTGCGTGGTCGTCACTCCACAACTTTTCGGCCCCATCGACCATCTTTTCTGCAAGCACACTTGGCAATTCTTCGGGTTATGTCAGCAAATAATAAATCTGGATATATAAATAATGAATAATATAGATATGATGGGTTACATGTTTTATTGAATTTTAATTCCCGTATTGATGATCTAACTTCTTCTTTTTGGCGTAATATTTAATTTATTCAATTTTAGATTTATCGACCAACGTGTTATAAATATGTTGGTATATCGATTCGATTTTTCATAAGTCATAAACTCGTTTACTTCATTCCAATGATATTCAAATAAACAGATACGTTATACACTCACAAAACAATTGAAAAAAGTGTTCCGCGCAGCAGCGGCAGCACACATACACACTTTTTATTCATCTGACATTTCACTACAAGTCGAAAGGGATGGCTTGATAAAACCAACAAGAAAAAAAGAGACAGCTAGCGTTTGTCACTTGCGTGTGAATGTAAACAAACATTATTCTGACCACCAATGTTGTTATCTTTTTCTAACCTCCAAATGTCAGATTATTAGAAAAAAAAATTTTATAAATTAGTAAATTGAGGCGTATTGCGTACTTACATATGATATGAGATCCCTTCTGTTTTATGTACTTTGGTATCATAATTGGTACAATTTCTAAATACACACAATGGCATTTTTTTATTTTGTTTTTGTTTCAACAAAGCCTATCGCTCTTCGCCATGCGTGACATAAACTAAAGACTAAAGGTCACAATTGTGACCTATTCGAGTCTTCACAATGCGTGCGCTCATAACATATCTGTTTATTTCAATATCTTTGCTCCATTCATAACAACATACATTGTGCATAGATTAAAAAAAACATTAAATAACAACAAATTTCAATAACAGTAAATAATATTATTTGTGAATCATTTAAATGTACAAATAGAACGTCAAGGATAAAAATTCAATAGTTATTATTAAGAAAAAGATCAATAATTTCACACAAATACAAAAAAAAACAAAATAATAATGATGATTATCCATAGTCTGGTCATAGTCGTTTAAAAAAAGACCGAACTATCTCTGGTGATATCGTTTAGTGAACTGGTTCGGTGAATTTTTCGATAAGTAATAAAGTAACGTTGTTATAAGTTTTTGGTTTTCACTGTAACCACGCAAACATTACCGTCGGAAGCGAGATGTAGTTCGTTGACTCTGTCCATCAGCCATTTTCCCGGCGGAAGATTGACATCATGAATCATGACAATATCATCAACATTGAGGTTGCTTGTAGCTTGTCTCCACTTACTTCTTTCTGTTATTTGTACTAGGTACTCATTCCTCCATCTTGCCCAGAGATCCTGTACAATTTTTTGTGTCAACTTTCATCGGGTTCTTAAGTCCGTATCATATCCTCAGTTTTAATTAATTCATAGTCTGCTAGTCTTATGTAATCTATGTGTAATGGAACGCAATCTCAAAATGCTGGTATTCAAATATAGATAGTCGTTAGAATATATTTAGTGCAATTTTTTTTTTACTTACGTTTCACGTAACAAAATAATTTTGTATCGTGTAAGAGTTAAACGTGAGGCCTAGGGTTCAATCCCTGGATTGGGCAAGGTGATAGATACACTTTTATTTATTCTATTCTTGATTTCTTACACCTCCGGTATGGAGATATCTGTGCTGTCTTTCAGGTGAAGTATTGATATTGATGATTCATAAATGGTTTCTTTTTACTTAAATTTCATCATCATTTCAGCCGAAAGACGTCTACAGCTGGACATAGGCCTCCCCCAAGCGTCGCCACACTGATCGGTCCTGTGCGTTTTGCATCCACCAGACGTCCGCAGCCTTGATTAGGCACCTACCACCTAGATTATATGATATGATTAGCACCTAGAGGGAGGCCTTCCAACGCTGCTACTTAAATCTAAAATAATCAAATAATTTATAACACATTTTAAGTAAAATATTGGATTATGGAAACTAAAGTTATTCTCGCCTGATAACGATCAATAAATAATTATCAAGGTTAAAATCGATACCTACGTAGAAATGGCTCTGTTTGATAATAGAGAGAATATCTTAACCTTTTCGATCAATAGTAGATATCGAAAAGGTTACGATTTCGATTGTCAGTTGCAAGCCAAACTCGTTTTTTTTTTGATAACGTGTGTCGATATAAAAGTCTAGCAGTTCTGTATGCACCTTTATCTGTAATTTATATTTTAAATATTACAACACCGATTTTTATTCTGGTTTTTCACATTCGTGTTGTTCGTCATTCGTCGCGCTATTCTTGCCGCATCATGCCAACGATCGCACACAATCTTTATCTTGTTGGATTTATTTAGAAAATGGTGACTAATTCAACCTGTCTTTTATATCATAGAAACGAATTCAGTTGATGCTATCCAGTGTTAAATGTTTTTATTTTGTGTTATTTTTATCACATTTGAGAAATGGTGAACAAGTGCGGTACGTCTTATGCGGACATCACGCCGTATGACATACGGCCATCTAATTCAAGGTAAGGATTTACTTAAATGTTTTGTTTTGGTTTATGTTTTTTTTTTCAATTGTGTCAGTTAATGACGCCATGTAAATATTTAAGCCACGATGCCACAAACGAGGCAACTTTTAATTGTGGAAATTCTATTTTTGATCAAGCTCAGTCGCTAATATTTGATTGAAGTAAAATAAACAATCTATAGAAATGTGACCTTACAAGGACGTTAGTGCACATGCACGCCCATTTGAACTTATTTCAACTTGGTCTCATATATTGAAAAGCATCTGGGATACCTATCCGACGCTTATTTTCCTTATTTGGCGCAAATAATAGTAGTTTATGCAAAGGTCATATATTAGGGGTTATTAAAATACGAGCGTGAGCTTATCACATGAGGTGACTAAATGTTATGCCGTTGCATACACTATTTTATCTTCACTCGTACAGTTGAAATAAAACAAAAGTAGAAACGTAAAAAAATATGTTGTATGGCGGGCAATTCAGAATTGCATTGCTCATGAGTGCCCACCGCTTGCATTAATAGACAGTGACACTATTTTTCTACATTAAGTCTATGAGTCAGTCTATACGCGCCAATAAATTAAAAAGTAAAAGTGTGCTATAAAAAATAAAAAGTTATTTAATGATGCAGTTGTTTGAAAATCGAAGGAAAATATTGCACTGTAATGGTTTTTTTTTAATTTTACCTACCCACGAATATAAAGTACGTGTTTATACAATATTTTTTCAATTCTTATTTGGAAGATTATGTTGTGGTATAGATGAACTTTTTATCTACCATCATATCGTAATATTCGAATTATAAACTTCAAAACGAGTTTATATTGACATACTTTATAAACACAATACCGAAACTTAAAAATAGAATCTTATTATAACACTTTTTCTCTAACAACATAAAGCTATATTTTTTTTTCTTTTACGGTACTGGGCAATTCCAAGAAGTTAATATCACCGTTCCGTATGGTGCCGGACGTAAAGAATTTCACAATCCCATGTGTTTCCGTGGGTGTCGTAAGATGCGACTAAGGGACAAACCAGAGAAAGGCCACCAGCGTTCTCTGTGCTTCTATAACAACCATACTGCGATAGCCAACCCGCATGCCAAGCGTGGCCATTATGGCAAAATCCCCCCCCCCCCCCATGAATAGCACAAATAAAAAATGGCCCCTACCCGGCAGCCTGCAGACCCTCGACTACGGTAGCGGTCGAGGCTACGGCATGGCAAGGGGTGCTAAGAATCTCCGGACAAGATCCGGCTTTCCCAACAATCTCCGTCGACTGGACCTGGCAACGTACAACAAGCGCACACTTCGGACCGACGAGAAGATCAACGAACTCAAAGAGGAATTGAGCAAGTTGCGATGGAGTATTATAGGGTTATCTGAAGTCCGAAGAGAGGGGGAGATAATCCTCAAATCCGGTAACCTGCTCTATTTCCGAGAGGGTGACCGGCAGTCCCAGGGTGGTGTCGTTTTTACCGTCCACAAGTCCCAATGTGAACAACGTGGTGAAGATCGTGAGTGTGTCGACCAGGGTGGTGTACCTTATACTCAGAATATCCTCAAGATATTTGCTGAAGGTCATACAGGTCTACGCCCCAAGCTCGGCACACCCCGACGAAGAGGTAGAGACCATGTATAGATATATGAGATATCCTCATATCTCGTACTCGGGATCTGGTACTGGGCAAAGCCAGCTCACGAAACTGAAGACTGTCTTTGGCAGGATCGTATCCGCCAAACCGGAGCTTCTGAGGGAGATCAAGGCATTCTATGGGCAGTTATACACATCAATCAGCAAGCCCGTTGCGAGTCTAGCAAACGACCCAAGAGCTAGATTGACCCGACACTATACCGAAGATTTCCCGGAATTCAGCCTGTACGTGATTAGGATGGCTCTGAAACAGCTTGAAAACAACAGGAACCGGGTGATGACGGAATCACGGCTGAACTTCTGAAGACGGGTGGAAAACCGGTCCTTAAGGCCATTCAGAAGCTGTTTGATTCCGTCATACTCGAAAGCAAAACGCCACAAGCATGGTGTAGGGGTGTGGTGGTACTCTTCTTCAAGAAGGGCTGAAGAACTATATGCCCATCTCACTTCTTAGCCATGTCTACAAGTTGTTTTCTAGAGTCATCACGAAACGTCTTACGCGCAGGTTTGACGATTTCCAGCCTCCCGAACAAGCCAGATTCCAAAAAGGTTACGGTGCTAAAGCCTTTTCGGAATCATACGCTGCGGCAGGTTATACAGAAGACCGAAGAGACTTGCCTTTATGTTTAGCGTTTGTGGACTACGAGAAAGCCTTCGATTCGATCGAGACTTGGGCTGTACTGCAGTCTGTCCAACGGTGCCAGATCGACTACCGGTACATTGAGGTGTTGAAGGGTTTGTACAAAAACGCCACCATGTCAGTCCGTCTTCAGGGTCAGTCCTCGAAACTAATCCTCCTCCAGCGCGGCGTGAGACAGGGAGACGTGCTTTCTCCAAAATTGTTTACTGCTGCGCTAGAGGATATCTTCAAGGTTCTGGACTGGTGGGGGCTTGGCATCAACGTTAATTGCGAGTACATCACTCACCTTCGGTTTGCCAACGACGGTCATGGCTGAGACCATGGAGAGCCTCAGTAAAATGCTCGATGACCTCAGTAGAACTTCCGAAAGAGTGGGTCTTAAATGAACATGGACAAAACCAAGGTCATGGTGAATGCCCGTGTAACACCTACTCCTATCAAGATCGGAGACTCTACACTCGAAGTTGTAGACGATTATGTCTACCTGGGATAAACGGTCCAGTTAGATAGGTCCAACTTCGAGAAAGAGATCAACCGTCGAATCCGACTCGGCTGGGTGGCGTTCGTGCAGTTTCGTGGTATCTTCTCGTCCAATTTACCGCAGTGTCTCAAGACGAAAGTCTATGACCAGTGTGTGTTGCCAGTGATCACCTATGAGACCAAGAACGTGGTCGCTCACAATGGGCCTTATCAGAAAGCTCAAAGTCAACCAAAGGGCAATGGAGAATGACGAGGACAGCTTGAATGACGCAAAATCTACAGCAAGACCTACAATATTTACTAAAAAGGTATAGACAATATCGCGTAGCTTTTACGACAGATATTGGAAAAATGTTTCCTTTTATTTGGTTAAATGAACAGGATCATAGATTCCAATAAATCATTTAGACGGATACCATAGACATGCGTCATCAAGTATACCAGCTACGCACAGTTACATAAGGCACCGAGGCAGCACCATTTTTAGCAATGACGACTCTGAAACAATTGGCTGAAGAAGCGAGACACAATTTCGACAGTGTTGTAATCAAGGCATTGCAGCATTCATTTTACATGGATGATTTTCTAAACGGGTCACATTTTGTCAAGTCAGCCGTAAAACTAAAGTAAGATTTAATCAAGTTGGTTAAAATCAGGGGGGTTCAATTTAAGAAGCGGTCTTCCAACACATCAGCCTTACAAGACGATACAATCGGGGAAAGTAGCAAGGAAGAAAGTTTCGATTTCAAGGAAATGGATACGTCAAAATCCTTGGAATTACGTTGGAATTCTACAACAGACTTATTTACCTACAAAAATAGAACCATCAACCAAAACACCAACAAAAAGATCGAAGTTGTCAAGTATTGCAAAATTATTTGATCCTCTTGTCACCGATATCAACCAAGCAAAAACAGCTATTTCAGCAAGTTTGGATGTCAAGAATTCAATTGGTTACCCGATCAAACTAGCAAGAAATGGCAAAACATTAAAGGTGATATGCACAAAATCAATCAATTCAAATTTCAGCGTTAGTTGGGCACAGAAGAAAACAACACGCTGAAATTACATGGATTCTGAGATTCTTCCAATAAAGCCTACGCATACGTTGTTTATTGCAAGACTGAAAACAACGGAGAAACAAAGATCTCGTTAGAAGCAGGCAAAGCAAGATTAGCACCAGTAAACAAATCAATTTCATTACCAAGATTAGAGCTTAGCGGTGCTCTACTACTAGGAAAATTGCCGTCCAAAATTCAACAATGCCTTAACAGCCATAATATCAAGACATATAATTTGACAGATTCAATGGTAACCCTAGCCTGGTTATAAGGAGAGCCAGGAAGATGGAAGCCTTTTGTTGACAACAGTGTGCGACAAATATCAAGCAACATACCTACAAACAGCTGGCTTTACGTCACGTCACCTGAAAATCCAGCGGACTGCGCAAGCCGCGGATTGGGCGTCGATCAATTGAAAAAATATTCGCTGTGGTGTGAAGAACCGTCGTGGCTGTGGAACTACGTCCCTGACCAAGAAACTGGGCAAGCAGTTTTTACTACAGACGAAGAAGCAAGAAAAGCCAAACATATTAAACAGATATCGCAGCAAGAAAGCGAAAACATTTTGGGTTATTATTATTATTGCTGCAAGGCGTTCCAGTGCGAGGGTAAACAAATAAATAAATAAATTAGCAAGATATAGTTCACTCGCTAAACTAACAAGAGTTTTAGCATGGATATTAAGATTTATCAAGCAAGCAAGATACAAGAAAAACCGCTTGTAAACTTATTTTACATTGCAAGAATGAATAAATGCTAAGCATAAAATAATTTTATATGTACAGCGGAGGCGTCGATTTTACCGGGCACGTGCTCATAAACGCCAACAAGGGCGGTGGCATTAAGACCACAAAGGTAAAGGTATTTGTCAGTATGGTGACCAAACTTGTCCATATAGAGTTATATTCGAGTTATGTTCGTTACGAAGAATGGCTGCAAGAAAGGGCTTGCCGAAACATTTGTACAGCGACAACGGTATAAACTTTGTCGGCGCCAACAAAATTTTACAAGAAGAATTTGAACAGATACAACAAACATTCGATCAAGATTTCATCAAGGAAACTACTAGCATGGAGATCTAATGGCATTTCAATGCACCCTCATGACCTACTGCAGGAGGGCTGTGGGAGGTTGCGGTTAAAAGTTTGAAATATAATTTAAAGAGTAGTTTGAGATCAAAAGCTCACCTTTGAAGAGTTCAGCACAGTTCTCGCCCAGTTAGAAGCAGTAAGTAACTCGAGGCCACTGTGTCCTCTGACTGAAGATCCCAACACATTGGATTTCCTCTCTCCGTCAAGCTTGATATAGATCAAAGTCAAGACACGGCTATATTAGAAACAGAAACAAATATGCGCACAAGATGGCAACTAACTCAAAAAATAGTGCAAGATATTTGGAAACGTTGGCATACAGAATATTGCACTCAGCTGACAGCAAGAAGCAAGTGGAGACATTCTCAACCAGACATTCAATTAAATGACATTGTTAAAATAAAAAAACTTTTTGCAAAAAAATACTACCGACATCTAAATACTAAACTACAAAGTGAAAAATAACTTAATTTTTTGAAGAACATATCCGGTGAAATGAGAGATCTGCGTACCCCTTAAGAGCGTACTGGCGTGATGTTATGTTATGAAATGTTATAAACAATAAACAGAAATGCGATTGCAGCAATCCCGAGAGATTTGCCGTTATTTATTGAAGAGTTCTGTTGTATATCTCCGAAGTTCTTCATCAGATCTTGACCAAATTAAAATGGGACCAATTTCGGAACATACTTTTTCAAATTTTAAGGTTACGTGACAATGTCGATACTTATCTATTCAAAAGAATTTAGCAAGCAAAAAGACGAAAAACTTCACAAATTAAAGAAAATTGTAACATTTCTACCCATAATTTGGATTCAAAATTATCGACACAGAGGTATACCTCTTCATGAGGTATATCCCATCTGGTCGAATCGAAATTAGGGGAAGGTGACATTAGCGGAGCAGCCAGGATTCTTTTTAGTAGTGATGTGGTGGCACCTAGTCCTCCAAATACTCTTGCAGCTCTGGAGAGCAAACACCCTGCCCCAGTGGATGGTCTTTCTTTTCCCGACCCCCCGATCCTGATATTAATACCCTCACTTTTACAGCCTGAGGCCTGAGTCCTCAGCACTTAAAGGACAAACAGCATTGTAGAGACCATCAGTATTAACGGAGAAAGTATAGAGTATGTGAACTCGTATATCTACCTGGGACAACTTATTTCGTTCAACAGGCAAATGGAACAAGAGATAGAGAGACGCATAACAAGCACATGGAACAGGTACTGGTCACTCAAAGAAGTGATGAAAAATGACCAATACCCTATAGCCTCAAAGGGAAAACTCTTTATCTTTAATACATGTATCCTTCCATGCCTAACTTACGGCTGTCAAACATGGGCATTGACTTACAGAGCCGTTCAAAATTTATTTCTTGTCAAAGAGGCATCGAACGTAGCATTTTAAACTTCAGGAAAAGGGACAAAAAGAGAGCTAAAGAGCTAAGGAAGATCACCAAACTGAAAGATGCTATATTCCATATAAAAAGAATGAAATGGAGATGGGCCGGGAATATGCTCCGTGATAAGAAAAATAAGTGGTCTACGGCTATAACAGAATGGCAAGTTAGAGATGGATCAAAGAGAAGTAGAGGTAGGCAACGCAAACGCTGGAATTATGATATAGCGGCGATAGCTGGTGCCTTGTGGGCCAGAGTTACACGAGACCGTGACAAATGGAGAAGCCTGGGGGAGGCCTATGCGTCAAGGGACGCGCTGATGGACGACGCCGAAGTGCAAAAATTTATTTTGTTTGGTTATATATTATATTGTAATTAGTTTGTATATTAGTAAATAAAGGCTATTTTACTTTATTTATTTTATTTTATAGATATAAAAACATCATTCAAGCTGCCTAAGATAGAACCAATCACTCATATCATAGACTTAGGCATCCCAACTCCACTGATACAAAACTATACACTCCTCTCGAGCAACAAGGAGCTTGACGAAATCAAGAAGCAACTCCACATTCTCAAAGCAAGTGAAAAGTCCCCACAACAAGTTTCTTATCACGATGTCCATTACTACACAGCATTTTATGTGGCTATTGGAGTTGTATTGATAGTTGGAGCAGTCTTCATGGTGCGACGACTGCGTAAAAGGCAAACCGCATCTCTCGCGGTGTCAAGGGTCGAATTGGCGAGTCTGCAGCCCGCGCAACACGCGATACTTGCACGGGCAGAGGCTGGGGCCTCAATCTCAACGTCCACGGTCCAATATAGTGTAAGTGCGCGTAATCAGTAAGAGATTCCATGTGTATCAAAATACAGTGAAATTAAAAAAGTGCATAAGTTAGACAAGTGCCTATGACTCATAAAATGGAGTTCAAGTAAAGACTCTAAACATAGAATAAGGAACTATTGGAATCACCTTGGCAATCATCTAGTATAAGGACCAATTGGCAACACCTTGTTACTCATCATTTCATGTTCATCTCACATTCATCTCCATCACATTCTCACGGCCTCGGTATTAACATTCTTAACACTGACTTAATTGGCAAGTTATAAGTCCGACTATTCTTATTCCTTTTTTTATTACAAACTGTAAGTTATAGCTAATTAATAAACATTCTCTTTTTTTTGTCATTACTAATAACGTACCTTTTTGTGCCTTTTTAATTTAGTCAACAACCGACTGAACCAGTTGAGGGAGTAAGATTCGACAAAGACGCGCCCTTCTATGACATGAGCGGTGACAAGTATCTGATAATTCTCAACCAGCACACATTTCAGAAGACCAGCCATTTTAAGTTCGTATTAAATTTTTATTTATTTTATTTTTGATCCAATAATTTCAAGACATGTGACATCCATCAACCCGTAATTACTGGGTCTTCGTAGTAGATTTTGCTCACTCTTTCTCTCAGAGTGGAGGCTTGTGTCCCAGCAGTGGGAACGCTAAAGGCTGATGCGAGCAAGCGTGCTTCACCGTCGACCACATCATCGCTTACCATCAGTTGAGATAGTGGTCAAGCGCAAGCCTATCGAGGATAATAAAAAAAAAAAACTCATCTGATGGTGAGCGATGATTTGATCGACGATGGAGCTCGTTTGTCAAGCAGTAATCTTACCTTACCTAAGTTAGTACCCATATAATGTTTAAAGATTTATCTAATCGTACCTGTGACCTTTTACCTCTGTCAGAGGAAAAGCCATACAGTGAGGCAATATGCTGCCAGACTTTTGGGCTCATTACAAATGCGAAAGAATTTTTCGACGCAATATATTATTTTGATTTCAGGTTAAATAATATTGTATTGGATTTTTAACTTAACATTTTATAACTCAATAGTAAAATATACTAACGTGTCTAAAAACATTTTCTACCCAGCCATGGGACATTATAGGCGTTTTGAACAATATTTTAATTGGGCAATAATATGATTGCATCAGCCCCTATATCTCTACTAAAATTATTAAATATTATCATATAGTACTCAACATTGATAGGCCACAAGCTTCAGTGTTTTGTTTCAGCAAGATAACATCATGCCAGTATTGTCCAAAGAGCTGGGCAGAGGTCAAAGTGCCCGCCTAAACTAAAATATTGCGAAATACTGATCCTCAGTGCGAAATGAATTTATAGTGAACATCCTGCATGCCTAGCCTATGGTATGTAAAATCATGTTTGGACAAATAAATTATCTTTATCTTTACACATTAGTAGGTATTATTGAAACTTGATGAAACTTCGGTGCAACTATTGCGTAATCTTCAATACGTAGGTACTTAATAAGTTGCACAATGATTTGTTGACCGTTTTATTTGTGATATCGGATCGGGGCATTACATCTCCCCACCCCACGAAAGAGTATGACAAATTATCTTTAAATAATTAGGTATTACCAGAAATTGTTCAACGCTTTCATTGGTGAAGATACTATTTTCGAAGCTGCTCTTTGCGACGCGTTCATTGCTGGGCTGCTCACCGGTTTGCTGTCTCTCCCCCTCGCTACCGTTCAGCCATGTTGTAAATCCCATGTGTGTAATTGCTAATGGAAATAAATGCTAGTTTAATTAATACCAGTGTTTATTTTAATACACTATAGTTTGGCGACGAGCACTAAAGAACCCAAGCGTGAAACCTCTCAAAGCATAACCTCTCGTGAAAGCTCAATAGTGTTGTCGTCTATTTGTAAAAGTATGAAGTTAAATACCTCACAAGGAATCTCTGAAAACCCTATTTGAACATGCTATTTCTAGGAATTTGCTTAGTAGGTAGGTATGTTTCAAGAAAAAACTTACCGGCGTTGTTATGACAAAGTTATGTTGGCAAAAAAAAAAAACTTAAACTTAGGACTAGACACATTGCAAAGACCTCGCGTCTAATACACTTCGCGTCTTCCGATGCCCCCCAACCCGTGCACACAGCCTCGTAGAAATGTTTGCGTGAAATCACTGGTTCTCTTTGAATTTCGTGAATGGGATACAAATTACGCCATTATTCAGCTCCATTGAGATTCTGCTACCGGTTATGATGGCATCTTATAAAACAATGTCGTCATATCCTCGTATCTCCAATTACGCGAATCATTAATCGTTAAATTGCCACTGGAGATTTTCCGGAGACATTTAAAAAGACTGTCGTGCATCCGATCCATAAGGATGGGAACAGAGACTGTATGAATAATTATAGGCCTATTTCAGTCCTCTCATCCATCTTATTTTTTTTTTTTTAATTAGTAATTCAAAGGTTTACTCAATAAAAATAACTTAATTGCACAAAATCAGTATGGTTTCAAGAAAGGAGTATCGGCAGAAGATGCATTTCTTGATTTAACTGAATTTATTACAAGAAAGCTAGATGAAAAACAGAATTGCCTATTGGTTTATTCCTAGACTTAAAAAAGGCTTTTGACACAGTTTCTGTTCCGACCCTCC
The DNA here is from genome assembly GCA_964057195.1 of Orthosia cruda. NCBI lineage: Eukaryota > Metazoa > Arthropoda > Insecta > Lepidoptera > Noctuidae > Orthosia > Orthosia cruda. Next base: position 15,659,856 of record OZ059849.1, read on the forward strand.
TATCGAAGTCATCGAGGACATCGGCATATGTGGCTTAGCTCATGATTTTTTTGCAAGTTATCTCACTAACCGTAGACTGTGTGTTAGAATTAGTGATTAGATTGGGATGTTAGCAAAGAGGAAACCACCACCTTCAGGGAACCGCAGGGAAGTGTGATTGGCCCGACCCTTTTCCAGGTTTACATCAATGGCCTTTGCTGCATACCCCTCACAGATTTCAAAATTGTCACTTAAGCTGATGACACTGTAATTCACTGCAGTTCATGGAACTGATTAGGAGCATCTGAGAACTACTGCCGAAACATCACTTAAATATGTTATCAGTTGGTTGCAGCTAAATCTCCTCACCCTGAAAGAGGACAAGACCTACTTCATCACGTTCGGCCTACACCCCTGTACCAAACCTTCGACAGACTTTGTCATTAACGCCCACACATGTAATGGCCACATACCCTGCACATGCTTTTGTCTTCGTGGGGTTAACCACCTTAAGTATTTGATAGCGGACTCAACTGGTACTCGCACTTGGATACTATTGGCACAAGGGTTAGATAATGATTTATGTATTCAAGCTGCTTAGATCTTTTGCTGATTTCAACATGATTAGAATGGTGTATATTACTATCTGTTGTCCGTTATCACCTATTGCATCACAAGTATGGGAAGGTGCTGCTCGGACAAAGTTTCTCAAGTTGGAACGAGCACAAAGACCTGTTCTAAAGGTGATGTCAAAGAAGCACTATATATTGTGGTATTCTGCTAAACAGAACCACGTATTTTTAAGTCTATTTACAATTCATAACACTATACAAACCATACCTTCATATCTGTTGATATTGTATCAACTTTTGTAATTCATTTTTATATTTTCTTTCTATTGTTATCATCTGAAAAGCATACTTTTAGTTATGTCTGATTGTTTTAATATCTGAAACTTAAATTATATTGATAATTTGTAATTATTGCAATATTTTTCTACTGTGAGATTTTCATCTGACATGACATCTGTCTGTCTATTTTATTTTTCTTAAAACCATAGACCGTAACATAGGTACCATGGACTAAACCTGCTTTAAGCTAGGTGTACAATATTATAAGGGTAGCGTAGACTGACCCCTTTGTGAACCGTTTTTATTCGTTCTGGTCTTTATTTTTTAAGTGAAATTTGAATTTAAATTGTATATATTTGACACAGAACGATGAAAAATGGGCGTCAGCTTTTGAGTTGAGCATCGACACTGAACGCCGAAAGGCGGTTGATTTCTTAAATACTACCAAGTGTAATATTGCATCTGAAAACTCCTTAAACTATAAGATATACGGCTGTGAATGTTATCTAATCTTTGAGTGCAATAAATATAATGTATTCAGTGTGGAACTTAAATATGAGCATTTTTACTGGTTCATTAACCTCGTCGGTTACCGCTTCATCTTAAAGGGCTCGTTTGATCGGCGTATGAAGCCACAGCCCGGCCTTCACACCCCTTGCTGCCTGTGCCTTCGACCATCTATCTGCATGTGCCTGCCTATCCTTCCTGTTGCCTACTCTACAGCTTGCCTATCCGATTGCCTGCTTGTCTTTGGTAATTAATTTTTACTCATATAGCTAGACTACAAAGATGTAAAGTTTGTTTGTAGAAAATAGTACTTTGGAAATACTGATCTCATTTAGAAAATATTCCACTGAAAGAATGCTACTCCAGAAGAAAGTTATCCCGTACAAACGCATGGTTCATGTCGCCAATGCTAAGGGAGCATAACCACGGGCAAGGTCTAGTTGTAAATAATAATATTGCTTATTAAAAATTACAGGAAAAGGCCATCCACGAGGTACGGAACCAACAATGATGAAAGTCGCTTACGGCAGGTCTTCCAAAGGCTTGGCTTTCTAACCATCATGTTGAGAAACTTAAAATATAAAGATATTATTGATCGTCTTAAAGCAAGTAAGTTTATCTATCCATCATGGCGTCTTAGATATATACAAGTCCTCCTAATCGACTTTAACTACGGCGAACAATCACACGGGATCCCAGCGTTGGCAAAGATTATTTGGTTTAAATAAATATCACTAGATGGCGCGACATGCATCGATTTGTTATTGAATTGTGTGTAAAATAAACGATGAGTAAACAAACCCTTTTAGTCGCAAGTCACTGCTAACACCATCTATCGCTTGGGACAGAACCGACAGCGTTCGATGTAAAGTAAAATAATCGGTTTAGTCTGTCAAAAAACACTGGTTACGTCGGCAACTATATGCTAGTATTAATAAAAAAATAATAAAAAAATCTTTTATTTCAGACAAAGTCCATAGGATTAGTAACAATTTACTTAAAAAAACTAGTGTTAGTAGGTACAGATATAAGACTAAAAACATACATCTACACTACAGCGTGGAGCTGCATCCATCTCTGCATCATCGGAGAATCCCACCGATCTGCAAACACGTTGAGAATAGCGTTGGTACTGCCGCGAACACTCGTCATCAGAGAGGCACATCTTTTTCTAATAATGGCGGCGAAACCATCAATGTTTGTGTCCGCAAACATCCCTGACGCACTGCAACGCCACGGCAGCCTCAACAGTACTCTCAGTGCATTATTATATTGGACGCGCAGGTCGCTGTATGACCGCTGAGTGAAACTGACCCACAGGCTGCACGTATAGAAGGACTGACAGTAAGCTTTGAAAAGCGTTACTTTTACTGGCTTCGTACATCATGTTACAACGAACAGCCAGCGACCTACGTTCCCTCTCAATGTCACAATTATCTTTAAGATCTTCGGTGACCCAGTGGCCTAGGGATTTAAACTTGTCTACCCTTCGCAGGGGTGCTCCGCACAGTGCTACATTCGGAATAATAGAATATGTCACACTGCCAGCTTTGAAAGCCATTAGTTCGCTCTTTGTGACATTATACTTGAGGCCATGACTCACCGCGTAAGATTCGCATATAGCGATCAGTCGTCTCAGAGCACCGATCGATGGTATTATATCGATACCGGATATTTCAATTGTCGTAAAGGATATTTTGCCGAAAATGAGTTATATATTTGGAATCAGCGGCGCGAGCTCTATCGATTGGTATATTTAAAATAATTCTATCTTTTAAAAAAGCCCCTTACGACCTGGCTTTTCAACAGCTCTAGCTCATTTTTTTTTTACTTTTTTGGATGTATCCTAAAAATATTTTTTAATAGGGAGCGTAAAGTCATGTTTTAATTATTTATGAGGTCGTAAATCTCATTTTTGCAATGAAATTTTTTATGCGAATTATAAACAATATCGATACCGGAAATTTCAATTGTCGTAAAGGACAAATAAACGCGAGATTTCATTAGAATAGGTAGTAAAACTAAGTGAAATAACAGGTGTTTTTATTATGTATTATTTATTAATCAAAATATTTATTTAAAAAATTACAAAAATGTTATTTTAATAGTAACTCAATATTTAAACAAAATGTGTTGCCATTTTTTATTCAAATCGCCAGTAATCGGTGCCGAAACTAAAAAAACAACTCAAATTCTAGGATAATCAGCTAATACACTAATCTACTAACTAGTTTTTTTATTTAGTTTTTTTAAACTCAAACAATAACAATTTATCAAAACAGTATTAAACTTAATAATAAAATTAAAATAACCAAAATAATTGCAAATTGTGCCGACCAGAACTCAAAAATCAAACAATTGACATTCTAAAGTATTAATAAAATGGTAAGTAACTTCAGTCTTTTAAAATTATTCGTAATGATAGTGAAACTTATTTTTTTGTCACTTAGTCTTCTTTTATGATACAAAATTAAAATAACCACCAAATTATAGTATTGAAAAATCCTTTTTGTGCCAAAATTCAATGCTCCCAGCGGGGTTATAGATTCGTGTCCTGCTGGAAAAATTGGATAAACATTTTTAAAGTTAAATCTTAAAGATCAATTGTGTCGATATCGTCTTCCTCTTTAGTTTCAGGAAGAATGTCTTTAGCAGTTCCTAGAGACGGTAGATCTAAATACTCCTTACGAAAGCGCTTTGGTATAGTTATGTTAGTACATAAACGCTTTATATCGTTATACTTAGCGACTGATGGTATAGTGTTAGGTTTGCCATTATTTATTTATTTTATTTATACAAACAAGTTGTCCTTAGGATTACACAAAGCACATCATTAGACCCCTGGGGTCTGTCTTAGCATGCCATGGTCTGGAATTTGATCAACGCACTATTAATAAATTAAGGTTTAATCAGGTCGATGTAGTGTTGTTTCAGCTTGCGCTTTACATTTTTACTGCTCATTGAGTCTCTGATGTCTAAGAGTATTTGGTTTAGTAGATTAGGTATTATGACAGATGCGGTGCGTCTACCATAAAAATTATATTTGCGTGGCACTTGAAAGGATTTTGTTTTTGCTTGTCGAGTATTCACATCATATCTTACTTGAACATCAGTGTTATCGAAATGTTCTATGAGGAACAGGTACTCAGCGCGGGCTAGAACAGGTAACACTTTACAATGTTTGAATAGACCTATATAATTTTCGCGGTATTTATTTTTGACATATTTCGGTACTACCAGCTTCAACAACCGTGTTTGCAAATTATGTATTTTATGGAGGTATTTTTTAAATGTGCGTCCATAGCTGGTAAGTCCATATGAGATTATCGATTCCGCAAGGGCTGTGTACATTTGAAGGAGGGTTCTGTAAGGTATATTCCGCTTTATAATGGAAAATTTGGTGAGTATTGCACGCAACATGCCGCATACAGATTCCACCTGATAACTCCAGTTGAAGCGATTATCAATTATAAGTCCCAAGTAGGTATGGTATGGGACTTGCTCAATAGTAGAACAATGGCAGTTTAGCACATTTTTATGCAGACAATCATGACTATGAGCTTTGATTTGAAAAGAAAGGGAGGAATTTATATGACTTGTGTGTACGTGTATCACTTTAGTTTTTTGTGGATTCAGAACAAGTCCCATATCATGGGCCCATCTGGCCATAGAAGTAAAATCCTTTTGCAAACATTCTGCGGCCATATTAAGGTCTTTGTTAGCAGAGACTATACAAGTATCATCAGCGTATTGGTAGAGGGAACAGTATTTTATAATATTATCCAGGTCGTTGACATAGGCCAGATAGTGGAGGGGACCTGTCGCTGATCCTTGGGCTGTGCCTTGCGTAACTTTTACGGGTCTGCTTAGGCTAGGGCCGACTTTGACGTGATAACATCGGTTACGGAGATATTCTTTACACCAGTCTAGTAATTTTCCTCTTATTCCGGTGTTTTCTAGTGTTTTTAATAGCGTATTGTGTCTGAGTGTGTCAAACGCCTTACTGAAATCAATAAATATTAGTATCACATGCATCTTGTTGTCCAGGTGGGCGTTAACCTCGTCGGTAAAATTAAATAGTAACTGAGCTGTGGATTTCTTACTTTGGAAACCATACTATGCTTTGGAAACTATGTTATTGTTACGATAAAACGAGTGTATTTGGTCGTTAATATATTTTTCAACAATTTTATTAATGGCTGGTAATATTGTTATAGGTCTATAATTTGCTAAGTCATTTAATTTACCTTTTTTATGAATAGGTCTAACTATACCGGTTTTTAAATCTAATGGATACTTACCTAGTTCAATACTCGCATTTATTAGTTTAACTATAGCATTCACAATTTTATCGCCTATCATTTTAATATCTATAATTCTTATTCTTCTTCTTCTTAATTCTCCAGCTGATTTATTAGTGTTTAAGTTGTTTATGGTTTTAATAATTTTACAAGATGTAGCTTTTTTGAAGAATATGGATTTATCTTGTGATTTCATATATTCAGACTCATCCAGCAAAGGTCTATCACACCCAGGCACAATATTAGACACACTCGTTTCAAATTCCTTTGCGAAGTCATTAGCGATAATCATTTCATTATTTGAATCATTTAAGAAGGCGTTCGTTATTACTTCATCTACTGACTTTACAATTTTGCCCGTAAGTTTATTAAGTATTTCCCACAGTATTTTGGGTTTATTTTTGTTTTCTGCTATTTCTTTTCTATAATAATTATTTCTAGTGTTTAGTATCATTTTATTTACTTTATTTCTAGTTTTATTATATTCCAACTTAAGTGTTTTATTGTTAGGATCATTTTTCCATTTGAGGAAGAGTTTATCTCTATTAGCACAACTTATCCTTCATTTCATCGTCATAATCATTTCAGCCGAAAGACGTCCACTGCTGGACATAGGCCTCCCTCAGACTTACAACAACTTATCCTTATATTATCATTAATCAATTTTTCACAATTTCTTTTGCTAGAGTTATTTATCTTTTTAGTATATTTGCATTCATTGTAGCACTTTATAAAATTTTCTTTTATGTACTTATATATATATCATTTGCGCAATTTAACTCGTCTATCATTTCCCATTCGGTGCTAGCTAAGAGTGTTTTTAGTTTTTATTATCAATCGACTCAATGAACTTTGGATTCCTAACTTTAGGCATGGATGGCTGTCGTTATACGATGATCTGCCAAGACAGTCCCCAGAGCAGCCGAGTAGAGTTCATGAAGGCGAGATCTCACGAAAATGTGATCTATACAGGTTTTAGAGACTATATTATCTTTGGTTTCAACTCGTGGGAAGTCTGAGATCGCACATTCAAGCCCGCACTCAGCCAGTTTACTCAAGTAATAACTGTTTACATTATTGGCAATTTTAAGGTCTATATTTATATCTCCCAATACAATAAGATCACTGGTCTTTACATAACTAACATTAATCAATCTGGACAATTCACAAACAAACAAATGTTTGCTTTCTTTAGGTGGTCTATACACTGCACAGATATACATGTTATTATTTTGCTGCGTTGTTAATTTACCCAGTATGCATTCACTATGTCTAGTTTGAATATTTATTGGTTGAAACTTATGCTTATTATTTACGTAAATAATAATTCCACCACCTTTCCTGCTCTTACGTAAAATACTGTACAGTGTATACCCCTCCAATTGATACATAGATACAATTTGTTCCGATATCCCCACTTCCGTAAGAACCACAATATCTATTCGTGATTTTACCGAAGCCAAACAATTCATAAGCTTAGCGTGATTTTTTATCAATGATCGAATGTTAACATGCACTACATTTAAATTATTCGTGGTTTTTGGTAGCATACTAATGTAGGTAGGCAAATCGCTACAATCATAGATTTCGTTTACATTTTTTAATAAAGCCATGGCACTTACTTAAATACACGAAAAAGAGTTTGTTATTGTTTTTATTTTGTGACACACTATTTATTTTTAAGCAGATTATTTATGTCGTCTTCACATCTAATCATATAAATTTTGTCTTGACCATTTTTGTCTACTTCGCCTTTTTTCACCAGTACTTTACCATTTTGAAACCAGATGTATTTAAATTCCTGTCGCAGCCGTTGTTTAGCTATCCACATGAGTTTTCTGTTTACTTGAGATAACGCAAATCGCACGTATACCTTTACAGACGCATGTGTACTAGCGAAGTTAGACAATATATCAACTGTTGTCAGATTAAACTGCTTAGCGGAACGCATCCAGCATCACACATCTTTGGTGTTACCTAGTTCCAACTGTTTCAAGTCTAGATTTTTGTGCGAGTTCGGACGTTTCACGCTTTTTATCACGGACTTATCGAGGCTCATTTTCTCCGCAATACTATTTGAGATCTGCACAAGTTCTTCATTTTGCATGTAAGGGATGCCAGTTATTTCAATAAAATTATTCAATTTATCTTGGCCTGATTCGTTTAAGCGCTGTTCTAAAGAAGAGATTTTTGTTTCGTAATGGGTGACTTTATTGCAAAGAAAGTTATTTTTGTTTTCCATTTCTTTCAGTTTTTGTTTCATCTTTTTAATCGACTCCACAAAATCATCGATCTTCCCAGTGCAAAATTCAATAGAAGACTGTAAGGGCTTAAGTTTTGGTAAACCAATACTAAAAGTATCTTCTACTTTGTCGGCATCGACAGGGTCCACAATGGTCTAAATTTGTAACCTACCATTTAAGTTCACATGTGGAAGAAATAAATATATTGAGTATACCAGTCGCCAAGTATCACAAGGAGTATTTAGATCTACCGTCTTTAGGAACTGCTAAATACATTCTTCCTGAAACTAAAGGGGAAGACGATATCGACACAATTGATCTTTAAGATTTTACTTTTAAAATGTTTATCCAATGTTCCCAGCGGGACACAAATCCATAACCCCGCTGGGAGCTGTGAATTTTGAAACAAATACGATTATTTCAGTACTATAATTTTGTGGTTATTTTAATTTTATTATTATAAAAGACCACTATGTTAAAAAAATGTTTTCGTTTCATTACTAACATTTTTAAAAGACTGAAGTTACTGGCCATTTAATTAATGGTCCGCATAATTGGTTATTATTTTTGTTATTTTAATATTAATATTAAGTTTAAGACTGTTTCGATAAATATTGATTAAGTTTAAAAAACTAGTTAGTAGATTAGTTTATTAGCTGATTATTCTAAAAATCGTGTTATTTTTCAGCATCGCAACGATTATTTGCGATTTATATAAAAAAAGGAAGTCATATCGTCACCCAACATAGGAACAATGTTGAGTGACAGTACCTTCCGGATCGCTACATGTTTGCGCCTAGGTACTCCCAGTGGAGCTCCACATCGTTGTCAATGTGGTGAAGCAGTCGACCGCCTTGGACACCATGGCCTATCTTGCAGTAGGAGCGCTGGTCGGTTAGCACGGCACGCCAGCATTAATGATATCATACGTCGAGCTCTTGTCACCGCCGGGGTGCCAGCTGTTTTAGAACCCAATGGCTTGGCGCGCGACGATGGGAAGAGACCGGACGGGATGACCATAATGCCATGGAAGTTGGGTAGGCCTTTGGTGTGGGATGCAACATGTGTCGATACCCTTGCGCCATCCCATCTTCTTAGCACGGCGGGCTGTGCTGGGGCGGCTGCTGCTGGTACAGAAAACCTCAAACGGCGCAAATATAACAACCTTATCGGTAGTTATATGTTTGAGCCGTTTGGGGTTGAGACATTAGGTCAATGGGGTCCGAGTGCTCACCGAGTGTTTCGAGACATAAGTAAACGGTTAGTCGACTGTTCGCGTGACCAGAGGGCTGGCCTTTTCTTTAGCCAGAGAATCAGCATTGCCATTCAACGTGGCAATGCTGCCAGCGTTCTGGGCACGTATCCCATTGACATCGATGTGGACGAATTTTTTGATGCGCAGTAAGCTTTGTTTTTTTGTTTTGTTATTAGTCATAATATTAGACATATTCAATTGTATATATTATTAATTTTGAACATTATTATATAAAAAAATAGCAACACATTTTGTTTATATTTTGAGTTACTAGTATAATAACATTTTTGTTACATTTTTTACTAAATATTTTGATTAATAAATAAAAAATCTTTTATTTCACTTAGTTTTACTACCTATTGTAGGCATTTCTATTTAGAACTTTGGTTGTTTTGTTCCTTTTACCCCCTTAGTCTCTGATTTAATTGTCTTGTACCACCCATTGATGTTCAAGATCAGTCCTTTACAACACATCTGACTTTATCATAATCAATTTTTCGTGGCTGTAAAGTACTTCTACAGTTAATTTTTTTTGGGCTGTAAAAGACTCTCATTTTCGTCAATAATTACGTTTGGTTTATTTTGTTATTTTATATGTATAGAACACGAAAAAATTGTTAGGGTTTCTTTTGACAACATGAATATAGTACTTTATTTGAAAAAGATATTTGAAAGAGACAAAAACATTTATTTTTTGTTTTTTGGCTTAACAAAAACATCATAATCAAAGTTTCCGGTATCGATATTATCTGTGAGAGTCTCCGTTGAGAGTTCCTTTCTCCCGTGCCGATGGTTAGGAGATATTATGTTGCACAATTATGTTCGTTTCTTTCATTGTTTCTGAACGTTAGTAATGTTATCTATTTATTTGGTGAATGTAGGTGTTTTTACGGAACCCTCTGTGCGCAAGTCAGATTCGCACTTGGCCCCTTTTTTACCTTAAATTTTGTTTATATTTCAGTCGCCACTTTGGATACACATAAACACAAGACATCATGCGTCTGTGTTACAATCCTCACGCATGGAGACAAAGGGGGCATGGTCTATGCAGCAGACCAGTCATACCAACTGAGTGAAGTCATGGACATCTTCGGGAAGGAACCGAGCCTCATCAATAAGCCGAAGCTGTTCTTCATTCAGGTAGATTTTACATAGCCTGGGTTATTTTTTTAAGACTATCTCAGATATAAGGAAAATAAACATAACATGAGGTCTGTATTCAACGCAGGGTCAGGCAGAGGTGTACATGTACATAATGTGTAAAACAAACAATTTAAAAACACAATAATTAAAACAGGCCGACGCAGCTAAGATATGACCAGTATCAACTGACGACGCCCGTTCACGAACATGTTGCTTGGATCGGCACCACTCAGCTTATCCATCATGAAGGGGCTTGCCGATACGCAGTCCCCTTTCCTTGACCTGTAATGAAATTGGTTATGGTAATTTTACGTCTTTATACGTCGTTCTTACATATATAATATAATGTTTTCCATCAAGAATGTTGTAACCAAATACTTGTAATTAAAACTGATGGAAAAGAGTGCCCGTGGAGTTTCTTGTACGTTTTTCTCCATTCTGATGCTTGCGAATGTGCAACAACATTCATATGTCGCAACTAGGGTGGCCGAGAGATGCAAACCATCGGGAAGTCAGGATGTGTTCCCATAGGTAAATATATCGTGTGTGGTGTGAGCGGTAGAATCGTGAAAATGAAATCGCTCAAATTATTCGAGACACTGGATTTATTCAAATAGTCGCAGAAACTATCTTTGCTTCACACATACCGCGCACCGCCATTACGGCTACCAAAAGCGCGGGAAAACTTAGTTGTCCTTGATTCACCACTGGCGATATGCTTGCGATTGGTTTTGACGTCCATGCTATTGACTATACCAGACACGGCCATACTGACAAGTCAGACGTCCTCGTCTGTTATCCATCGTCAGGTTTTAATTGTGTATCAAATCGTAATCTAATCATGTGGGTGCAAAGCTGAGGGGTATGTCAGACTCTAACTAATTATACCCAACTGGGCCGTTTATCCCATGTAGACATAATCGTCCACAACTTCTAGTGTAGAGTCTTCAACTTTGATAGGAATGGGTTCAACATGGACATTAAACATCACCTTGGTTTTGTCCATGTTCATCTTTAGACGCACTCTTTCGGAAGGTCTACTGAGTTCATCAAGCATTGTACTGAGGCCGACTATCGTTCCACCATGCCATTCTCTGCCATGACCACTATATCGTCGGCAAACTGAAGGTGAGTGATGTTCTCGCCATATTTTTTTCTGCTATTTTTAGTGTTGCGCTTGATCGATGCCATTGACGTTGATTTGTAGCCCTCTCCAATCCAGGACCTTGAAGACATCCTCCAGTGCAGCAGATAACAGTTTCGCCGATATGACGTCTCCCTGACTCACACCTGCAGAAGGAGAGGGTCCGTGGTCTGATGCCGATATTGGACTGACATGGCGGCGTTTTTGTACAAACACTTCAGTACTTCGATGTACCGGTAGTCGATTTAGCACCGTTGGAGCACTGCTGTAAAACCCACGTCTCGATCGAATCGAAGGCTTTCTCGTAGTCCACAATACTAACCATAGAAGCAGACGTATAAGGATTAGTTAGTTAGGTTTAGTTGAAATAAAATATTTAGATTTTTTTTTGAGAACGGCCAGTTTGTCTTTCTTTATCTATAAACGTTTTTCGACCAAGTACTTAACAACTTTTTAGACTTATTTATTTAGGTGTATGCGTACCAAGTTTCATAAAAAGCCTTATCCTTTGCGTTACTTGATCAATAATGTACTAGTAAATGATAAATGATTTTATTTCTGTAAGTTGGTTTGTACAAACACTTTTACATGTCGAACATATTTTTTAAAACTAGATGAGGTCGGCGTTTCCTATCTGACTACTCTGAGAAGAAAGGCCGAAACAAACTCAGAGCTCACAGTCTCTTTTAAAGTCCAGACAAAATCTTGATTAGATCATGTGAAGACCATGTAGACTGATGTCTGAAATGGTCTTTTGAGGAAAGAACCAGCCAGATTGAGTGGACCTGTCCAGTCAGTGCACGCATTTGTCAATAACCGAGCAGCTCAACTCAGAATTTAAGGAGCTCAACGATTCGACGAACAATACCAAAGAAAGGCCATTCGGGTAGGCCGCATAAACTACTCAAACTGCCAGACCATGATTAAAAACTAAGATAAATTTAAATTAAAACAAAATAAAAAAGAATGATCCACATAGTCTTCACATTCACAATAATTAAAATAAAAAAATATAATATTTTAAAAAGTAAATATTCTTGTCATTGCAAGAAAACCAAAAAAAATATAATAAAAAAATGCATGGTGCAAAATATAATAAAAAAACAAAATTAATTGGAGCAGCTCAATCCCAAGCCTTTTTGTCCTCAATGTAATCTTTTGTTGTATAAAACGCTTTCTGGCACAACTTACGTTTAACCGGTTGAAAGATTTGAATTTATTAAGACTTAAATCTTGTACGTGGCTTGGAAGCTTATTATAAAAGCGTACACATTGACATCTAAACGAGCCACCTATTTTCTTGAGCCTTGTTGTAGATACTACAAATTTGTGTTTGTTCTTAGTATTTATGTTATGGATATCACTGTATTTTTTAAACAATTTTATATTTTTATGGGCATATAAAAGATTTTCATAAATATACTGAGAAGGCACAGTCATTACATTAATCTCCTTAAATTTCTCTCTGAGAGAGTGTCTCGGGCTTAATTTATAAATTGATCGAACAGCTCTTTTCTGCAAAACAAAGATAGTCTGGATGTCGGCGGCATTTCCCCACAACAAAATACCGTACGACATTACACTATGAAAATTGCTAAAGTATACTAAACGGGCTGTCTTTATGTCAGTTAAATTACGATTTTTTCTAACAGCATGTGCTGCGGAGCTTAACTTCTTTGACAATTTATCTATATGTGGGCCCCACTGAAGCTTAGTATCCAAAGTTAGTGCATCCTAAGAATACTGTGCTATTTTCAGGATTCAATTCTTCGCCCTTTATCAACACATCGGTTTTCACCTGCCTAACGTGAGGTAGGGTAAACTTAATGCATTTGGTTTTTTTTTCATTAAGAAGTAAATTATTAACATTAAACCAGTGAACTACTTTTAAGATCGCGCTATTTACATCGTCAGTAACCAGCTGCTGACGTTTAAGTTTAAACAAAAGTGAAGTATCATCCGCAAACAACACTATATCATGGTTATCCTTTATGAGGTAAGGCAAGTCATTAATATAAATAAGAAACAAGAAAGGACCAAGAATCGAGCCCTGCGGGCCTCCCATTGTTACCAGAGATCCAGGAGATCTTTTTCTATTGACGTCAACGGTCTGAATCCTATTACTCAAATATGAAATAAGAAGAAGATCCAGAGCGCTGTTCCGGATCCCGTAGTGGCGGAGTTTCCTGATTAGCGTTTCATGAAAAACACAATCAAATGCTTTGGACAAATCACAAAAGATTCCCAAGGCATCGCACTTATCTTCCCATGCATTATAAATATGTCCTAAAAGCTCAACACCAGTCGTTTTTTACAAGGGGTCGTTCATCAGTAGTTGAACGACCCCTTGTAAAACCGAACTGTTTGCTATGTAATAATTTATGTTTATTAAAAAATCTTTGCAATTGCTCTAAAATTAATTTCTCAAATATTTTGTCAAACGTAGGTAGTACTGAAATCGGTCTATAATTTGTAGGGTCTGATGTACTACCTGATTTAAACAAAGGTATTATTTTACTATTTTTCATAAGGTCAGGAAACTCCCCACAGTCGATACAATTATTAAAGATATTAGCTAAACTAGGTGCGACAATGTCAATAACAGTCTTAACAACTTCTACAGAATGACCCCACAGATCTGCAGTCTTTTTAACATTTAAAGTGTGAAAGGTTTTAATTATGTCTTTACAAGTAATATGTTCAAAAAGAAATTCCGAATCGCAAACATTAACATTTTCTTTTAGCAAAGACTCAGCAACAGAAGGTGATGAGTTTAAGGATTTAGTAGTTGAAATGGTAATATCTGAAAAGAAATTTTCAAAGGCCAGTGCGACTTGTGAGTCTGATTTTATGATATTGCCATTAATAGACAGGCCGTAGTCAATATTTCGGTTACCAGATCTTCCCGTTTCACTATGAATAATATTCCAAGTCGTTTTAATAACATTACTACTGTTTTTAATCTTCGAGCTCAAATAACGTGACTTGGCCAAACAACAAACCTTTTTAAATAATTTTGAATAATTTCTAACATATAAATTAAATTCAGCAGAGTTTACATAAGTCCTTTCACTGTACAGCTCATAAAGCCGTGTTCTACTTTTATGAATACCAATGGTAGCCCAATCACTGAATGATGCGTTACTATTAACGGAGATAGTCTTTGGAACAAAGGTCGAATGAAATTGTTTACAGTATATACTAAAAAAATCATCATATAGATGATTAGGATCAGCATCAATTGACAAAATTGGTAATTTATTTATGAGTTTAACTTTAAAAGCTGCCAAGCGACTTGCAGTTTTGGGGTTAACAGTGATATCCTTTTTAGCCACTTTGTTGTTTTGGTTTGGTATTGTAATCCTCTGCCCGCAATGATCAGAATCTAGTAAATTTATAATTTCTTTGTGGACTGGTATAACATTAGTATAACTATTATCTAAGCATGTAGCACTAGTTGGGGTTATTCTTGTGGGCTCCAAAAATAGGTTTACAAGATTGTAGGACTGAAACAGACTTATTATTTTACTACAAGAACCTGAGTTTTCTAATAAATTAACATTAAAATCACCACAAGTGATAATGGATTTATTCGAGTTACTAATCTTGTGTAACACTTCATCCATTATCTTTTCAAAGCAGTCATACAATCCTGAAGGCGGTCTGTATACGCTTAATACAATAAACTGCTCCAATTCTATACAAGCTATTTCAACTGTCCGCTCAACAGATAGGCTCACAATATCCTTACGGTAGTAGGTACCAACCTTAAGCAATAGAAATGATGTTGTTTCGATTAATTAATCTCCTGCCTTCTCTGTATGAGAAGAGGACTTTGCCCTGCAGTGACACAGTAACCAGCTGATATTATAATTATTAGATGTTCTACAGTGCTGTTAAATTTTATTTTATTAGGGTTCCGTACCCAAAGGGTAAAAACAAAATTACTAAGACTCCGCGGTCCGTCTGTCTATCTGTCCGTCTGTCACCAGGCTGTATCTCATGAACCGAGATAGCTAGACAGTTGAAATTTTCACAGATGATGTAAAAAATACTATTTAAGTGGGGCTCCCATACAACTAACGTGTTTTTTTTTTGCCGTTTTTTTGCGATAATGGTACGGAATCCTTCGTGCGCGAGTCCGACTCGCACTTGGCCGGTTTTTTTTTGTATTTAAGTCTTCAAGTCTTAATATAATGTTATACCCAACAGACTTGCATAGGTGGCAATATGGATCCTGGCCACACCGTGAACATAGGCACTCAGTCTGACAGTCAGCTTCAGACAATGCCTATCTACTACTCTTCTGAGATGCCGTATTGCAATTGTTGCTCTTCTGAGGTGATGATGAACATGACGCATCCACGGCAGACTGATGACTTCCTTCCAAACTTTTGTGGTCTATCCGATTTAATAAAGGTAAGCAATCAGATGACTGAATTTTTAGGTTTTAGAGCTCGCCTCTTGTACGATCTCAAGTCGTAGTTTTAAATTGGGGCATGTACCAGTGTGACTTTTTAAATTCATATGTTTTTTCTAAGTTTATATTGGACTTCGCTGGTGATAAAACATGGACTAAAGTTAATATAAGTTGGAAATCGCCAACTCACATTTAATCAAAATCAAATCAATTAATTTGTAAAACATAGGTAACAATTACATGCAAGATCTTAAAAATTAGGTAGTGCGCTATATTTTGCCAATTTACATACAAATTATAAAAAGAAATAGGATTATATGAATGGGTACTGTTAAATTAAAATATAAATTTACTACAATATAATTATTTACGTATTTGAGTAACTGATTGTATTAATACATGCATGCAAGTTAGCAACCGTGTTGTTAATTGTTCGTACCTTCTCTGTCTGGAAATAGCCCTTTGCCCAAGTAACAGGCTGGTATTATTATTATTCCTTTAATCAATTAATGTACATACTTTTTACAGTTTTAAATATTAGTCTATAAAACAAATACAAAAAAAACATTTAATATATATAAAATAGTAGCCCACCGGTATCGGGAACCAAGGAGTCCAAGCTACCGGTGGTCAGGGCTCCTGAGAGAGGAACCTCCTAACGATACGCGCCGTGTCCAGGAGTACCGCTTTCTGGATCAAGCCCTCGATCCAGCTGCCCAACGAGAGCATCCTCAGATATTCGTCGAGGCCCTTGGCTATTATGCCATTGGCCGTAACAACTATCGGCACAATGACGACAACCTTGCGAGCCAGATCAAGATACTTACTTTTCTTATCTCTCTCAGCCTTCAAGATGTTCTCGTCATGGGGGATCGCTATATCAACAATCATTGCGCGATGCTCTAGTCGGTCTATCACCACTATGTCAGGCTTATTGGCAACAATAGTCCTGTCAGTGATGATAGACCGATCCCAATACAACGTGATATTGCCATTTTCGAGAACTGGATCGGGCTCAAACTTATAGTAAGGCACTTCCGATTCCACAAGATTGTATTTAAGAGCAAGTTGCTGATGGATAATCCTGGCTACAAGGTTGTGTCTATGCAAATAGTCTCCGTTAGCTAGACTAGAACAACCGGAGATAATGTGACGGCAGATGTCAACCGTGCCGTCCTTCACAATGTATTTCCGGTAGTTGTTCGTCATCATAACTTTGTCCATAATCACAAAGACAAAACTTTCGGTTTCCCCGAAAAGGTCACCAAATCGCAGCCAGGCCACGGACGCTAAAAGATCTACATCGGGCCCATGCAAGACCCGGTAGAAGCGTCCGTGAAGCTCCTTGCTCTTCCATACTTCCCTGCGGTCATTATCTATTATAACTGGCGCCAGTTCTCGTTAGCCAAGGAGAGCGGGGTAAGGCCCTTGTCCACCGCCACAACATCTCGATGCATACCCACGTCAGCGGCCTGGAAGTATTCCCTAAGACTGTATACCTCGCGGTTGTGCAGGGTCTTAGCATTTAAAAAGCCACGACCCTCGCATTTCCGAGGGATATTCAGTCTCAAAACCGATGACCGTGGGTGATGCATACGATTTGCGATAAGCAATGTGCGGACTCTCTTATCCAGGGCGTCAAGTTCTGTTTGAGTCCATTTAAGTATGCCGAAAGAGTACATCAATACCGGCATGACCCAGCCGTTGAAGGCGCGCACCTTGTTCCCGCCTGATAAAAGACTATTTAGTACTTTTTTTCAGGCGGCCAAAGAAGCGTTCCCTCAACGACAGTTTCACATCAGTAACATTGATGCCTAGTGCTTCCGACATACCCAAATACGCTTATAAGTTTCGGTTGAGGAAAGGGATCTAAGGTGTATGTAATCCGAGAGTTGTATTCCCACGGATTCCATAATCTCCCCTTGCTTTACGTGCATGACTGAAGATTTGTCCACACCAAATTCCATCCTGGTTTCGTCACTGAAGGTTTCTGTTACCTTTAGTAGCTTCATCAGTTGCAAGTTGTTGGGGTCAAAGAGCTTCAGATCATCCATGTATAGGAGGTGTGATATAACCTGACCACCTCTCCTCAACCGATAGCCTAGGCCTGAACCCTCCAGCAGTGTACTGAGAGGGTTCAGTGCTAAACAAAACCACAAAGGACTCAGACTGTCGCCCTGAAATATTCCGCGCTCGATCCTTATAGGTTCGCTGTTTTCCTGAATCGTTCGACATCCTGGATAGTGAATAACCGTCCTCCACTGCCCCATACATGACATCAGGAACACAGGCAATGTCTATGAGGAGCAGCTCCTTAGTACCGCGGGACCCGTTCCTACATCCATTCTAAGAAGCAGACATGATGGCGTTATTGTCAATGTGTTGATTAATTTTAGCTCTCAGAATGGATGTTAGAACTTTAAAGACCGTCGGTAAACACCTATTTTTAGGTCCCGCAGTACTACCCGATTTATAGAGCAGATGGGTTATTCCTGTCGTTAGGAACTCTGGCAGCGACCCTGACTCTAAGGCACTTTTTTTTTCTTTTATTTTCTTGTTTTTTTCATTTTATTAGTCTGTTTGTACATTCTTCTATTGTATTAATATATAAGTTTATATTGGAAAATTTGGAGATAAAAATTTTATATGTCACTCTTGACAGTTCAGGCCACAGATTATTTATTATTATTATTATTTATATGACACTAAAGTTGATCTAAGCATTTTTCAATTCCAATAATAGGCTTGCGGGTTTTGGAAGGAGGAGGACGACACTGATCTCTTAGACAGTCCAGACAAAAGTTTGCTCACCGTGCCCACTCATGCTGACACCCTCGTTGTGTGTTCTACGGTTGAAGGTAATTAGAATAGGCAATAGAAGTCCACCGGTTCCGGGAACAGGGTCCAAGATATCGGCGGTTAGGAGTCCAGAGAGAGGAACCTCTGAACAATACTAGCCGTGACCAGAAGTACTGCTTTCTGAATCGAGCCCTTGACTCAGCTGCCTAACCAGAGCCTCCTAAGGTGTTGGTCGACAACCTCTCGAGCCAATTACCAATCCTCCTAGTAATTTTATACATGTGAAGTTAATCTGTCTGTCTTACCGAAACAATTTAGATGATTTTTTAGGTTGGACCTTGGCGAAGGATACCTTTTATTCCGAGAGTACGTTTCCTTGTGTTAATTTCCGACTTGCACGAGTGAATTTCGTTGCTTATAGTACACAATACTGGATTTTGATATAACTGGGTACACGGATTAGGATATAGGATTAGGCGAACAAATTCTCTGGCACGTAAAAGGTTTTAGGCGGCTAAATAAGCTAGTAAGTATCTAATTTATCATCTAAAGTACCCGCAAAATTAATATTGTATCACTTTCACAGACTTCCTGTCCTACCGTGACTCATCCGGATCATGGATGATCCAAGCGCTCTGTGATGCCATCGAGAAATATCATGAGGACCAAAATCTCCTAGATATGATCATCCAGATGAATCGGAAAGTTGCCTACGAAATGATCACTTACCGCTGTAGATGGAAACCGATGAATAATAAGAAGCAAATGCCAGAGACCAGATTCACTTTGACGAAGCATTTGAAATTGTGATTCTGTCCTGTTGCATCCAATCAGAATTTAAGCACTTTTATCAACGCGTTTATGATTCTCGATCATCATCATCTCTACCGAGCATATGTTTTCTCCAAGCGTCGCCACATTTTTGACACAGACACAACACAACAGCAATAATCATAAAGTAAAATAAACAGTGAAGAATTGCAAAAAAAGTACAATCAAGGTTCAAGAATTGCGCCGGGCGTGCCAATATGGCATGGGCACGCAATGGGTTACCAACACAGCATTTTCTGGGCGTCAGACACCCAGCGCGTATTTTCAGTTAGCACCGCGGTAGAGCCTCGAATAAATAAAATAGATGCTTAATATAATGTTAATTTGTAGGTGCAGAACTGAATTTTAAAAATATTTAAAATAATATAAAGTACTATGGCATTTATTTATATAGTTACAAAATGTACTTAGTATAAAATACGGTTCCACCAGGGAGAATGACTTCAATAACCACTTAAATAAAACTACGAACGCGTATAAAAAGGGCAAGGCTCAAGTGCTACAATATAATGGTTAAAATTTTCCCAAAATACATCCTGTGCTTTTAGCATCTTGCCGTGCGATTCTGTAAACATCTTACCGTGTAAACTTAGATGGATTGAGCTTGAAGTGAACTTTCATTCCACTTTGATTGGTTGGATTGACAGCTCATTTCATGTTAGGTTAGCATGAAGTGAGCCGTCCGCCTAAATTTTGACGATGAGTTATTTACAAAATCTTCACCTTTTCTTTTAATGCTACTTTAACCAGTACGCGGTTGCCAGTTGCTACTTAGTACTCTAGAATATTTCGGCCTAAATTTCGACAAAATTATGTAAATATATTGGAAATAAGAATCCCTTAAATGATTAAAGCCGCCTTTGTACAGTCAGGCAAATAAATTGTGTAGATTGAATATCACTTCTTACGTACCTTAGTAAAGCTTCAGTATACTGGGCATTATACCGAAAACTGGTAAATAGTTAACTGTCCTGACTTTACCACTATTGTAAATACTTAAATGAAGTGAAACTTAATAAAGTTTATTTCTCGATGTTGTGTTTTATTATTCCCTTTTAGCACCAAATGTGTACAATGTACAGTAAGGGGTCTAAATTGCAGTCAGATATCTATGTTTATAGTCACATGTACGGTCCTGTACATATAAGTGTGTGCGTGATGTTTCAACGCAAACAATAAGACAGCATACAGTCTAAGCATGAGGTGAAAGGGTGTGTTCAACGCCGCACAAAGATAAAAATATATACTTTCTCATTTCACTTAGATATAACTGCAAAAGTCCGTGTCTAGCCGGTTCAAAAGGAAGTATTAAATTCGTCATAGTAAATATCGTAACTCGTGGCAGACACGTAAGAGAGTGCAACTCCATAGCGGGATCCAAGACACAAGTTCAAATCTCGGCTGTACGAAGTTTCTTTTTTTGTATTTTTGGTAACCTAATACTCATGGTAACAAATAATGACTCGTAAGTTACGCGAAAGGAATGCATCTTAGAATAGGTATAAAATAAAAACAAAAGTTTATTAAGCATTCATTGTTAATATTATTCATACCCAACCATTAAAAAAATTAGAGTAATTTATTGATTATTAAATATTATTACAACTAATTTAAATAGTAGGCAGATACAAAAAAAAAGATAAGATTTAATTTTTAAATAATAATATGATATCTATTATTATTGAGGCTATAGATTAATTATTCGTTTTTTCTAGGAAAAGAGGATTGAAGCTTAACCTCAACAATACAATGTTTGGTACATATTTATTTCATATATATATATTTACATCCGGTGGAAGCGACACGTACGGGATAGATCGAGGTGGCAACACTTGGAGGGGACTGGGCTATGTCCAGCAGTGGACGTCCTTCGGTAGGAATGATAATGATAATATTTATTTTTCTTTTTCTATTAGTACTCCTATATAAAAATATCCTACCGACCGAACTGCCTGTTCCTTTAGAACATGGTACGGCTTATAAACAGTCGTTTTAGCAGCGCCATCTAGTGGCTAGTAAACGAATACTCTGCAAGGATGGTTACGCTTCTATTGAGCTTTGAGGGAACCATCGGCTGTAATCGATTAATTATCTTTGTGTCAATAGTTCGAGTATAGATTGTCAATAGGCTGTCAAGTGTCAATGTGGAATAAGTACGGTAATGACAGATCACATTTGGCGACTGTGACTGGCGTATGAGTAAACCTTGAATGTCTTAGTACCAACATTATTCGACTACGCCTTCAACTCTGTTGGTTTCGGTATCCAGCTTGGGATCCTTAAATAGATAAAATTCTCTTCTTCCATTTAATAATTGATCCGACTCATATCTCAGAGGCCGCTCACAGCGGGTACGCCTTGAAGAGTCTCCTTCGGATTGGTGCTAACTGCGTGTGTACCTCAGGATGGCGTTCTCTCTCCTCTTCTCTTTTCTATTTTTACTAACTCTGCCACTAGAGTCATCTGGTGTATCCTCCATCTCTATGCTGGCGACCTGCAGCTTTACAATCACTTTTTATTCAAGATACGAAAGCCGTTGTGTCCGCCGATAACACTGTCCTGGAGTTGATTGGGGAATGGTCGCGATCCCTTGGGCTACAAATCAACCCTAAGAAGTCTCAGGCCATGGTTATTGGCGGTAGGTATATGCGGAACAGGCTTGGTGTTGCGTCGCTATCTACTCAGGTTGAATGGAAATCATATTGAATACGCTAGGACAGGGATGGCGAACCTTTATTAGAAAACGTGTCATTCTAATTATATTTTTTTATGTGACAATGAAGGGCCACCAAAGAATTTTGACTTTATCTTAATTGACAAAAAATAAAACCCTGCTATGAATTAATCAATTCTTCTTCTTGTATTTAAATAAAAGGAGATGTTGGTGTCATTTCTGCTGTTGCTAATTACCTAAATGCTACATAACCTCATTTTTGCGTGCCCAAAATATTTTGTTGTGTGCCACCACAGGCACGCGTGCCATAGGTTCGCCATCCCTGCGCTAGGACAACTAAAAAATTGGGGGTGATCATGGACTCCTATTTATCGTGGACTGCCCATGTCGTTGCAGTCAGTCGTAAGATGCACTACGCGTTTCACTCGCTGAGATGCCTCCAGAGCTTTATGCCCTTGAACACCAAAATGTCCCTTGCTCAAACTCTCTATCAGCCCATCATCGTCTATCCGAAAAAAGTACAACGGACTTCCAAATAAAAACACTACAAAGTGAAATATAACTTGGAATTATATATTATTTGGAAGTCGGTTGTATTTTTTAGTAAAAAAAGTTTAAATCAATCTTAAAAAATAAATACAATATTTAATTGCCGCTACACCCGCATCAAAGCAGACAAAAACCGACCGAGCCAGCCTTTACCGAAACAAAAAAAAATAACGTGCATACTAACCGTAGCGTCATCCATCACGACACTTCCTTTGGGGTAAGGGGGCGGCAGAAAAGGGGGTCTGGTCACGCAAACCTGATTACAAGCCTTCAGTTGTGTAACATTTTTAACGCCCTTACGCCAACCATTAATCTAACAATTTCATTCTTTAGAACAAATTACCAGAAAATATGGTAGTCATTTTTATTCTATATTCTTGAGTAGGGTTGACGTTCTGGAAGAGGATGTGATTTTGGTGTAAGTAAGAGTAGCAGTTTTTGTGTACCTATCTTGTGATTGCGTTGATGTAACAAGCTTTGCAATAACGTAGTATAAGAACAGTGTTCGGAGTAGTAAACTTCGAACAATGAAGTTTCAGAGTGACATAGGTCTCTCAGTCAAATAGGTACGGTTTTGTTTGCGTTGATGCGGGAGATGGTTGAGCTGAGTGGTGCCAATCCATGCGTCATATTCGTGAACGGGCGCCATCAGTTGGGATTGGTCATAACTTAACTGCTTCAGCCTGCTTTTAACTATATACTTATTTTATTATTGAATAGTTTGTTTTACTCTAGACGCTTGTAAGTACACGTCTTTTTAGATCGTTCTCACACATAATAAATGTGTGAGAACGATCATAACATAACGATTTCCAACAAATATTATGATGTACCTAAATAATTGTAATTAAAACTGATGGAAAAGAATGTCCGTGGAGTTTCTTGGACTGTCTTCTCCATAGAGACCTACTGACGCTTGCGAAGATTCATATTTTGTTTGACAACTCAAAAGTGCCTATAAGGTTTATTTGAAATAAACTATTTGATTTTTGTTTTTTTATAACACATTTGTCTCTTATTTCACTAATTTCAATTTCGTATGTATCTCATAAAACGCACGGATTATCAAGATGTTCCGTCAAAACGAACGATGCTTTTTTAAATCTTAGCAAAGAGTTTTAGGTCAGAAAAGTGGTCAACGTTTTATGAATAAAATTAACTTTGGGAGATAAAATATATCTAATAAATGAACATCTAATTCTTTAATTTAATTAATATTGACCATAAATAACAACCATTTATGTATAACAAAAAACAAAAATATTAATTTACTTTATTAGTAATACTGGCTGTTTTTGTGCTTTGACACATTCTGTTGACATGACACCGAAATATGAAAAAACAGTACGGAAACTACCTACAAACGCTCGAACCGGCACACTCACACAGACATGCTCATCGACGAGACCCCTAGGCGGCTCGCACTACTGACAGCATCGCGACAACCGATGTAGCAATACTCCTATGCTATTTGTTGTACTTGAATAGATGCACTATCATGGCATTCAGGTACCTTAATTATACGTAAACTTGAAGCAACATCCAGATGTATAATTACTGACAAGTATGTTAAACAATTGTATATTGTATTGCAGTAGGCGCAATATCAGGAGCATTCAGATACCATAACTACATACAAGTGAATTGTATGTAATTATGGAGGGAAAGAGTATCGAGTAGTGTGAGCGAAAACGTTCCAAACCAGAGGCTGTGACAGTGTCATTCAAAATGCCACAATTTCAGGAATTCGATAGCTCTTGGCATTTGGTGGCATCAATTTAGTTCAATATCAGATTTGATGCCACGAATTATGCTAGCCGCTGGTCACAGCTGCCATTGGGTAGTCAGAAGTTTAAAATCATTCTTAGAAATAGATATATGATATAGTGCAATGTTTTCTTAAGATGTCTAAAATTCCGTAATACGTGATAAGTATTGTGCGTCCGCCACAACAGGCAACTAGCGCCTATGAAAATCAGAAGTAGGTTCCAGAGGCACCGTAAATGCTTTGCGATCGCTGAGACAAATCTGGAATACGAGTATCTTAAGTCAATCTGCCTGACGTTTTCCACTATTGGTTGGGGTCGGCTTCCAGTCTAGTCAGATGCAGCTGAATACCAGTATTTTGCTTGGCGTGACTGCCTATTTGACCTCCACAAACCAATAATTGGGTAACACAAAACTCCTTGGCAATACTGTTGTTTGATTTTCTGGCTTCTGAAGGTGTATTCCCGTTGTCCCCGTTAATTTATAGTAATACTAGCTTCTGCCAGCGGCTTCGCCTGCGTGTATTATACATTATCAATCTTCCGTTGCGTAGTTTTAAAGATCTAAGCATACATAGGCACAGACAGCGGAAAGCGACTTTGTTTTATACTATGTAAGGAAGGATATAATATTCTTTTCAAATTATGTCCGTTGTCTCCGTTGCGTTAAAATTATTTTCTCAAAAATGGTATGTAATATTGCCATAACATCTCTAAAAAGTCTCCAGAAAGTGAATTCTACCGGAGACTTATTCACAACTGTCCAGTAAGTAAGTATGTAATTTACTTACTGGACAGTATTAGGGATAGGTCCGATATATCAAAACGTAACTTATATCGGATATGTGTTAGATATCATATCATATCGATATCAATATCAAAATAACCGATATTACAAAAACTATATCTAATATAACTGTACTACTAATACCGATATCTGAAAACCGAACCAAACCATTTACTTTTCAAAATCAATGACGAACAACGAACAAAAATAATTATGCCCGCGTTAGGCCTTTTTATTCGCGCGATTTTTCGCTCATTCTGCGGCCTATGGAATTGTATGAAGCTGCACGCATTGCGGTAAAAAACTACATAAATCCGCGCAAATAAAATCGCAGTGCCTGCTAAGCCTTAAAGTGTTCATTTGTTTTTTTTTTTCAATAAATAGCTTTCAATTAGCAAGCCAGTTCGAAATTTAAATAAAACCTTTGATAAGTTACCTCCTTGGTTGCCATGTTTCGGTGAAAAAGATCGTTCCGTTTTTAAATTACACGACAGATATGAGGCCGCTACACACGACAGATATGGATTTTCATACAACTTTTGCCGGCCGCTGCTCTCATGTATTTGGTCTGTACTGCAATTTCGATTTTTCTCGAAGAAGGTTGTCAAAATAATTCTCAAATTTCCAAACATGTTTGAGAAAATATAAATAAATGCCCCCGGTAAATCGATCACAATATCTATCAGTAATTGCCCTAATATGAATGTAACCTAAAATATTAATTAAACGAATTTTTTGTTAAACTTTCATTCATTTTTGAGAATATTGTATATAATATATAATAAGAAATTCATTATACAAGCCTCAACCAGTAAGAAAGACATCCTGGCCTCGTATATAACCGGACCTCACCTGCGGTTCGGTCCGGTTAACTTATACTTGGCCAGGAAGTCTTACTTACTGGATTCTGCAGTAATGTACTATTTCACAAAAATGGTATGTAATGTTGCCATAACATCTCTAAGAAATATCCAGAAAGTGAACTCTACTGGAGACTTATGCACAACTGTCCAGTAAGAAGCGAGATTTTAAATTTGGAATCTCCTACTGTCCAGTAAGTAAGTATGTAATTTACTTACTGGACAGTAGGTCATCTTCTTTAGATCTGCTTAGAAAAAAAACATAGTACCAGACACAGATTAGAGTTTAGCCATTATAACATGGTTATAGGAAGGAGGCTCCAAATATATATCTATCTCTCTTTTTGGTATGACATTTTTTGAGATAGATATATTTTTGGAGCCTTAAACAGCCATTTCATAGTCTGTGACACTTAACGCGACGCAGAAAAAATATTCACGTTTGGTTTATACGTTTTACATAGAAGAGTCATTAGAAAATAAAAATGAAATTACAAGCAATATAAATAAAAAAAAATTATTGAATACACAAAACACACCATCTTCGACATCATCTCCCCGCAGCCATCTACATCGCGCCAACAGCAGCTAAGCCTGACTCTGCAGCCATCTACCTCTCGCCAATTACCGACTACTATTCCCCTGCCCGTAATATCATCGCAAACATCCACCTTCCCAAACAACCAAATTAATGTTTCACAGACATTTACTGCCAGCCAAGAGTCGGTTAATTAAGATGACAAACAAATATAAATGCCCCCGGTAAATCGATCACAATATTTATCAGTAATTACCATACTATGAATGTAACCTTCAATATTATTTAAACGAATTTGTTGTTAAACTTGCTTAAATTTTTGAGAAAAGCATTATACAAGCCTCAACCAGTAAGAAAGCCATCCTGGCCTCGTATATAACCAATACTCACCTGCGGTTCGGTCCGGTTAACTCATACTTGGCCAGGAAGGCTTACTTACTGGATTCTGCAGTAATGTACTAATAAGTGACAGTTCCTTAGAGAGACTAACCGTATGGTGTCGGACGTAAAATGCCGCAGGCACCATGCCTGCAGGGCTGTGGTGGTACTCTTTTTTAAGAAGGGTGATAATGCCTGGCTTAAGAATTACAGGCCCATCTTGCTTCTTAGTCATGTCCACGAGCTGTTTTCAAGAATCATCACGAATCGTCTCGCACGCAGATTTGACGCATATTTGATTTACAAAATATATTTTATTTTAGTTGTAGGCTCGCCGCACTAAATTACCCACGTTAATTAAAAATTATAGTAAGATACGTGTAATCTCAACTGTCCGTTGTCCCCGTTGCCCTTGTCTTCATAAGGGGGACAACGGTAAGGAAATTTTATGACGTTCTGTTGTCCCCGTGACGGGGACACAGATTTCGGGGACAACGGGATTACACCCATCTGACTACCCGTAACGATTGTCAATGATCTACAAATCATAGCTAGGACCACTTTTCGTACTTTCCGAGGCAGGGAGGTGTCCACCCATCCAAGGAAAGACCTCGGCCAGCGTAACTTAACCTTGAATAACGGCTCGAGTGGATGTCATTACTTAGTGACGAGCTACCCTCGAAAATATCATTATATCCTTCAACTATCACTCACGTTACGTCCAACTGATTATTGAGTTGTACAATCACGTTCGAAGCTGTGGTACGAATTTGATATTGACAGGCCAGCAACTTTATGTCGAAACATCGTGAACCAGCATGTCCTAGAACCAAAAATTCGAAGACATTTGTCACACAACCCGCACTGGGCCCGCGTTGTTAATTTACGGCCCATTCCCTCTCACAGAGAGGAGGCCTGTGACTGTGGACCCAGCAGTGCATTACACGAACATTAAAAGTCTAATGATGATGATTAAAGATAATTGTCTTATTAGAGTAGTGGTAGAGATAGAGAGCAGTGGTGGCCCAGTCAGAGAGCAGTGGTGGCCCAGTAACGAGCAGTGGTGGCCCAGTCAGAGAGCAGTGGTGGCCCAATAGAGAGCAGTGGTGGCCAAGTAAAGAGCAGTGGTGGCCCAGTCAGACAGCAGTGGTGGCCCAGTAGAGAGCAGTGGTGGCCCAGTAAAGAGCAGTGGTGGCCCAGTCAGAGAGCAGTGGTGGCCCAGTAAAGAGCAGTGGTGGCCCAGTAAAGAGCAGTGGTGGCCCAGTAGAGAGCAGTGGTGGCCCAGTAAAGTGCAGTGGTGGCCCAGTAAAGAGCAGTGGTGGCCCAGTAAAGAGCAGTGGTGGCCCAGTAGAGAGCAGTGGTGGCCCAGTAAAGAGCAGTGGTGGCCCAGTAGATAGCAGTGGTGGCCCAGTAAAGAGCAGTGGTGG
Organism: Orthosia cruda; assembly: GCA_964057195.1. NCBI lineage: Eukaryota > Metazoa > Arthropoda > Insecta > Lepidoptera > Noctuidae > Orthosia > Orthosia cruda. The sequence goes on from OZ059849.1 coordinate 15,688,308, forward strand.
CCCAGTAGAGAGCAGTGGTGGCCCAGTAGAAAGCAGTGGTGGCCCAGTGGTATCGGCCGCGACTTACAAATTGTAGGTCGTGGGTTCGAGCCCAGGCTGGCGCTTTACTTTCTGTAAATTATTTTATCACCATTGCTCTAAAAACGGTGAAGGAAAACATCGTGAGGAAACCGGCATGTCCTAGAACCAAAAATTCGAAGACATGTGACATTCACCAACCCGCACTGGGCCCGCGTGGTGGATTACGGCCCATTCCCTCTCACAGAGAGGAGGCCTGTGTCGCAGCAGTGGGAACATTAATAGGCTGATGATGTATGTATGTCTTATTACCACTGATGTCCGGCTGAGTGTACGGAGTACAATCCGTTGATGCTAAAAGGGAATAAAAAAACACAACATTGAGAAAAAACTTTATTAAGTTTAACTTCATCTGTATACTTACAATAGTGGTAAAGTCAGGACAATTAACTTTTTAAGAGTTTTCGCTACAATTCCCACTATACTTAAACTTTACTAAGGAACGTAAGAAGTGACATTCAATCTTCACAATTTATTTGCCTGGCTGTACATACTGCCGTGATATATCTATAATGCCGTTATCTATTCCGTTGTTTTGAATAATATGCAAAAACCGCGCTAAAATTTAAACTGATGTAACTTTTTAATGACAACACCTATTTGAGACTTGGAGGTACCAAAACATAGATCAAGTTAAATACTTTCGAATGACTCCCCTGTCATATCGTACATATAATTTAATTACGTGAAAAAACGTTTTTTTGCGTTTTAGTTTATCGTGTTGCCGAAATCTTATGGGTCATCGACTAAAATGCCGCTACTTAGAGCTTAACGGCTGTTTAGTGTATCTATTTCATAGCAAAATATTGTCTGTTAAAATGCAAAAAAAAAACTCTTCAATAAATAAATAAAACGTCGTTATTAGGGCATGTAATATCGGAAGGTTTTCAATTACGATATTGACTGCCGATATTAGATCTCAATATCGGAATTCCGATATTAATATCGGAGTTGGGCTCATTTGTTAGATATCGCGCATCTTTTTGTTAATTGCACAAATTCGGTATAAGGTTGGATTTAGTACAATAAAAAAAACATTTAGTACAATAAAGATTTTCTATGGTGTCTCTCTCTTTTCAGCAATGACTGGCATCGGGCGCTTATTTAACTTAACTTCGCATTTGTTCCAAGAACGAATAACTACTAACGTCGTGTCTTTCTGAAAAAGGTTAATGCTAAAAAAAACGAAAATGAATAGGTAATAATGATTTTTAAATTCAGTAAAAGTACGTACTAGCCAAATCCATGCATGGGATATAGGAGATGTGTAACAAATAATTGAAATATAATTTCTGCTTATTAAGTTAATTGTTTTTTAATAACTAGAATACATTCTGAGTATAGTCTTCTTCATTTAATGCTTTCTAATCAGAGGGATTATTATTATACATTGATAGGAATAGGTATCGTAGAGATCGACGATTACCGTATTGATTTTCTGTTACTACAACTTGAGCATTTTTATTTAAGTTAAACGAATCCTGGATTGCCGAGATAAACTTATTTCGTAAAACAATTAGGTACAATAAACTTAATTAAATGAAGCAATGGTATAATATAATTATTCCAACTTAATTTTGTTCAAAATCAATGGAATATCAATAAAATAATTGTGTGGATACAATGTAGTCAAGTAGTAGACGTTTATTTATCCAACAGATTAGTGATCGAATAGACTAATTTGTTGTATTTAATACAAGCAAAAGACTAAACAATATCAAGCTTTAATTTATTGAGGCTTCTGAGCAAGAAACACATTAGAAATTTGAGAGAAAGTTTAACAATGATTGGTACTTGTTCCGAAACAGCCCTCTCAAAAGTATAAAAAAGTATCTAAGCGAACTGATTAACATTGGCCTTCCCCATGTATCGCCATATTAACGGATCCCGTGCGTAGATTCCAGGAACCTAAGCGTCATTCAATGAAAATATCATTGTTACAACGGGTTCTATGAAGCTATGTTTCTTTATAGGTAAAATTTTTAGCAATCTCAGGACTGTAAATCTGGGATTCAGTTTAGGTAAATAAGCGCCTAATTATTCGATCACTGTTAATCACCGTAGTCAATGGGTTTAACCGTGCTATCGCGTTCGGCGCTTCACAATGAGCTAAAATATAGGTTTTCTCTGATTCCGAGATTCCGATATTACGGGATGCCGAGATTCCGATATTCATGCCCTAGTCGTTATAGCACATAACGTCGAATTAGCTTAACATTATGGAATATGGAACTAACTCATGTTAGACTTTAGTGCGTTTAACGGTACTTAACTGCTTGTATGTCTGGTAACCTATTGCATTTAAATTTAAGGACAAAACTTAAATCATTGTTAAGCTTAAACAAGGTTAAACTCAAAACCTTATAGTTTAACGGCTTTATAGCGCAACAGTATCGCAAAATAGTGAACCATATTTTGTACAAAATGAAGTTAAAGTTATTAAAAATAAAGACATTTTTTTTGATAATAGTCATTGTTTTAACAATCACTATTTAGAGATGATGGGTGATGCAGAGACGAATAGTGGTAGGTGCAATATTGAGAATAAATCACGATAGGTAATATTTATTCAAATACAAAGATATAAATACACTATATACACAAACAACTTAATAGACTAAATACACGAATATATTTAAACAGATAATTAGAGAACATTAATGCTGTGGTGATACTACTCGCGAACTTTCACTTGAATGCTTTCGATATGCTAAAAGGTGGCACCCATGTGCCATCCTTTCTTGAGGGAGCGCATTCCACAGAGAAATAGACTAAACGAAGAAATAACAGTGAATGAAGTCAGTCCGGTGAGTGGGACATTGAAGAAGACGGTTATGTGAAGACCGAAATTTTTATTGTGGTTGGCGCAAATGTATTGAAAGTGAGGAGCCAGATAACTAGGAGGCTGGAGGAGTCAAGAAATGAAAACAAGGTAGTTAATAGCCTTTGCTCTCTGCGCTGGCATATGGGCAACCACTTTAAAATAGACCGATGCGCAGAGACATGATCATATTATTTACGCAAATTAAAAACAAATCGAATGCAGTAATTTAGAAGACGGTCAAGTTTTTTAGAAGATTTCGTCTCTTCATCAGAATGCTTCGAGGGCTCCCCGTGATGATCGCATGACACTTATTGGGGCTTACAGCAACGCCAAAGCTATTAGACTAGGCTTTTATAGCTAATAAGTCCCCGTTTAAATAAAAAAAAACAAAATCAAAATTATTTTGTTTATTTCACATAGGCCTACATGGGCACTTATAAAACGTCGACAAAAGGTGCACGGTTCGGGTTGGTCGTTTCCTATGGAGAAGAACCGGCAAGAAACTCCATGGTTACTCTTTTAACACATTAAACGCCGATTCAAATTTGGTGATGTTCCGTTTGGGCCATGGGGCTCACCGGTGAGCGACAGCAATACTACCCGTTCAGGCCGTGGGGCTCACCGGTGGCCGCGCGACGGGCTCGTGTTTGAACTCATTTTTCTCGCTGGAGGACACAGTGCCGGTACAAAACTATATTGAGCGTGCCCGGCGCGGCCCTGGAGACCAGTTTACGCATGCTAGCTCGTTTCGACACTAGGTATAAAAAAAGCCTTTGTTGATTTTTTGGCTAAGTACACAAGATGTGGTTTTAAAATAAAAGAAGGTTTAAAAAATATATGTTTTATTAGAAAATATTTAATAGTAGTTTATGAAACTGTTGCATAATGAGGGGTATTAAAACATGAGTGTGTGTTTAAAAACCGAGCCGTAGGCGAGGTTTTTAATAGTTTTCACACGAATGTTTTAATACCTAGTTATGTGCAGTTTCATACACTACTTTATCTACACTCATAAATTGGGATTGAACCTACAAAATACCTCTTTTTGCATTTTCCATGCCATAAAATCTTGATAGCATTTGTCATATACTTTTCTCGACTTTGCTGGTAATAAATTAAGAGTAATTTCCTTCGCCGCATCTAAAATATCGGGTGGAGTCAAATTTTCTTCACATTCACTGATATCAGACATTTTTAAACAATAATTAAAATAACTCATGAAATTCAGTACAGCAAAACTTGCAAAACGTATGAATGGCGCCAAAACCCAGCACATCACCACATTAACCGCGCATGCGCTAAGGCTTGCACGCACGCACTGCGATCTTTATTCGCGCGATTTTTTCCGCCCATTCTGTGACCTATGGAATTGTATGAAGTTGTTCGCATTGCGGTAAAGAAATCGTGCGGAAATAATACCGCAAGAAATTCGTGTTTTGCCACAGAATCCACCGCACTACGGCGCGAATTTTATTTGCCCGAATATTTTGAGCTCTATGAACAATTAGAAGGAAACAAAATACGCGCGAAGAAAAATCGCAGTGCGTGCTAAGTCTAAAGCGGGCATTGTCATAGACAATTTAAAATTGGAATCAAATCTTTTTATAATAGGTACTATAAAATGGCATTACAAAAAAAAAATATGGAAACTCCTTAGTGATTAACTTCTTGGATTTGTCCTGTATCGTAATAGAAAAAAAATTGTTTTATAGCATTATTTTGTTAGAGAAATAGTGTTATAATAAGATTCTATTTTTAAATTTCGGTATTGTGTTTATAAAGTATGCCAATATAAACTCGTTTTGAATTTTATAATTCGAATATTACGATATGAGAGTAGATAAAAACGTTTTATTATACGTTAGGCAATCACTTATTTTTGAACTTAGTAAAAAATAAACTAAATAAACTTCGAAAAAAACTTAAAAAACTTCTCAAAAAATTACTACGTATTTAACAACTTTGTCATGAATATTTGGCACATAAATGAAATCAGTGTTAACAAAAATAATTCTCTTCTTTGAGGCTAAAAAATTGGTCAATGATGAAGCACATTGAAGCAAGATATGCAGAGAAAAGGTTTCTCCGGGCATTGTGGACAAAACGTTCTCACCTTTTTAGTCTTGTTTTTGGCCTACTTTCTGCCGTAAGTAGCTACATTAATTTTGTAGCAATTCACACATGTTCGCCTGCTTGTTCTGGCTTGTCCTTCTTTTTGTTGCAGTTTGTGTGCCATTCTTCTAGGTCTTGCAACTGGAACATCTTGTTGGCTGCAAAACGACTTCAGTAATTCTAGCCGAAAGTCTGCCATTTGTATTTTCTTGCCAGTGACGCTTTGATACAAGACCAGTGCATTGACCACTGCTGTGTTCAGGAGAAGGTTGATTGCATACTTCTTGTACCATTTTATCGATTTCCTCAGTGGAGTTGAGTAAGCAGCCATCTGATCTGACATATCTACAGCCCCTTTAGCGCCGTTATAGTCAATGACTATTTTTGGTTTGGAAACAGTTCTGTTGCGTTTTCGGACATTCTGGAATCGCACTGAGTGTTTTGTGGACAGCAAAAAGACGTCTCTTTTATCCTTCCACTTCATTACAGTTATGCCCTCACTGCTTTCCTTTGCCACGAATTGGCCTCGCTTCAGTTTAGCATTTACTACATCCTTTGGCAGATGCTTCCGGTTCTTCCGAATGGTGCCTACGAGATGAGTCTCTGCATCCAGAAGTTTTTTGGCAAGATCTATACTGGTGTACCAGTTGTCGGTCACTAGTGTATGTCCCTTGTATAAAAGATCGCTGCATAGAGACATAACTACGTTCAACGGTGTAGTATTGACTTCGTCGTTGTTCTTTCCTGCGTATACATTTATTTTGTATGTATATCCAGGAATGGTACATAGCTTGAACTCCTTTATACCATATTTATGCCTTTTTTGTTTATTGTACTGCCGAAAAATGATTCGTCCGCGAAAAGGCACCACGCTTTCATCTATGCAGATCTCTTCGGAAGGGGTGTAGTTTTTTTGGAAGTTCCTGTTCACAACTTCGAGCAATTTCTCAATCCTGTGTAATCTATTAGATTTATTGTCTTCGTCTTGCTGAGAAAAGTGCAGCATTTGCAACAGCAGCTCAAATCGGTTTCGACTCATTATTGTTCGAGGAAAATTCTGTTCAAGTACAGGATCTTTTGACCAATAGTCGGATATTTTGGGTAATTTTACGATCCCCATGAAAATAATCAATCCGAAAAATCGTTTCATCTCTGCTGCGGATGTTGGTTTCCACTGGCGAATTCGCGCAGATTTAGATGCTGCGCCAGACCCTGTGACTTTATTGATAGCAAAGCTATTCGTATAATCCGCCACCATTTCGAATATTTCGTCAGGTACTAAAAGATGATAGAAATCTGCTGGGGTCTTACCGACCATTTCTCTTACAAGTCGTGGATCTAATCCTGGGAATTCAGTGTACGGGATAATCCGACGCTGATTACCTTTTGGTTGGTGCCATATGGTAGATGATGCAGGAAGCGACGCGGTGTGACCAGAAGTACTTGGCACGGCATTTTCAAGTTCAATGTCGCTCGTGTCAGTAATGGACAGAACTCGTCGACGTCGCTTTCGTAAAGGTGGTTGTAAGTCATACTCTTCCTCAGACTCCGAACTTAGCTGAAAGCTACTATTGAGCAAGGAAATTTCAATATTATCAATCTGCGTCAAATCGTCATTTGTTATTTCAAAGTCTTCAAAATCATCCATGATTCACACCACACTTTTCCTTAGAGTCAGGCAGGATACAGTTTATTCACTTTAGAGATAACCAGGGTAAAACTTTCACTAAAACAATCCAAAATAATTATGTAATAAGAAATATTAACAATGCGCGTGACCTTGCATGCGATTACTCTCTAATGGCGCGTGTCTAGCGCACGCAGTGCTTCCGGGAATCCCGGAGGGCGCGGGGTGTGGCCGGCGCCCCGACCCCGCGGCCCCGCGCGAACGAAATGCAGATTTTCTACGGCGTGCGCCGTGGTGGTCACCAGTGTACGGCAGCAATTATTTCGTTAATTCTTTGGATAATAATTATTTAGAGTAGGGTTTTTGACTATTTTAAACCGTATGAGCCAATAAAATATAATGTGTAAAATTTGTCGAAATCGCGAATCGGCGTCAGCCCATATGGAAAGTATAGTGTCGCTCACCGGTGGCCACCACGGCGTTCAATGTGTTAAAAATGTTTTGGTTTTACAATATTTCCATGTTACAGCATTAGTACTTAGATATGGGGGGACAACGTAGGCCCGACAATAAGTCGTAAGAAACTAAAAAAAATATTAAAAGAATATATATTATATAAAAAAGTTAAAAAATGTTAACTAGCATCTAGAAGGCCTACAATGTTCACACATTCACAAAGCAATCGGTAAAAGAATCTATACAAAGGTTAAAAAAAAAGAAGTATAACAAGACTAAATTTATCATGTGGCACAAATGTTGTTATCAGTGCTGTAACTATTCTTAGCGAAAGGCTATAAAGATGATTGAAAACCATTGTAAAAAGTCTAATTAAAAGAAGGAAAGAAAAATGAGATTGAGAAAAGTTAGAGACATACACATATTTGTGCCGTTTACGAGTTACCAGGGAAGCTGCATGCGCAGAAGGAGCAAAGGCCAAATTTTTTATCTTCAACGTTGTCCCTGATTTTATAATATGCTTTTTTAATAAGGACACGTTTGATGTAGTTTTTGAACTTACCATCGGTCAGTTCTATAACTGACTTTGGCAACTTGTTATAAAAGCGTATACTGTTTATAAGAAAAGACTTGCTAGTTTTCGTTAGTCTGAATTTGGGTATTACAATTTCGTGCTTACTGCGTGTATTTAAATTATGGAAGTCGCGTCTAGTTTTGAAAAACCCTCGATTTTTACGTACATACAAAATACATTCCAAAATATAAAGTGAAGGTAGAGTCAGTATATCGATCTCTTTAAATTTTTCTCTGAGGGACCCATTTTATAGATTGCGCGGATTGTCCTCTTTTGTAAGAGAGAATTTGTCAATAACATCAGGTACTTCGTCGACACTCCTCTGACAATACGACTGAAGATCACATGCATACAGATGATATGCACACTGAAGTTCGTAAGTAATGAGATTAATAAAAATAGAAAAGGCGAAAGAATGCCGAACGCCAGTTTCCAAGTCACACCAACGAGATGAAGAATCTCCAACGTGAACCGACTGCTGACGCTCCTGAAGGTGAACCATTCCAGTGCTTCGGGGAAGGCCATCAAATAGTACTGAATGGCTAACAAGACTCGTGACTGACGGTATTGAAGGCGTTCCATCTAAGTTTACACGGTAAGATATTTATAGAATCGTACTGCAGGATACTAAAAGCACAGGATGTATTTTGGGAAAATTTTAACCATTATATTGTAGCACTTGAGCCTTGCCCTTTTTATACGCGTTCGTAGTTTTATTTAAATAAATAAGTAAAATAAAATAATCTTTATTTCGGACAAGTAAAATCCACATGGGTTAGTAAATAAGAAAACTTGTAACTATGTTGGTACACTCTTAATTTCTAAAAAATAATATCTTATAAACTTTTAAGTAACGAGGTTGTTGATCCGAATGCATTTCAGAACAACATCCCCTAACAACGGAGTTTTCTACCTCCCGGCTATGGTTTTTAGGATTGAGTTGGAGCTAGCCCGCACCCTGCAGAGCAAAGAGGAAGAGATCTGCCTGACGTTGGCATGAAAATCATCGACGTGAGATTCCGCGAACATACCTGATACATTGCAAAAACGGGGCAGCCCCATCAACTTCCTGAGCCCGTTATTATATTGGACCTGTAAGGCGCTAATAGCCCGCTGAGTGTACTTGGTCCACAGGCTGCACATGTAAAATATTTGGCAATAAGCTTTAAAAAAAATATTATGAACTGGTACACTCGCTCCAACTCATACCCATTGAGTTTAATTGGGGGCACCTATTCCGGACATTTACCACGACGGCCTTAAGGCTAGCTTTTCCCTACGAAGTAGGTATTTATCGCACCACTGTTACCGCGAAGCGAGTGGCGCGCTCGCGTGTGCGTAAAGCTGACAAAAAAACCACAGTAAAGGTGTGTAGAGAAGGTTTATTTTACTATTGCTTTTAAAAGTTACTAAAATACGAGAGTAACAATGCGTGGTAACTAAATAATAACTTATAGTGTGTACTTTAGTTTTAAAAAAATGGCGTAAATTGTATTTTATTTATTCAATTATTTGACTACCTAACTATTTGTGTTTTTTAAAACATAAAAGAAACAAAAAGAAAAAAAAAATAACTGTTGTTGCATCAAAATCCAAGATGGCACCGATGGAAATTGCCAAAATTTTAGTCATGGGTGTCATTTTTATGGTTTTTGGGGTCGCTGAATGCAAATTAGTGGTAAAACTAAAATTCCAAAATATCCATAGTTTTCGGGATGGGTAATTGTGAATACGTGGTAAAATGAAAATATAAGATGACGCCAACCGAAATTTCTGAAAGTTTCGTCATGGGTGTCATTTTCAGGGTTTTCGGGGTATCTAATTGCGAATTTGTGCTCAAAATATAATTCCAAGATGGTGCCGACCGAAAGTTTTGAAAGTTTCGTCATGGGTGTCATTTTCAGTGTTTTTGGGGTCGCTAAATACGAATTTGTGGTCAAATTGAAAATAGCTATCTTGTATTTTCAATTTGACCACAAATTCGTAAGTCGCTAAATACGAATTTGTGGTCAAAATATTATTCCAAGACGGCGCCGACCGAAAGTTTTGAAACTTTCGTCATGGGTGTCATTTTCAGGATTTTTGGGGTCGCTAAATACGAATTTGTGGTCAAATTGAAAATACAATATCGCGCCGACCGAAATTTCTGAAATTTTGGTCATGGGTGTAATTATTAGGGTTTTTGTGGTCGCTAAATGCGAATTTAAGCAGTACTTATTACTCAAACAAAAGGAATCCGGAAGATAAGCTTACCCGGGGTTTGCACGCAGTTAGTATTACTGCCCTTAATCCATTTTCATTATATTGAACTTCTTGCGAACACCACACCACACATGATAACATACACATCACTCTGTTTTATCCAATACCAGCAAAACACTATTCTATGTATTCTTGTCGCCTGGTTTATTTACACTTATTTATTTACACTATTTCATGACATAATTCTTTTGACAGCCGACCATAGATTTCCTTTTTTTTTCCATAGGTATTTTAGGTCATTATAGGTATTTTAGGTTCCGTATGGTGCCGGACGTAGAGAATTTCACCATCTCATGTCATCCCGTGGGTGTCGTAAGAGGCGACTAAGGGACAAACCAGAGAATGGGCAGCAGCGTTCTCTGTGCTTCTATAGCAACCATACTGCGATCGCCAACCCGCCTGCCAAGCGTGGCGATTTTGGCAAAACCCCCCCAATGAATAGCACAAATAAAAAATGGCCCCTGGCAGCTTGCCTACCCTCGACTACGGTAGCGGTCGAGGCTACGGCATGGCAAGGGGTGCTAAGAATCTCCGGAAGAGATCCGGCTACCCCAACAATCACCGACGACTGGACCTGGCAACGTACAACACGCGCACACTTCGGACCGACGAGAAGGTCACCGAACTCGAAGAGGAATTGAGCAGGTTGCGATGGAGTATTATAGGGTTATCTGAAGTCCAAAGAGAGGGTAGGACTCGATAATCCTCAAATCCGGTAACCTGCTCTATTTCCGAGAGGGTGACCGGCAGTCCCAGGGTGGTGGTGGGTTTAGGTAGTGAATCTTTCATAATCTTCCAGAAAAATAAGAAAATGATCAAAGAAACATCGGTTTAGTGGCCTTTTCAGTTTTTTTTTTGATCCAGCGAAGTTTTCGATATCATGTTTTGAATCTCAGAAATGATGATGTAGTCAACTACAATATATATATTTTTTTGCATTTAAACTATCACTATTTGTATGTTTAATAATGAATCAAAGAGATGTAAAAGTGAGGCTACCTGTCCTTAACCTACATTAGCCAGTTCAAAATGACGTATCATACGTACAATATGTCGATATTAAGGTCATTCGATACTCTGTACTTCGATATTTGGGACATTCGATACTCTGTACTTTCGATATTTAAGTCTTTCGATGTCACTTTAGAAGAAAATTAGATTTTAGATATAATGGACGTAGGTTATCTAACCATTCGACATTTTAAACTTACGTTATTTTAATTTTGGTTTATGGTCATTCGATATTTAAGGTATTGATGTCTTGAACGTCACCTATCTTAAGCACCTATCTGAATCAGTCCTTAATTATTCTCAATTTTTCTTGTCATTGTGTCTCATGGACACTAAAGTTTTTCATCATTTATCGTCTCTGAGGTAAATTATGTACGGTATGCCTTTTTTTTCTAATTAAAGTGAAATTCTATATCTATTCTATATATTAATATTATCATAGATCATTTCGGACAAAAGGAAGCCTTGGTTTTAACGTAGTTTGGGGTTTTACAGTAACATAATTATATTTTACTAAAGAAAACTTAAAAAAAAACAATAACAAAAAAATAACAATAAAATAGCTTTAATTCTATTAACAATATCGGCATACGAAGCACGTAGACTTCGGAACCAATTCAAAGTTTCAGTAGCTTTGTCAAAGTGAACCTTGTCTCCGGCATTTGCTTCTTATTATTCATAGCCTTATTAGAAGGAGTATATGTGGTCTTTTCGTACGCCACCAATCGGTTCATAAGAGTGATCATGTGCAAGAGATCCAGGTCTTCATGATGGTGTTGGATTATGTGGCAGAGAGCTTGGATCATCCAGGATCCATTCGTGTCTCGGTAGGAAAGGTAGTCTGTGGAAAGAGGTAACAAATCATTGGTGATGGAATGCTTTTGAAGTGTAGTAAAATGATTTTATAACAATTTATATATATATATATATAGTTATTATAATTACAATAAACTCGACTGCAAAAACCCGACTACGTATCGAATCGCGCTCTGAAAAATTCTCATAAAAGTCTTATGTGAAGATATTCTTACAGGATAGCCGTGGTCGTATGCCACATAGGCATAAAGATTGCTTACTAACTACTGTTGTAATGTTTTGTTGTTTAAGTTTAAAGAACCCGTAGTGTTTATAAATTCCCTGGACTCCACACAAGGATTCCTTGTGATGTGTGTTGTGATATGACCACGGATATCTTCTTCGTTATTATTTTCATAACACGGTTTCTTTTGTAGTCTGGTTTCAGATATTACCCGACCATTTTGGGGTGCAGTACCGCTAGAATTGGCTTCAGCTTCGCCATAGTCAGATAAAAATTGTATGCAATGATCAAATGAATGCAAGCAAAGGCTAGTTATATTAATATTTTTGAAATGTTCTAATTAAGCTCTTTCATTTGATACCCAAGACGGCACTTTCAAATTTTTTTATGTCTTGATTTTGTGTCCTCTAGAGCGTGCCATATTATATTTATTTATTGTGACGTCACATAGCCGATAACCAGCCTTTGATTAAGGTACTACTAATGGTACCTCTTTTATCAAATTATGATAAGGAGTTTAGAAGTTATGAGGGAACAGATGAACATACATACAAACCGATAAAATCATAAACACTCCTTTTGGATTCGCCGTAGTCGTGTAAATGCCTGTAGATTTTCGCGGTGGGATCTCGTACTATAAAGGGTATTCTATACTTGTATTACCTTCAACTGTAGAACAGAGCACAAGGAAGTCAGCATGAGTAGGAACAGTAAGAACACTGTCACTATGGCTGTCTAGGGACACCGTGTTGCCGGCATCCATACTGCCGCCTCTGCAAGCCTGTAATTATTTTTTAAATACTTCACGTCCACTAGGAGAATTTACCCTGTAACATAATATAAGCTCATATATCAAACAACTAAACCGGGAAACTATCTGTAGACCATATAAATATTTGTTCCGTGAGGGAATCGAACCCGCGACACGCAGTGCAGCCGACGATCGCTCATCAACCACTGCGCCATGCCGATAATAATACTCGTATGATTAGATAAGAAAACCCTTTTTTACAAAAAACTTTTCAGTCCATAGATACAGTATTTTATATTTCTATGCTTTAGTCATATTTTTGAACGCCTAAATGTATCCCTGTCTAGCCATCTTTCACACAATTCCTTGAAGATTATTCGTTCTTTCTCTTCTCATTGCTTTTTATACAATTTGAGCATTGCCTAAAATTGTTCAACTAGCCGGGTGCAGCTGAATATCATGGAGAGACTGCCTTTCTTACCTCCAAAATTGTGACCAAGTTAAACATACATACAGTCGAACTTTCTCCTTTTCGGGAAGTCGTTTATATATACACAGTATCGCTGGAATAGCTGGAAAGGGTCGCTGCAACTGCTTTTCCAGCTATTCCAGCGATACTACATACAAATCTAATCTACCTGAACGAAAAACAGTTTCGGTTTGTTGACGAGACTTCTTTGCTTCTCAAAGATGGCGATGACATCGGTCAGGAGGTACGGTCTGTCCGCTGCATGGACCTCACCTCCTCTGTCTCCATGCGTGAGGATTGTGACACAGATACATGAGGTCTTCGAGTGGTCTTGTGTGGCAACTGTAATGTATAATTTGGAATATTATGTAGTAAGTATTAGTTTTATTTATTTATTATATTATACATACTTTTACATTTTTAAATAATATTATTCAACAAAAAAACATTTGAAAATACAAAAATAGTAGCCCACCGGAATCGGGAACAGGGTCCAAGCCACCGGTGGTCAGGGCTCCTGAGAGAGGAACCTCCGAACTATACGCGCCGTGTCTTGGAGTACCGCTTTCTGGATCAAGCCCTTGATCCAGCTACCCAACGAGAGCCTCCTCAGATATTCGTCGAGGCTCTTGGCTATTACGCCATTGGCCGTCACAACTATAGGCACAATGACTGCTGTATTCACATCCCACATGACAACAACCTCGCGAGCTAGATCAAGATACTTGCTTTTCTTATCTCTCTCAGCCTTCACGAGTTTCTCGTCATGGGGGACCGCTATAACAACAATCATTGCGCGACGCTCTAGTCACTCTATCACCACTATGTCAGGCTTATTGGCAACAATAGTCCTGTCAGTGATGATAGACCCATCCCAATTCAACGTGACATTGCCATTTTCGAGAACTGGGTTGGGCTCATACTTAAAGTAAGGCACTTCCGATTCCACAAGACTGTATTTAAGAGAAAGTTGCTGATGGATAATCCTGGCTACAAGATTGTGTCTATGCAAATAGTCTCCGTTAGCCAGACTAGAACAACCGGAGATAATGTGACGGATTGATTCCCCCGGCCGGTGATATGATGTCAACCGTGCCGTCCTTCACAATGTATTTCCGGTAGTTGTTCGTCATCATATATTTCCGGTAGTTGTTCGTCATCATATTAGCTTTATGTCGTTTATTTATCGTTGTTCTTAATATATTACATTTTTAAATATTTCTTAAAGTACATTATAAAAAAAACATTTAAAAGTATAGAAAATAGAGGCCCGCCGGAATCGGGAACAGGGTCCAAGCTACCGGCGGTCAGGGCTCCAGGGAGAGGAACCTAACAATGCGAGCCGTGTCCAGCAGTACTGCTTTCTGGGTCAGGCCCTTGACCAAGCCGCTCAACGAGAGCCTCCTAAGGTGTTGGTCGAGGCTCGTGGCTATTAAGCCATTGTCTGACACGACTACCGGTAAAATGATCGCTGTTTCCACATCCCACATGTCGACGACCTCGCGAGCCAAGTCAAGATACTTGATTTGCTTATCTTTCTCGGCTTTCACGAGGTTCCCGTCATGCGGGACGGTAATGTCAACAATCATTGCACGCCTCTCGATTCGGTCCACCACCACAATATCAGGCTTATTGCCTACAATAGTCCTGTCAGTGACGATGGACCGATCCTAGTACAATGTGATATTGCCATATTCGAGAACTGGGTCGGGCACATACTTGTAGTACGGTACCTCCGATGCCACAAGAGTGTATTTCAGAGCAAGTTGCTGGTGGATGATCCTGGCTACAAGGTTGTGCCTATGCAAGTACTCTTCGTTAGCTAGACGAGAACATGCAGAGATAATGTGGTGGATCGATTCACCCGGACGGTGACATGCCCGACAGATGTCAACCGTGCCATCCTTCACAATGAATCACCGGTAGTTATTCATCATGATAACTTCGTCCATAATTGCACAGACAAAACCTTCGGTTTCCCCAAAGAGGTCACCGAAACGCAGCCAGGCTACGGACGCTGCTTGGTCTACATAGGATCCATGTAGGGCCCGGAAAAAGAGTCAGAGCGTTAGTTAGTTTAAGAAGCGTTAGTTTTATTATTATTAGTACCTGAGCGACCGAGCTCTGCTCGGGTGAAAATAGAGAAAACGACGTTTTCTAAAAATGAAATCTATAACTGTGATTTTTAATTTTGTAACTAAACTGACAGCTGCCAATGATCTTATTGTTTTAAAATGTTGCAAGCGCGGAGCAAAGTGTTGTAGGTAAGGCTCAATCATAAGTGATTCATCAAATCAATGTGACATGACTCCTCAATTTAATTTTACTAACGGGTGTAGAGCAGTGGTGGCCCAGTGGTATCGGCCGCGACTTACAAGTTGTAGGTCGTGGGTTCGAGCCCAGGCAGGCGCTTTACTTTGTGTAAATTATTTAATCACCATTGCTCTCAAAAACGGTGAAGGAAAACATCTTGAGGAAACCGGCATGTCCTAGAACCAAAAATTGGAAGACATGTGACATCCACCAACCAGCACTGGTCCCGCGTGGTGGATTACGGCCCATTCCCTCTCTGAGAGGAGGCCTGTGTCCCAGCAGTGGAAACATTAATAGGCTGATGATGGGAATGGGTGTAAATAAATACTTTATGAATGTAAACGTAATATATTTTTCATCACACTTGCACGTAAATATTATCAAAACATACAGGTTAACTTGGCCGTAATGCCCCATATAAAACCCTCGGGCTTTTTTGTTTGTCATGAAACCCAAGGGCGGTAAGTAGTATTTTTTTAATTTACAGCACAGCACACAGGTCATGCAAGTTCAAGCAAGGAGTTTACACGCAATTGAAAAATTGTATTAAAATGTAAACTAAACAGGAATTTCTTTGCAATCTCGCTACATGTTACTTAAATACTCAATTAATGTTCTTAATAATCGATTTTAATAGTTATACTGGTAGTTTGAAAACGTCGAAATTATTTAATTATTTTTATACTCCGTCATGGCTGTATACCTACGTAAGTATTTGCCCTTAAAGTTTCTGAACAAAACACTGTATAATCTGTGGTGTGGGCAAAAATTCGCCAATCGCTTAAAAAAAAGTTCACATATTTCGTAATAACAGCTGTGTATTCATAATTATTACTCGCAAATGTGATGAAAAACATTGTATGTATCACGGGCGGTACGGGAATCACGAACCTCGACTCAGAAAGCCCTCAGTCTTCGACTTCGGGCTTCTACTAGAGTCTCGATCGTAATTCCTTACCTACCGCCCTTAATACACAATGTACTATAAATAAAACAGTATTCATACATATTGTACATAAACTTTTATTGTGTTAATATATGAAAATTAACAATATAATAAATGCGATCGATAAAATGAAGTCTGACATAAATGAGTAGAAACTAAATAAGGGCCGCTCGTTTCTTAACAAATATATATTTTTTTTCTTCATCTACTTCGATTTTCGTTCAAATTTCGATCATTCAGTATAGTCAGGATACGACACTATTTTTATATAATGATAATAAAAAACTTTTTTGTGTCTTTCGTAGGTACCATTTTTTTGCGTTATGGACACCGACTTAAAAAAATAAAGTTATTTTTCACTTTGTAGTTTTGTATTTGGAAGTCGGTAGTATTTTTTTGCAAAAAGGTTTTTTATTTTTCACTTTTTAGTTGTACCTACTTAATAGGCAAGTTAGTAAGGTAAGTATAACGCCAGAATAGATTTCATGAAACTTGAATATAACCGGTGAAATGAGAGATCTGCGTGGGGTACGCAGATCTCTCATTTACTTAAGAGCGTACTGGCGTGATGTTATGTTATGAAATGGTATAAACAATAAACAGACATGCGATTGCAGCAATCCCTAGGCATTTGCCGTTATTTATTGAAGAGTTCTGTTGTATATCTCCGAAGTTCTGCATCAGATCTTCACCAAATTAATATGGGACCAATTTCGAAACTTATTTAAAAAAAAAAAAAAAAAATTGAAATCGGTCCGCAATTGACGGAAATATCGGTGAACATACGAGTACACAAAAAATAAAAAAACAAACATAATGTCGAACATAGAACCTCCTCCTTTTTGGGAAGTCGGTTAAAAAGAGAACCCCCCGCGGTGGTAGTTTAGTCTACGAAATTAAAAATCAGAGTATATCTAAATCGATATATCGCCCCCGAAACCCCCTGCATACTAAATTTCATGAAAATTATTGGAGTTGTTGCCGAGATTCAGATTATATATAATATATACACAAGAATTGCTCGTTTAAAAGTATTAGATTTTGATCCTGTTGTTTCGCACTGCAGGTCAAAGGCCTACCTTCCATATCTCGTCTTTCCATTTTTTTTCCTGTCTCTTGCTACTTTTGGCCAATCCTCTAGATAGGCGTCTAAGAGGGATATTATAATATCATATATTGGGTTCATAGATCTATGAGTCATATTATGATAATATAATATAGACATATGAATCATAATATAGTCTATGATAAAAGGTCTTTGACATTTGTTATTTGATAGGATTATTGAAACAGGAGTAGGACGGAGCTATACAAGACAAATAGCTCTGTCGCTTTTTCACTGTCGCATTATGGTAGAAGGCTCCTGGCCTTGCCATATTTAATTTTGCTATAATGAACTATCAAATTTATTTTCATAATTGCTTGATACAAAATCCATCCAAATAATTATGTCATTATGCCTTTTCAGTATTGCCATATTCTAAATTATAAGGCAATTAATTATTGTGACGGTTTTATTGACGGAATAAATTAAGTACAACGGAATTTTGGTGTAAGTTCACAATATGCTTAGTGGAGGTGGTATTCTAAAATTATTGTTGGGTACACTGTTGTACACACTGCCGATGCAATAGTAGTACACACAACTGATTTGTCCTCCATTGCAACTAAATATGACAAAAATAGGATAAAATAACTAAGATAATGTAATACACAGATATGATTCTAGAGGTCATATATGTAGGATAAGAGATAGGATCCTATAAATGATCCTAGATATATGATCGGGTAATAATAATTTTATAATAATAATAATAATTTGTGTCAGCCCATGGCTTAATAGCCACGAGCCTCGACCAACACCTTAGGAGGCTCTCGTTGGGCGGCTGGGTCAAGGGCCTGATCCAGAAAGCAGTACTGCTGGACACGGCTCGTATTGTTAGGAGATTCCTCTCTCTGGAGTCCTGACCGCCGGTAGCTTGGACCCTGTTCCCGATACCGGTGGGCCTCTATTTTTTTATTTTTAAATGTTTTTTTTTTATTATTTTATAAAATATTTAAAAATGTAGATTTTTAGAAATTGGATAAATAAAGGACATAGTAATTTATTTATTTCATAAAAAAGTGGTACAGTCTGTTACAAAGTAGGATGACAATTTAGGAATATTTTACATCTGTGATGAGTAGGTAACAATACAATTTCACGATCTGATGTCCTAGCTAGGTTACTTAGTAGCCTGTATTAAGGACAAACAGCCCTCATTTCCCGAACATAGGACAAGTAGTATTTCTTAGACTGTTACATAATTATTAAAAGAATTTAGAACAGATTAATAAAAGGGTAGTATTTAAACGCAAATCAAAAAATTTCCTTTTTCTATGCAATAAGATTCCGAATTCCCATCAAAATTACTGATTGCCCAGCAAAATATTCAACTCAAAATATCACTAAACACACTACAATTTATTTTCGCAGCGTACAGCGATTTTTCCTAAAGCAAAAGCTTTTTCATCAGTGCACAGCTAATAATCTTAATGCACATTATACATGTTAACTCTTTTTCTTTTAAATATAGCTTCTATTTTTATATTATGTATCAATGTCGACGGCGACGGCGTACAGAAATAGAAGCCCCGCTGCGCGGGGCTCCTATTTCTGTACGCAGGGTCTAAAGTAACCTAACACGAACGAGATGACGGGAGCTGGAAGTGAGCGAGCAAAGCGAGCGAACTCAGAACCTAACCTATCCGTGTCGGGGTGCTCTGGGCTCCCTCGCTCGCTTCGCTCGCTCTTGGACTGTTGGAATATGGAAAATTTGCTGTGCAGTCAGTATTTATGCTATGTATGTAGTATTTTTGTACAAAAATAAATTTAACAGTATTGCATTATGAGGAAAAAAGGAATGTTATATTGATGTATAATTTCGTTTTATCTGCAGTTTGAGTTTTGTTAAACATTTAGTTTATTTGTAGTGAAGTAAGTTATGAGATGTAAATAAGAATATAAATGATGAGTAAGTATTGATAGGCGATTATTTAATTGATATGCAATTTATAATATCCCTTAATAAAAGTACAATACATTAATGTGCGAGTGCACGCGCTTGTGTGTGTGCGCGTGCGTTTGTGTGGGAGTGAGTGTGTATGAGTGAGTGTGTGTGTTTATTACGAGTTACTTTATTGTTGTAAGAATGGATTCAGTGTCATCATAATTTTTAGTACTAAGAAATTCAGTAATCCGTTTTTTGCATGTTAGCTTACAGCACGTTTGCAGTGGAATTATTGCGTTTATTGTATTATATAGAAATGGTCCTTGAAAAAAATGACGTAAAGCTATTGCATAGCATTTATTCTAGATCCGGTCCTGGAAAATGCGTCTGAATGTCGAATTGTATAGAGTTGCAAAACCACAATATTTTAAGTTTATCATACTCCTAAAAATTTATTAATAAAAATTAAAAACGTTAAAAACTCGAAAACGTAGCGAGCCAAACCCCCATTTATTTCCGATTAATAAAACTCTAAAAAACAAAACAATATAAAGTGACCCTTATACACATTGAAATAAGATCGCTTTTCTTTGGCAAGCAAAAGTGACCCTTATTCTCATTAGCATAAGGTCCACATTGATCACCATTGTCACAGAAACAGCTCAGAGAGACCGATAAAAGGAAAAAAATACGACCAACAAAAATTTTAATACTCTCATATCTCAGAAACGGTTGGAGTTAGCGCATTTCTGACAAAAAATTGCCCTCCCTGACCCGGCTACTTCATCCAGGAGAACCGTTTACCTCCCCCCGCAAAAAAAAAACGCCATCTAGCGGTGAGAGGAGTCCGTGTTCCCGTCGAGGCTGTCGCGACACCCAAGTCAAAGTATCACCGCTGTGCCGGTCGAAGGTTATTTTCGTAACGGAATTTCTGGATTCGGTCTCCACGCTCAATGCCCGCGATAGAACCTATGCAATAACTTAAAAAAAATCTTTTTGTAAAAATAAAATATGGATGAGGCGTCTGGTGACGGTAAGGAGAAATCACTTTTTTTGTATACATTTTGACATAAGAGATCGTTTACGTTATCACGAGTGAGCGTGAGTAAAAACTCGCACTACGGCCTAAGATCAACAAATACAGTGAGACATATTTTGCGGAGATTGAGTTTGTCTACAAAACCAGTTATCAATTTTAAGACCGCATCAGAAGTCGATTTGTAATTTCTTAAACCGAACTGGTTGGTTGAGATCAAGTTATTAGTCTCAAGGTAAGTCTCTTATTTATAAGCCTTTCCAGGAGCTTACATAGGGCAGTTAGTACCGCTATGGGGCGGTAGTTATTTATATCACCACGGTCACCCCCCTTGAAAATAGGATGAATGATAGCCAATTTGAAGGAGGAAGGAAAAGTACCGGTGTCGAAACAGAGGTTAAAAATGTGGCATAAGATGGGTGAGAGAAGCATGCAGTACCTATTGCAGAATGTCGTGGAGATGCCATCCTGTCCTATTGCAGCATTAGGTTTGAGAGACTTTATATCAGAAATTACCTCATCGGGGTTGTTCCTAGCATAGCGAAGGAGTTAGGGCTACTTGCATTCGCAGAGCACATTTGTGAACCCAGAAGGCAGTATGGGTGTTGTGTTTTTGTAATAGAATCTGCAAGATTCTTACCAATGTGAGCAAAGTATCATTCACAGATTGGTGAGGAGATGTGCAAGAAGACAATAACTCTGTGAAAATGTGAGTAGTGATGTTGGTGTTACGTGATACGCTTAATTGATTGCCATAGAAGTTTAGTGTTCCGTCCAACTTTGGTCAATTCTTCAGAGTCGAACTGTCTTTTACCTTTTTCGAGGATTTTATTGCAGAAATTATTGTATCTTAAGTAGGTAATTTTAAGCAGTTCATTGTCAGGAGAATGTTTTTGTTTTTTATGCAGGGCATCCCTGTTTCTCATGCATCTCAGAAGCCCTGGGGTAATCCAGGGTTTTAGGATCCTATTACGCTTTAGAATACTTTTGGTTTTTGTGTCCATTGTAATTTTTGGGAAAGAGTTTGAACTAGAGAAGTTGCTGCTGCATTGGGATCAGTCATGGATAATATATGTGAAAAGTATTTTTTTTTCCATAGCCAGATCCAGGGCAGCGTAGTCGATCTTTGAAATTGTGGTCGAGTGGAAGTTACGGTGAAGCTTTGAATTTATGCAAAGGAGAGTCGAGCAATGATCGCTTATGGTGGAATCAAAAATGAAGGTAGAAGACGGTAGTCTAGTTCGAAGAATAGTGTGGTCAAGACAATTGTCTCCTCTTGTAGGTAGACAATGAGTCGGTAAAAAGCCGTGGAATGCCAGACAATTAAGATAGTCATGACAGCGATTTTCTAAAGGAGAATTAGAGCTATCTACGTTAAAGTTTAGGGAGATCAGTAGATGCAAACGATTGCTACATTTGACTTTAGTTCAACAATTAAACAGATGCAGAGCCATGAAATTCTGGTTCATAAACTTTGTGATCTAGTTTTGAATTTATGTAGACAACCACACCATTGCTTTGATTCCGATGTTTAGTGGTGTGGTGACAAGAATTTTTTCGAGGATTGGTAGGTTGGAGTTAGATAAGCAAGGAAGCCAAAATTCGGAAAGTACGGCTATATCACACTGAAAAGAGAGACGGGTGAGAAGGGTTTCTAAACCAAGGAAATTGCGATTAATAGATCTTATATTTTGCGATAAGATTTTGAGGTAAGGAGAAGGGTTCTTAATAATTGGTAAACATTCTTCTAGGGTGCGTAGGTAAATGTTAGATACAGAAAAGTTATCCAAATTGTAATTTAGGGAGTCTGTTATTTTATTATTTAAGAGTAACATATTAGTTAATATGACAGATTTCGAGCTATGTTTTGAGCATATGAATAAAAAAGCGTTGTTTTTGGCTTGCTGAAGGGCGTGCGGTAAAATGTTATGAAATGTGAAGAGAAGTAGTTTGAGTTTGTACGTTTGTAGTGTGAGTGTAGAGAGGTAAGATGTGTAAGTGTGAGTGATCTTGTACAACAGAGGTTCTATAACTATAATTAATAAATTATTAGCATGCATTTTAATGCATGCTAATAATAATAATAATTATTAATCCGTCACATTATCTCCGGTTGTTCTAGTCTAGCTAACGGAGACTATTTGCATAGACACAACCTTGTAGCCAGGATTATCCATCAGCAACTTGCTCTTAAATACAATCTTGTGGAATCGGAAGTGCCTTACTATAAGTATGTGCCCGACCCAGTTCTCGAAAATAGCAATGTCACGTTGTATTGGGATCGGTCTATCATCACTGACAGGACTATTGTTGCCAATAAGCCTGACATAGTGGTGATAGACCGACTAGAGCGTCGCGCAATGATTGTTGATATAGCGGTCCCCCATGACGAGAACCTCGTGAAGGCTAGAGAGATAAGAAAAGCAAGTATCTTGATCTGGCTCGCGAGGTTGTCGACATGTGGGACGTGAATACAGCGATCATTGTGCCGATAGTCGTTACGGCCAATGGCATAATAGCCAAGAGCCTCGACGAACATCTGAGGAGGCTCTCGTTGGGCAGCTGGATCAAGGGCTTGATCCAGAAAGCGGTACTCCTGGACACGGCGCGTATAGTTAGGAGGTTCCTCTCTCAGGAGCCCTGACCACCGGTAGCTTGGACCCTGTTCCCGATACCGGTGGGCTACTATTTTTGTATTTTTAAATGTTTTTTTATTTTATTTTTTTATAGAATAATATTTAAAAATGTAAAAATATGTATATAAAATAAATAAATGGAATAATAATTAATTTAATAATTTACTTTTAAGTAGAACGAACATAGTATTACATTTTATAAGTATTATTCTAAAATCTAAACAACTCGGGCTAATATCGATTTTGAGATCCAGTAAGTGTAGTCGTGCTTCAGGTGAATTGGAAAGGTCTTGCTATTGGCCTTCGTTCTTGATTACTATGTAAGGAGATGTCGTAGTTCTTTTCATTAGGATACGGCTATTAGATATCCAGCAATATTCGTATTTTTGGAGCTTAGCAAGATTTCTAGCCAAGTAAAACAGTTTTCTGGCATGTGGGGTTAGTTGTTCTGCAATGAATATAGGCATTGGTTCCTTTAACTGAAATCCCAGGCTGGCAGAGTACAGTTTTCGAGTGGGATTATTCTTAATATATAGTATTACAGAATCCAAGAATTTATTTTTTATAAGAGTATTTGTAAATTCAATACTTATTGCCGAAGAATGCTTTTTCTTATCGATACGAAATCTAGATATATCTCGTATTTCAGATGTTATGTTGACACCCAGAGTGGTGGACAGTTCAGAAGCAATGGTATATAAATCCTGCTTAGAATCTCGTGGGCGTAGAGGAACATTTCTAATTTCAACATGTGTTTTAATATGATTACGTTCCAAATTATCTATTTTTTGATCAAGATTTAATAGTTGGGAAGCCATTTCGATGCACTCTTTCTCAAGTCCTGTGATTTTAGACTCAAGAGAAAAAAGTTGGTCCGACACGTTTTTCACGGAGCTCATTAAATCAGTGTTTGAGGTCTCTATTTTAGTCGTTAGTTTCTTGGGGTCCATGATGTGAGTTTCGAGAGTCAAAAGCCGTTTTGGTTTGAGATAAACTCTTTCATCATTTCTTGACATAAACTCTTTTTCGCCACCGTGTCTGTTGATAGATAAGCGAAATAGGATACCATGTAGGTTCTAATTTCTGAGGACACGGGTTTGGACCCAAGCTTTCTGGCACGTTTTGAGCTGTGTCGTACGATGTCTGACTCACCGCCGGTCGGCGAATAGGACCGCTGCTGCCAATGAGTCACTTGTTGGTTTGATGCTTTTCGTAGTTTTAGAAGATTGTTCAATTTATAATAGTTATTAAATTTATACTATTTGGATATGTAGTGGAATTTAGATATAAAAATAGATTAATTAATTTTAAGTATTTGCTTGCGTTCTTAGCACTTTAAAGTTTAAACAGTAGAAGAACTATTATTTCACGGAGTGACTTGTAACACGTCTAACTGTGAGCGAGCGCGGGAAGGGAAGTGATGAAGTAATACCTCCCTTACTAGTCATGCCATCTCTTTCTGGGCCTATAAATTTAATTTGAAGAATGCTTCGAACCGACTAAATTTGTCTCTGAAATCAAATCTAATACGATTGAGAAGCAGGGGACTTAAAATAGCTAGCGTAGAGTAGCCAAAAGTGATTTTGTATCTATATTATGTATTAGTGGATGCCTCGTGGTTTCACCCGCGTAGTTCCCGTTCCCGTGGGAATACAGGGATAAAATGTAGCCTATGTCACCCGGGGAATGTGTAGCTTCCCTATGGTGAAAGAATTTTTGAAATCGGTCCAATAGTTTTTGAGTTTATTCGTTACATACAAAAATACTAACATACAAATCTTTCCTCTTTATAATATTAGAATAGACGTACGTGATGCTATCGTCACAGCAAAGATATGGCATGCAGACCAGTATTGCACGCAAACAACGCAGACGCTAGCTTGACGTTCTTTCTGAGGCTCGGTATGTGGTCACCAATAATCTAATTATTTAGCAAGATTTCAAGTTTTGGATCTTCATTAAAGGTTTAATAATTAAAAGAAAACTTACTTGCAGTTAAGTTTTTGATAATCCCCGCGTACTCCAAGTTTCTAAACACGATAATATTTTCGGCTTTAAAGCCGAGGTTTCCGAACACCTTCTTCAAGCTCTTCACATCATTGTCTGTACCATTTCTGGTGCTTGGCTGTTGATTCCTGTAATCATTAACATAACGAACATAATAGTAAATTAAAAAGATAAAATGTTCGACACAAATACCTCTCTAAACTACGTAAATCTAGTAGTAAACACGCTTTGATCGGCAATCCATGGAAACACGACGAAATTATAACACGATGTCTTGCGAATATACCTCGCTTCACTTTCATTCGCATAACTTTTAACGGCTAAATCGATTTTCATCAAACATAGCTGAGAACACTCTCAAAAAGTCACCTAATTAAACAACAAAAAAAATCGAAATCGGTTCATCCGTTTAGGAGCTATGATGCCACAGAGAGATACACCAATACACAGATACACACTTCAAACTTATAACACCCCTCTTTTTCCGTCGGGGGATAAAAACAGTGAAAAGCAGAATAGTAGTAGACAGTGCTCTGCCATATCTAACCCCTCTTCCTCTCTTATTTATTCTAAGAGGGGTCAGATAATTTAAAGCACCGACCGAGTAATTACTATGATAGTTTTTAATTATTATACTTGCTTTTTTGAAAGTCGGTATATCCTAAGGGAATATATTGCCGGCATAAAAAGTATACCCACGAGTATGTCCTAAATAGTCCTAATCCAGACAAAACAATGCACCTATCTACGGACAGACCTCAGCATATGTTGCTTAACCTTCATCTTGAAAGAGCCCTTGAAAGTTATACAAGACATTCGTACTTATTATCTTACTTCTTTATTTTCTTACTAATATTAAAACTGTGAAAGTTTGGATGGATGGATCGATGGATGTTTGTTACTCAATCACGCCAGAACGACTGAACGGAACTGGATGAAATTTGGCATAGTCTGCAATATGCTATATTCTAGTATAATGTTCATAATAAAACAGTTATCACGCGGGTGAAGCCGCCTGGCAGAAGCTAGTAGAAAATAAAGAGGAATACAAACTTGAAGAATATGGTTTTCTGGAACGTGTGCTGGTTTAGTATGATAAGGTACTTCTCGCCGGTCATGTCGTAGTACAACGCATCCTTGTCAAACTTTAATACTTCATCAGGCACGAACAGAGGATTGCTAAAAATGTACAGTTTATAAGTAGATTTTTAGATGCATCTGTCCATTGACGCTGTTGCCTTTGCTTTTAAACATACACATTAAAATCAAAACAAAAGAAAAATAAAAGGAATTTTTAAAAAAACCCAAGCCGAAAACGAAATGTATTTTAGATAATATGTAGGTTTAATATGATCGATGAAATACTGTGTTACTGTTCGTCGTCATTTTGCTAATGGTTTTTAATTAGGCGTTACTTGTACAAAACTATATTATAAAGTCATAATGTGAAACAAACAAAATCACATCCCCTTTAAAAAGACGATTATTTTCATTTATTATTAAAATTATTACCTTGTATTCGAAGGGTTTAAGTTAAATCCTTTGATATCTGGTGAAGTTTCATCTATGTTTTCCATTGCTAGGTAATATTGAAACGAAAAGTCCTTGAACACTAAAAAAAAGCTACTCATTCAATATTCCGTTAAATTATATGGAACTTGGAATGACAAACTAAACTAAAACACAATACAAATAGACAAAAAAACTGTAACTTTGACTTTTTATTGACAGCTCTTTGTATATTTTGAGCCGGTAGACACAACACTCATACAATGGACGCCTACAAAATCAGTACTGTATGATAAGAGCTCCGATAAGTCTGTGATAAGTTATCTATTTATCATGGTGAGAAGATAGTCGTAAAACTGCATTCCTTTAAAGTAATTCAGTCGGTCGATTCTGTAAACATCTCACCGTGATGACTGAGCTCGAAGTGAGCTAATTGAGTTATCTTTCCTGCCGACAACTCTAGGGATTCACAGCTCACTACGAGCTCGCTTCTCGTAAGTCATCCGGTGAGATGTCTAAGGAGGGTATTACATTATTATAATATATACTATATTATATAATATTATAAAGCTGAAGAGTTTGTTGGTTTGTTTGAACGCGCTAATCTCAGGAACTAATGGTTGGAAATGAATAATTCTTTTTGGGTTGGGTATTCCATTATCGAGGAAGGTTATAGACTATATAACATTACGCTACGACCAATAGGAGTAAAGCATCTATGATTTTTTTTCTAAAAACGGAGCTAATTTATTATTTTAGAGTGCTTCCGTTACGTGCGCTGCGTAAACGGTTAAAGTTACGCAACAATTATATATTTGTTAGGTAGAGTAGGGACGGTTGGGTAGATAGCCAGTTGACGGGAGCGAAACCGCGTGTGACAGTTAGTAGGTATAAATCTAGTCATACATAGCATCCTATCTCTTATTCTAAATATTATGATCTCTATAATCATATCTGTGTATTATATTATCTTAGTTCTTGGATCCTAATAATAACATTCCTTTAATAATTACACGGTATAATTATGATATTAAGTAAAACCATAGATAAAGGGCACGGCGCGGCACGGCACGCAACGGCATACCGTATCATTCTGCGGCGTCCTGCGGCATGCTGAAGCATGCTGCGGCATCCCGCGGCATACCGACACGCTTGTCTCGGGCGCTTGCGCTAGCTGCTGAGGTTGCCGCCCCAACGGGCCAAATTCAACATTATTTTAATTGTTTTTTTTTTAACAAATTGAAGTAGCCTATGCGTCTCACGTGATGCAGCGGCGTGCCGTGCCATCTTGTGGAATGTCGCAAAACTCACGACGTGCTGCAGCATCCCAGGAAATGTCCCAGTAAATTGTGGAATGACCTGGCGTACCGCGGCATGCCGCGGCATGTCGCGTCATCATGCAAGACGTTTCAAAATATTCGTGCTAAAATAAAATAATTTCAGTGCTAAAGTCATTGGAATAAGTTTGAAAATCATTTGTCCACGAAAAAAGTACTTTGCCACGCCGTGCTGTGCCATGCCGTCACTTCACGCTGGCTCACAGAGAACGTAACGAACGGATAGTCGGTGGTCTACACTCGCGTTTCATTGCGTTTGCGAATATTCGCGCCGCGAATGTGGAGCGCGCATAAGAATGATAACAAAATGGTCGATATCGATACGCGATAACAAATAGAGGTAAAACGTTTTTGAAAACACGTCTCGTTATAAATATATCACGCCTATTTTTACATGATTTTATTTAATTTGCAATGTATGTATGTATGTATGTACCTATGTGTGTTAGGGTCAAATCTTGCAATTGAATTTTAAAGCAGTTATCCTCCACCGATTAAGATGAAATTTTACATACACGTTTAGTTTGGATGACAATGCATGGTTAGCTAAGTGACGACATTTTAAATCCAATATGGCGGACGGCCCAAGATGGCGGACTAGTTATTTTTTGTGCACTGCCATGATATGGGTATCAAATAACAGGGTTTGCTATCAAAATACGAAAAAGATTGTCTAAAAAAAAATGTTACTGAATAATTTTATTACTCTTTGGGTAAACAAAGGAAAAGTACAGGCCCTAGACAAGTGGAGTTCTATTATCGAACGCGTGGCGATAGCGATTGTCTAAAAGGCAAAATTGTATGGGATTGGCGAGCGATATCGAAAAATCACGTGAATTTATCACGTGATTTTTCGATATCGCCCCTTACATTTTGACATTTCGACTATCACCTTCGCTGACATCGAATGCCACTAGTCTAGAGCCTCTTCATTGGTAAATAGCGAAAGCAAGGACAGGTTGCTACCAGTCAATAATGTAATCCTAAGTACTAAGATGTTAGTTATGGTTGGTTCGTGAGCTGGTGGGCAGGGTTGGACTGCTTGTACCTGGTGCATGTCTTCTGCATTCGCGTCTCCTACCTATAAGAGTTTGTCGTACGTAAAATATGGTGTGTTTGATCGTTAAATATGATCTGGATTTGTTCCATACTAAGATTAAAAACCTAAATAATAGTTTGAGTAAGCGTTTTATTAATATGTAGAACTTTTTTCTATAACTTTTTTTTTGTATTTATTGGGCGTTGAGTAAAATCTTTTTTATTTTAACTCTCACTGATATGTACTTTTATGCAATTTTTTATATGTGTGAAAAGTTTTAATTGGCCGTGTTTTTTTGCATATTGTTTCTACGTATTGATTGAATTAGCTGTAAGTTTTCCTAAGAATGATAAAATAAATTACAATTATGTTTTTTTTAATAAAACACCGTAAGACTTGGTTAGTACATTTGAAAATATTGACAGCTATGTACGAATCACCACCCCACTGCTCTTAAGGTGATATATACGCCCCAATGTAACGCAGTACTGGCCGTGCGCCCGCTCGGTGCCAAAATATCAAAATTGAATCTCCTTTTGAACAGTTTTGTTTGCAAAATATTATTTGATTTACATATGCTATGTTAGGTATGAAGTAATTCCAGCCATCAATTTTTCTGTATATAAATATTTTTTAACATACAAGTCGTTTTGGAGGAGTTTCCAAAAGTTGCGAAAAATATCGTCTTGTTAATTATTTTTTTAAAGCAAAACTATTAGTTACACGAAAAAACCTTATGTTCCAAATTATGTACATGAATCAATAAAAAATATTTTTTTTTTTCGAAGCTGTTACTGAGGAGTATGCTTTAGAAAGTTACCGTTTTACGGCACTAAAGCGTATGTAGGCCCTTAAAACGGAAAACATTGTGAGGAAACCGGCATGTCCTAGAAATAATAATTTGGAAAATTTGTCCCATTCCCTCTCACAGACATGAGGCCTGTATCCCAGCAGTGGGACACTAAAATCTGTTGATGATGACGTATGAGGGAACAACTACTATATATCATTCAGGCCATTGGTTAATCAGCGCCGTTCCAGTTAAAAGGCACTGTTATCTTAATGTCTGATTAAAACTGCGACATATGTATCACACTAGCTACTAGCCGCCCGCGTGGTATTAGTACTTCTCCCAATATCTTTTCAAATTATAACCAATGTGTTATTCTGATGTATAAGCTATATTTCTGTAAAGTTGCATCAAAATCCGTTCAGTAGTTTTTGCGTGAAGGAGTAACAAACATCCATCCGTCCCTCCATCCATCCTCACAAACTTTCACTTTTATAATAAATAGTAGGAAGAAGTAAGCTAGTATCTGGCAATAATTAATAATATTATCATCTGGAATTTTATATTAGCAGACCGGAGTCTGGACTAATCTTAAGGTGATATATACGCCCCAATGTAACGCAGTACTGGCCGTGCGCCCGCTCGATGCCAAAATATCAAAATTGAACCTCCTTTTGAACAGTTTTGTTTGCAAAATATTATTTGATTTACATATGCTATGTTAGGTATGAAGAAATTCCAGCCATCAATTTTTCTGTATAATAATATTTTTTTCAACACACTTGCTCATAAAGTGGCTCTAGTTTCACCGCAATTAGGCACATAATGACACCTATTATCAAACTGTGACTTTTTCATTGCTATTATTCACAAGTGAGTTATAGAGTTTTTTTTTAAATTTATTGGTTGAGTTGCTTTGTTCTTAAAAAAGTTTCGATACAAAAAAGATCGTGCTCAATAGTACAAATGCAACACATTTCATGCAACTTCGTATTTAAATAGATAATTTCAACTTCTACGTGTTTAATAAATAAAACTTTAACTCAAATATAACTTTTGTTTTTGTCTGTAATAAAGAAAACTTGAAATTCCCCATTTTGTACGTGGCTAAAATGCTATCCGCGAAAAGCAAAAAAAAAGAAAACTCATTATTTTTAGTCTGTGGCCGATCGCTAGAGTAAAAATGTTCTGTGGTGGCTGATCGCCATTGTTAGATGCGCGCGCATAGGAAAACTGATTAAATTTGCCCGCCATTGCGAAAAAAAAATCACAACTCGTTTTCACTGTTGGAAATGATTATTTTTGTATTATTTTCTTCTCAAGTGTGTTGAAAAACGTCGTATGATACACGTGTGTATTGATGATTACCGTCCTCGGCTCTCTTAAGACCCTCACCTAACGGCTCGGGTCTCAATGGCGCCTCAGCGGTAATCACCAACATTACACACTTGTACCATAATGTACTATAAACATCCAAGTCGTTTTGGAGGAGTTTCCCAAAGTTGCGAATAAATATCGTGTTGTTAATTATTTTTTTAAAGCAAAACTATTAGTTACACGAAAAAACCTTGTGTTCAAAATTATGTACATGAATCAATAATAAATATATATTTTAATCAAACCTTTTAACCTAGCTGTTACTGAGGAGTATGCTTTAGAAAGTTACCGTTTTTAATAATATTTTGCAAACAAAACTGTTCAAAAGGAGGTTCAATTTTGATATTTTGGCACCGAGCGGGCGCACGGCCAGTACTGCGTTACATTGGGGAGGATATATCACCTTAATAGGCCCTTTAATCCGACTGTTGGGACCTCAAAATTACTGGCGAAAAGTGTGTGTACCTACTATTTATGTATGTGCTTCTCTGCCTAACCTTTCGGGAATACAGGCATACAGGGTTTAGTAAGGATATAAAAAAAAATAGGTTAGCTAGTTTCTTTATTTACTTTTGACTATGTTCTGCCAGCTGCTTGACTTAAGGGCCTACATACGCTTTAGTGCCGTAAAACGGTAACTTTCTAAAGCATACTCCTTAGAAACGGCTAGGTTAAAAGGTTTGAAAAATATATATATTTTTTATTGATTCATGTACATAATTTGGAACACAAGGTTTTTTCGTGTAATAGTTTTGCTTTAAAAAAATAATTAACAAGACGATATTTTTCGCAACTTTTGGAAACTCCTCCAAAACGACTTGGATGTTAAAACATATTTTTATACAGAAAAAATGATGGCTGGAATTACTTCATACCTAACATAGCATATGTAAATCAAATAATATTTTGCAAACAAAACTGTTCAAAAGGAGGTTCAATTTTGATATTTTGGTACCGAGCGGGCGCACGGCCAGTACTGCGTTACATTGGGGCGTATATATCACCTTAAGTGGCAGTGGGCAGGGCACATTGCTCGCAGAACGGATGGCCGATGGGGCAGAAAGGTTCTGGAGTGACGACCGCGAACCGGAAGACGTTGCGTTGGAAGGCGTCCCACCAGGTGGACCGATGACCTGGTGAAGGTTGCAGGGATCCGCTGGATGCGGGACGCACGGGACCGGTCAATATGGCGACGCTTGGGGGAGGCCTATGTCCAGCAGTGGACGTCTTGCGGCTGATATGATGATGATGATGATGATGTTCTGCCAGCTGCTACGCCCGCGTGAATGTCAATCATTGTCCCAAGGGATATTACCGGGATAAATAGTATCTAGTATGTTAATCCAGGGTGCTAGCTACCTCTATACCAAATTTTATCAATAATGGTCCAGCCGTTAGAGCGTGAAGAAGTAACAAACATAGAAATACACACACACACACTCACAAACTTTCGCCTTTATAATATAAGTGCAGTGATTTTAAAACAGGCAAAGTTCGGATAAGACCTCGTTAATGGCTGAAACATGTCACACGGGAAGATCATGATCATGAAAAGGAAAAAAGGATACTTTCCTATTCTTATTAGAGAGCAGTGGTGGCCCAGTGGTAAAGGCCGTAACTTACTGGTCGTGGATTCGAATCCAGGCAGGCACTTTACTTTGTGTTAATTATTTCATCACCACTGCTCTCAAAACGGTGAAGGAAAACATCGTGAGGAAACCGGCAGGTCGCCGAGGGCCAGCGGGGAAATTTTTGGTCCTAAAACCAAAAATTGGAAGCCATGTGACATCTACCAACTTGCACTGGGCCCGCGTGTTGAATTGCGGGCCATTCCCTCTCACAGAGAGGAGGCGTGCACGCACGCCCACACCCGCCCGTGCACGTCTCGTGTCTCCTGTGCGGGTCACAAATAAATATTTTTCTTCTTCTTCTTCTTCTTCACAAAAGACAAAATGGGAGTCTAAGTTCGGCAAAGGGGGTACATCTATTCTATTCTGTTCTTATTAGGTAATAGGGTAGTTGACAAAATAGCTATTTATGCAACTGTTACGTTATGGATGGTCTTTTAATACGAGTGCCATTTTTCGAAATAGGTGGGCACGAGTTATTAAAAGACCAATAACGTACAGTTGCATACAAGATTTTATCTACGAAGGAAGGAATAAAACACAGATATAGACAAATAAGTATTTCAGGAAGTGTGTTTAAGTATTTCATTTCTCATATACATGTCTTGATTTTGCTGGTAGTAAATTATTTGTAGCCGCAACTGCTCTATTTGTTATATCTGGTGGAGTATTTTCAATATCACTTGATGTTGAAAAGATTTTAATAAAATTTCACCCGGAGAAGAAGGCGTCGTTGAAGCAATCGTTTCGATGCCTAAAACGCCGAAACCCCGCCTGCTCCATAAGCAGGTGGGACTCCGGGGTCATGGGCGGTCAGATTGGGGACTCTGTTCGCCCACCAAGTGACTCCAGGAAAGACGGTGAAAGACCGTGCACAGCGAGGCTCAGGGGAGGTGCATTATTAATCTCCCCAGGGATGTGCCCTAACAGGCGTTGCACAGAGGGAGTTCCGGGGTGGTCTTTTGAGAGGTCACGGGGTCCCTTCTACGTGCTGAAGGTGATCACCGGGTGGTTTTAGTGAGGTAAAAATCCCACACTCCCTGGTCTTTTTCCCCAAAATTCCAGGCGCCTTTTGAAGGATACCCCCGTAAACAAAAAAAAAAGGTACCTGGCTTTATGTTCAGAATGTCTTTGCTTGTGTTTTATAATTTATGACGATTCGCATAATGCAACCCGATGTCGTTATGGGTATCATAATGAAACCGGTGTCAACTTTGTAATTCGAATATAACGAAACCGAAGTAGATAAAATATCTATTTAGTCCGTCAGTTAGAAAACCTAAAAATATTAGACCAGTATTTTTCTTTTGCTACGTAAACAAAAATTATGACGGTACAGTGCGTTGGAATATCACCTGGTGACCTAACATACAGGTTTTGTAAAAAACTTAGTTTAGGCACCAGTCTTTCCACAAATTAATTGTACAATTATATCTGTAGACTCCTTAATCTTGTCTGTAAATTTGTGTTAAGAAATAAATAAATAAATATCGTGTGACGTCACCATGTGCTACACTCTATACTGACAAAGTGACGTCATAAGCTCCTACACTTTGATGCGCTTTATCTTTGTCAATTTTTATTTATTTGATAAAACAAAAAATACGGGTTCAATATTATTTAATAATCTCACTGACGGATTAAATAGAATAATCAATTTTCTTCCTATGAAACAACCCATCCATCAACCCCCACATCACCCCATCCATATCATGATATCACTGCCTTATTATAATTGTATTCGTTCTAATTGTATGTATACTCAAATCCAAAATAACATCTTAAAACACCAAGCAGTAATTAATAATAATAAATAATTTTATTTTTGAATAATTTAGCCAGACCGGTGTGAGGTCGATGAAGCGGTCGCTAATGGTCGCCGGAAGCCCGAATCAGCCGGCAAATGAGCCGGGCACAATGCCGGATGGTGTGTACAAGATGCCAGTAATTATACTTAGGTGTTTACGCGTACTTAGGCAGTAAACTTGGGTGTTTAAGGTTGCCCTAGTCGATCATTATTTCATACAAACGTAGTCTGGCGATTACTCTACTGTTTGACGGTGTACCTTCATTCAAAATAAAAATTATTATCTGGCCCTGTATGGAAACAAAAAAGTAATATATATTTGAAAGTTATGAGCGTCGAAAGTTCCATAATTCAACACTAATTTTAATGCATCTTTGGGCGCAAATAAATACTAAAAGGAGAAGGAAAATTGCAATACGGTCACCATACAGAGATAGATTAGTAGTTCATTAATGCAAATTTACAATGTAATTTTCAACAGATACATTTAGATTAGACGTTTTTTCATGATATCCATTCGCCCAAAAGTTTGTTTATAAAATTTCGCGCGCTCGTTTTCGTCCGAAATCATCATCCATTTCGCTACAAATTTGCAAAAGTGTGTATTCGTATGCGAACTAGCTTCTTACTGCTCATCACAGCATCAATCTCTTTCGCAAGTGTTGTCGGATTAAAACGCCAAACATCGACAGCCTGTAGTAATAAACATCTAAGAACGGAAAATGCATGCAAACAAACTCAAACAGATTTAAATATTGGCAATAATACTTCTGTACATCAAGACAGCAAAACTGAAACAACCAATACTGTAACATCAACAAATCAAATTACTAATCATTCGGACAAAAGTAATTTAAAACGTAGCAAAATTTGCATCTTAAGCACCAACAACATGAATAAATTGCTTGACATTGCAGAAAAAGCTATAGATAAATGTGGACTTTGCTACTACATCACACCTCATGGAAATGCTCAAGCTCTCCTGAAAGGCATAGAAAAAAAACTGGCAAACTTCACCATGATGGACTTCTGCATTATATTGATAGGTGGCAAGGAATTCCAAATCACATGTAGTTATTATGACAGTATTTTATTATTAAGACAAGTTTTACAAGAAATCACATATATAAAAATAATTATATGCACACCAACGTATAAATTCTTCAATAATAATTATATAACTCGAGAGTGGAAACTTTCAATAACTTGTTATATCTGGATACAGCTACACATAGACATGCTTATTTTCTGGATAGTAACAAGAATTTAAGATATGATGATACCATGTTCAATAGTTGCACGGGGATGATAAATTATTCCGGCATGAAATCAATTTTTAATGATATTTATAATATGATTATTTATAATCAAAGTGTTAGTACTGAGTATGAAATATGTGGACCTGACATAAATGACAAAATGTATCTTAATGACAACTCCAATAAGTTTAAGACAACATCTGCGACTAGTACAGGGGGACAAAACTTGCAGTTTTTCTGTAATACCCTCAATATTCTGCACCAAAATATTGCCGGTTTGCTAAACAAATCAGACTTGTTGACTATTCAATTGACCTTGAAAACAAGGAACTATTGTAGACGTTCTCTGTATTAACTTCTCGTTAACAGTTGAGTGAAAGTTTTTTGTACCTTCCTGGTTTCCCGCCGCTTTCTTTTGTCGCAAAACAAATCGCGGAGGGACTTGTATTTTAGTTAGAACTGGGCATCAATATAAAGAACAGCCAGATATTGCTAAGCTCTCGATGTCAAGCGTTTTTGAAAGTTGTGGAATTGAATTGACAACTCATTCTATTATTGTAATGTGTGTTTATAGAATTCCTAAATATAATTATTTTACATTTTATGATAGGTTTGACATTGTTTTGAGTAAGTTATGCTTGTTAAATAGAAAAAAAAAGTGATTTGTGGCGATTTAAATATTGATACGTTAAAAAAGAATAAAATTACTTTGGAACTAGAAAATTTTGAACTACGTTACAACTTAACATTAAAAATAAATCAACCTACCTGGCTTAGTAGTAACATATGTACTGATCATTTTGCGCATAAAATACGAAAAGGATGTAAAGCTAAAATTATAGATCTCATCCTTTCTGATCACACGTCACAAATACTCAGGGTTCCCTTAAATAGAAGATGCCGCTTAAAATTCTGGAAAATTGTAAGAAAAGACTACTCCACAGATAACCTCAAAAAAATCCGAGAATGCATTCGGAGTTTAACTTTAAAGGATGTACACGAAAGTAACGATGCCAATATAGATTTTATGAAACGTTCTCCCTATTCTACAAACTTTGCTTCCCTGATAAAATAATAACTATTCATACTAATAAAAACGTAAAATGGGTATCTCGCGGTATAAAAAGCTGTAGTAAAAATCAAAGAAAATTACTGTGGGCGTACAGACTAAATCCTGTATTAAAAAATAAAACTAACTTTAAAAAATACTCTTTACAATATAAGAAAATAATATGACTAACACAACAAGCTCAAAATGATTACTTTATAAAAACCGCGCAGAATAAGTTAAAAGCTACATGGCAAATAGTCAATAGACCAAAAAATTACTCTCCTAAAGAACAAATAATGACCATTAATAATTGTGACCTGACCTTTTCAAAACCTATTGACATTGCAAATGCATTTAATAATTATTTTATAGATGACATTGAGAATAATATTAAAACTGATAATTAATTCAACAATAAATTGGACAATTTAACAAGGCAAACAATGTTTATGCAGCCTGTTCTAACAACCGACATTGTTTCGGCTATAAGATCACTTAAAAATACAAGTACTGATGATACTGATTTGACGGTATGTCAACAAAGGTGATAAAATTTGTAAATGAACTTATAGCACCCGTATTAGCGCTGATTAAAAAAATTAAAGATGTGCCATCATCAAATAACACCATGTTTAGTTTGTTTTCCAATAAACGGGGTAAATCGTTTATGTATATAAAAAATAAGAAAGGACCTAAAATTGAGCCCTGGGGTACCCCCATTTTAACGTTTAACTCCGACGAATTCACACCGTTTATTTGAACTAATTGCTGTCTATCATTCAAATAAGATTTAACCAAACTTAACGCTGATTGACCTAGCCCGTAACGCTCAAGTTTCAGAAGTAATGTTTCATGATTAACGCAATCAAATGCCTTCGACAGGTCACAGAAGATACCTATGGCATCCTGCGACTCTTCCCTCGCATTAAAGATGTGTTTTAATAGGGTGACACCAGCGTCAGTTGTACAACGTCCTTTGGTGAAACTATACTGTTTATCATGCAAGATGTTATTCGTATTAAAATTAATGAGCATTTGATTTATCTTCTCAAATACCTTGCTGAAAACCGGCAAGACGGATACTGGTCTATAATTATTTGTGTCTTTACTGTCACCGGATTTAAAAAGTGGTATAACCTTACTATATTTCATTTGATCCACACACAAATTGAAAATTACAGCTAAGTACGGCGCTACAGTCTGAATAATGGAGGTACAAGCTTTGAAGGACGTTTCCCACAGATCTTTAGTCGGTTTGTTACTGGGTTGTGGAGATCAGATAGGCATCCGGTAGAACTGAAAGCCAAACCCAACGTATATAACGCCAGTAGCGTAGAGAGTAGACGCCAGTAGTAGAGTAGACGTCCAGTCGCGCGCGCGTAGCCGTACGCGTCGCTTGCTTTTTGCGTCGAGCGAAATGTCCGCCACAGTAAAGTGTTCTCAGTGTAACATTGTTATTGACGAACTGTTATGTTACGTGCAAAATAAGCTGTCGACGAGTGATGACGATACCTTGATTCGCATATGTTTTTCGGCCTTCAGTAACGATGAAATCAAAAATTCAAAAGCGTTACTGTTTGAATCTGTTCCGACTAACAAAAGGAATAGGTCTATTGTCTTGGTGACTTTAACGCGCACCCTGATGAAATGTTTTATACGGACCTGATGAATTATTGTAGTGATAATCACTTCTCATGCGTTGATGTAGATAGGCTGGGATTGACGTCGAACACGTACACTTATGTCAGTGACTGTAACGGGGCTAGGCGATGGCTTGATCATTGTATCTGTACAGAATCATCTCTGAAAACTGTTCGTAGTGTGAGCATTAGATATGATGTTATGTGGTCGGATCACTACCCATTGTTGATTGAATGCGATATTAATATAATTAGGCCGAAACTAAAGCCGAGCATGTCCGATGACAATCTAGTTTTGTGGGGAGAAAAAAGCTCAAAGGCTATCTACACCTACAGACAGGAGTGTCATCGTCGATTGAGAAATATTGACTTCCCTCGCGTATTGTCTAACTGTTGTGATCGCATGTGTGGTGATTCGGACCACAATCAAATAATTGATTGCCTGTATCGGGATGTGGTATCCGCTTTAAGGGAGGCCGCCATTGCTAGCAGGGAGCCGCGAGTCTTTGGTAGGAGGCCGAAGCGCGTGGTGGGTTGGAATAAGCACGTCAGCGAGGCTCACTCGTACGCTAGGCTAAAGTTAAATGAGTGGCTTTCTTGTGGCAAACCTACGTCTGGCGTGATTTATGAGGAAATGTGTGACACTCGTAGGATCTTTAAATCTAAATTAAAGTGGTGCCAGAATCACCAAGACCAAATCCAGATGGACATCCTAGCCGAGTTGCACACTAAAAAAGACTTTCAGATCTTCTGGAAGTCAACAAAGAAGCACAACCTTAAGGCCTGGTTTGCCGGTGAGCGTCGATGGCGTGTCTGCTGAAAGGGATATTGCTAATGTTTTTAAGTCCCACTTTTGTATAGAGCCAGGCAGTATTCCACCCTCTGAGGTGCTCGATGCCGAGTCGCAGTGTACTGTCCTGGAACCAAGAGTTAAGTTCTCAGCTGCAGACTTAGCTAAGACCATAAGGGGCATGACCAGGGGTAAGTCTCCAGGCCATGACGGACTCAGCATCGAGCACCTACAGAACGCAGGTCCCCATCTGCCACGTGTTTTGGCCATGCTGTTTACGTTCTGCCTTCGCCATTCGTACTTGCCGGATGAGCTGATGAGGACGGTCTTAGTACCAATTATAAAAAATAAAACAGGTGACATATCGGATAGGTACAACTACAGGCCGATTTCATTAGCGACAGTTATCGCGAAGGTATTTGACAGCATGCTTAATGCTCAGTTAAATAAAACAATTACATTGCACGATAACCAGTTTGGGTTCAGGCCCAAATTGTCCACAGACAGTGCTATACTGAGTCTAAAGCATGCTGTCAGATATTACACGGATCGGAACACGCCTGTTTACGCCTGCTTTCTTGATCTGTCCAGGGCATTTGACCTGGTTTCGTACAAGGTGCTGTGGAAGAAATTATTCGATAGGCAAGTTGCGCCTGAAATTGTAAAAATCTTCCAGCACTGGTACGGGAACCAGGTCATTAACGTCAAATGGTCGGGAGCTCTGTCGGACTCGTATAGGTTGGAGTGCGGGGTGAGGCAGGGGGGATTGAGCTCACCAACGCTCTTTAATCTGTACATCGATGGGCTTGTTGCCGAGCTCAGCAGCCGCCATGTTGGATGCCATGTTGATGATGTTTGCTTTAACAACATTAGCTACGCTGATGACATGGTGCTGCTGAGCGCGTCAATTGGGGGACTCAGGGAGCTCATAAGCATTTGCGAAACGTACGCTCATAGACATGGCCTAAAATATAATGTAAAAAAGAGCGAGCTTATGGTCTTCAATTCGGGTTCCAAGTGTCCGTCGGAGGCTCCACCAGTAAGACTGTGCGGGGTGCCCTTGGAGCGGGTACATAGTTTTAAGTATCTGGGCCATATTGTGACGTCCGACCTGAAGGACGACGCTGATATCGAGCGAGAAAGGAGGGCGCTGTCGATTAGGGCGAATATGATTTCCCGCAGGTTTGCTCGTAGCTCCAAGGAAGTAAAGATCACCTTGTTTCGAGCGTACTACACATCTTTTTATACGAGTAGTCTGTGGGTTTCATATTTGCAGAAGTCTTACAGCGCTCTCCGCGTTCAACATAATAACGCGCTGAGGGCGCTGCTGCGGCTGCCACGCTTCTGCAGCGCTTCGGGTATGTTCGCAAGTGTCCGCGTTGACTGTTTTTATGCCAGCATGCGCAAGACCAACATGCACCCGTGTATCGCGCGTGGGGCAGGTAAACTTTTTAATATATATCTTTTTAATGTCTTACAATTTTATTATATCAATTTTTTATAACTTTCTGACAATTTTGTATATTTTTATTTTCATAATTAATTGAAATTTTTGCTGACATGTTTATTAATATTATGATAGTATAGCTGACATTTAAATTTTGGATGTTTCTTATTTTAATGATGTAGTCTAATGCTAATGAATGACATTTTATTTTAATTTCTAATGGATCAATTTTTATGTAATGTTTATGAATGTAATATTATGGACTAAGGTGTCTGAAAATAAATGAATTATTATTATTATAAGTATGTACGTACTTGGGAAAAGGCTATATAGATAGGAAAATTACCTGACGTTAACAAATAAATATTTCAGACGAACTGATCCTTCTGAACACAATTCTTCGCGCGCCGGATGCTCTGCCGTCAACCGAAGCATGGCTTCCGATTATAGGCATCGGCGCCCGCAATTTCGATTTTTCATGTTTTAAACGATGCTAAATTGGTCTAGCAACTTTCATGGGGAAGTTCAGACTCAATCAGGCTCTGAATTTGGAGGACGGTAAGTAGTAGATATGAAGTTTATTGCATCGCGTTCCTTATTACTGAGGATCGTGATTCCCCGATCTTCGTGGAAACAACTTCTCCTTCAGCAATTTGCGCTACTTGTTTCTGCCTTGGAGGGCATCGTGCGCCTTGGTATTTAACGGTGAGCCGACTTGGTCTGACAATTTGATTGAACTTCAACCTCTCGGATATTGCCCTTCGATCTTGCTATCAGCTGTTCGAGGTTCGAGTGTATCGCCATAGATAAGTTGAGAGTAACCTACAAAGTTAATCGTAGTGGTTAATCCTCCCGCCTTCTCAGAATGAAAATCATTCACGGATCGACGTCAGCAAGCGTTGCTTTACCTTGAAAATCGATCTGGAAGGCTGTTATTATTTAGCCATAGGCTCATTGCATCATCATATCAACCGAAAGACGTCCACTGCTAGATATAGGCCTCCTCCAAGCGTCGCCCCATTGACTGGTCCCGTGCGACTCGCATTCATCGGACTGCCGCCACATTCATCAGGTCATCTTTCCACCTGGTGGGAGGCCTTCCAACGCAGCGTCTTCCGGTTCGCGTTCTCCAGAACTTTTCAGCCTCATCGACCATCCGTCCTGCGAGTAATGTGCCCTGCCCGCTGCCACTTTACTTTGGAAATTCTTCTTGATATGTCGGTAACCCTGGTTCTCTTGCGGATCTCAAAATTTCTGATTCAATCACGCAAGGAAACTCCATGTTATTTATTTCATTACAAGAAGAAAAATATCTCTGTTTTAATAATTTTTCCTTGTAATTTTATACCCGCAACATTTTCTAAAAGCACAATACGGTTTCATATTACGTCCCAATCATAAACAACCGACGTAA
Source organism: Orthosia cruda (assembly GCA_964057195.1). Lineage (NCBI taxonomy): Eukaryota > Metazoa > Arthropoda > Insecta > Lepidoptera > Noctuidae > Orthosia > Orthosia cruda. The sequence continues at coordinate 15,730,527 of OZ059849.1, forward strand.
ACCATGATATCAGGAAGGGGTACAGGGTATCCTCTGGGACACAGATTCATCCCTATCACTTCGCAATCCTAAAGGAACCAATACTTTTGTAATAATATGCTTGTGGTGTAGATTTAATCATGTTTATGAAGGATTTGTTGGAAATAGGGACCCGTTTTGGCTATTATTTTGTAGTCATAATGGGCTACTCTTTAATTTAAACATTTAGAAGACGGTATTAATGCTTCTTTTCCTCGTAAACCTATAAGAAGCTTGTAAATCCTGGGGTCATTAATTTCTCTAAACATTTCGCTTATTTCTTCTAAGAATAAAAGCAAAAAATATACCAAAGTTACGCAGAAATCCCCTAAGGAAGTGTAAGTTACAAAGTATTAAGATATTTTTTAGAAAATGTAAATATTTTTTTAAGGTTCTGTAGAAAGGCAACAAAACCCTTCGAAATTAAATATAAATCTGGGAATCTTATTACAATATCTCTATTGCCTGATAGCAGCTAGCGCCGCCTCTTGCTCTATGTACGGGTCCAGGGGAATTATATGTAGGGCTATCTCGATGGCTGCTGTTGGGGTGGTTCTCATGTAGCCGGTGATAGCTGGCCTATCGCTGGAACCGTTGGAGTCGGGTGATGGTGGTCGAGAGTTCTGTCCTAGTCCACCAAACCAGAGCACCATAAGCCAACATTGGCCTGATCACCGCTGTGTATAGCCAGAGAGTAATCTTTGGAGACAGCCCCCATGTTTTTCCAAACATTTTTTTTACACTGGTAGAGTGCGATTGTGCATTTGTTGAGTTTGTAGTCAAGATGCTTGTTCCAGAGCAATTTGCTATCAAGAATTACCCCCAAGTACTTGACCTCCGCTTTAAGTGTTAATTCTGTGTTGAAAAGTTTTGGAAGCCTAAGCGGACCAAAACTTCGTTTGTTAGGGAACATTATTAGTTCCGTTTTTACGGGGTTAACCGACAGTTCGTGCTTTGTGCACCAGCTCTCGATTATTTTGAAGGCCTTTCTCATGAGATCACATAAGATGCCCTCAAATTTCTCCGACATTATAATTGCTATGTCATCTGCGTATCCTACCGAGTAAAGACTGCTGGCGTTGAGCTCTGCAATGAGCTCATTTACGACTAAATTCCACAGAAGTGGTGACAGCACCCCACCTTGTGGGCAGCCCCTACTCACGATTTCTCGTATGGTAATGTTCACAATAAATTGAATAGCACGGTTTTTTAGCATGTTGTTAATCCATTCTACGAGCGTCGGCGCAACACCGTGCGTGTTGAGTGCCTGACCGATGCTGGACAAGTTAGTTTTGTCGAATGCACCTTCGATATCAATGAAGGCGCCTAGGGTTGGATTTTTGTTTTTGAGAGCATTTCCTACGCATGAGACTACGCTGTGGGGCGCTAGAGCGGAGTAGTTCGCTAGTTTCTGCGTCGTTTGTTGTATAAGTGTTATCTGGTTTTCTCAGGCATCCTATAGAAAGGTCTGTCTCTTGAGCAAGACATGTTTTGACCCTCATTGCCTGGTTTTTGTTTTCAATGTTAGTACAAAAACGCCTCCAACTTGACTAATAATCTATCGCTGTGTAAATTCCATCTAGATCCGTTCAGCCTTTTTAGAATGATTGAGTACAATCCATACACATCCATACAAACATTCGCATTTATAATATTAGTAAGATTTGATGTTTTTCATACCTTGGGTTGGTTTGAGAGAAGAAGCTTATAACTCCATTGCCATAATGACATACTAGCTGTTGCCCGCAACTTCGTCTGCGTAGCATTAGTACTAATAATTTAATTAATAGTACTAATTTTATATTTAACTAGTTTCTGCCAGCGGCTTCGCCCGCGTGTATTATACATTTAAATCTTCCTCTTGAATCACTCTATCTATTAAAAAAACCGCATCAAAATCCGTTGCGTAGTTTTAAAGATCTAAGCATACGTAGGGACAGACAGCGGGAAGCGACTTTGTTTTATTCTATGTAAGGATTTAAACTAAATTAGTAGCCCTTAACCCTTACCTACTACTACCTAACCTAACCCAACCAACCCCCTTAACCCTTAGTTCACTTCCTGAACTAAGGGTTAAGGGGGTTGGTTGGGGTTATGTTTGCATGTTGAACTAATAATTTATCAGGTATGACGCGGCCCACACACCTACACTATTATTGCGTGATATAAAATTAGTGCTCAACGCCAGCAGTCTTTACTCGGTAGGATACGCAGATGACATAGCAATTATAATGTCGGAGAAATTTGAGGGCATCTTATGTGATCTCATGAGAAAGGCCTTCAAAATAATCGAGAGCTGGTGCACAAAGCACGAACTGTCGGTTAACCCCGTAAAAACGGAACTAATAATGTTCCCTAACAAACGAAGTTTTGGTCCGCTTAGGCTTCCAAAACTTTTCAACACAGAATTAACACTTAAAGCGGAGGTCAAGTACTTGGGGGTAATTCTTGATAGCAAATTGCTCTGGAACAAGCATCTTGACTACAAACTCAACAAATGCACAATCGCACTCTACCAGTGTAAAAAAAATGTTTGGAAAAACATGGGGGCTGTCTCCAAAGATTACTCTCTGGCTATACACAGCGGTGATCAGGCCAATGTTGGCTTATGGTGCTCTGGTTTGGTGGACTAGGACAGAACTCTCGACCACCATCACCCGACTCCAACGGTTCCAGCGATAGGCCAGCTATCACCGGCTACATGAGAACCACCCCAACAGCAGCCATCGAGATAGCCCTACATATAATTCCCCTGGACCCGTACATAGAGCAAGAGGCGGCGCTAGCTGCTATCAGGCAATAGAGATATTGTAATAAGATTCCCAGATTTATATTTAATTTCGAAGGGTTTTGTTGCCTTTCTACAGAACCTTAAAAAAATATTTACATTTTCTAAAAAATATCTTAATACTTTGTAACTTACACTTCCTTAGGGGATTTCTGCGTAACTTTGGTATATTTTTTGCTTTTATTCTTAGAAGAAATAAGCGAAATGTTTAGAGAAATTAATGACCCCAGGATTTACAAGCTTCTTATAGGTTTACGAGGAAAAGAAGCATTAATACCGTCTTCTAAATGTTTAAATTAAAGAGTAGCCCATTATGACTACAAAATAATAGCCAAAACGGGTCCCTATTTCCAACAAATCCTTCATAAACATGATTAAATCTACACCACAAGCATATTATTACAAAAGTATTGGTTCCTTTAGGATTGCGAAGTGATAGGGATGAATCTGTGTCCCAGAGGATACCCTGTACCCCCTCCTGATATCATGGTTTACGTCGGTTGTTTATGATTGGGACGTAATATGAAACCGTATTGTGCTTTTAGAAAATGTTGCGGGTATAAAATTACAAGGAAAAATTATTAAAACAGAGATATTTTTCTTCTTGTAATGAAATAAATAACATGGAGTTTCCTTGCGTGATTGAATCAGAAATTTTGAGATCCGCAAGAGAACCAGGGTTACCGACATATCAAGAAGAATTTCCAAAGTAAAGTGGCAGCGGGCAGGGCACATTACTCGCAGGACGGATGGTCGATGAGGCTGAAAAGTTCTGGAGAACGCGAACCGGAAGACGCTGCGTTGGAAGGCCTCCCACCAGGTGGAAAGATGACCTGGTGAATGTGGCGGCAGTCCGATGAATGCGAGTCGCACGGGACCAGTCAATGGGGCGACGCTTGGAGGAGGCCTATATCTAGCAGTGGACGTCTTTCGGTTGATATGATGATGCAATGAGCCTATGGCTAAATAATAACAGCCTTCCAGATCGATTTTCAAGGTAAAGCAACGCTTGCTGGCGTCGATCCGTGAATGATTTTCATTCTGAGAAGGCGCAAGGATTGATCACCACGATTAACTTTGTAGTTTAGTTACAATCAACTTATCAATGGCGATATACTCGAACCTCGAACAGCTGATAGCAAGATCGAAGGGCAATATCCGAGACGTTGAAGTCCAATCAAATTGTCAGATCAAGACCGCTCATCGTTAAATACCAAGCTGCGCGATGCCCTCCAAAACATAAACAGGTAGCGCAAATTGGTGAAGGAGAAGTTGTTTCCACGAAGATCGGGGAATCACGATCCCCATTATTAAGGAGCACGGTGCAATAAACTTCACTTCTACTCCTTAACCAACCCCCAAAAACGCTATTACGTGTAAAATCAGAGCCTGATTGAGTCTGAACTTCCCCATGAAAGTTGCTAGACCAATTTAGCATCGTTTAAAACATGAAAAATCGAAATTGCGGGCGCCGATGCCTATAATCGGAAGCCATGCTTCGGTTGACGGCAGAGCATCCGGCACGCGAAGAATTGTGTTCAGAAGGATCAGTTCGTCTTAAATATTTATTTGTTAACGTCAAGTAATTTTCCTATCTATATAGCCTTTTCCCAACTACGTACATACTTATATACGTTGGCTTCCAGTTCTACCGGATGCCTATCTGATCTCCACAACCCAGTAACTGGGTAATATCATATCCTTTCGGTAAGACTGGTGTCAGATTGCCTAGCTTCTGTCTATCCTCCTTTATTCTTTTTTGATTAATTTCGTTGCAGGGTCCAAGACAGTTACATTAATACTCCACAACTTCGTCGAGCTTCATTCCCTCGGCGCTTTTCTGGTGGTCGCCACTGTTGATTCTGGCTTTCATTCAGGAGTTGTATTGGTTTGGGAATAGTGCGGTGGGAATATCCGTAGTACTACATATGCCATAATAATCTGTTCTCAAGAGAATATACATAGAGAGAGAAACCAGAGGTAAATCTTATTCTTAGTGGATGTAATCAAAGTCATGGCATCCTACAAAGTGCACTCCAAACTTGTTCTGGATGCTATCCAAACAGGCTAACAGCTTAGCAGCAGCAGGCTTAAACAGGCTCGGAAAGCATAACAAAATAAGACTGATGTGGTCCCTGGGCATAAAGGAATCCATGGCATTTTAACGAAATGGCAGATGAACTGGCAAGAGAGGGCTTAGCAAATGATTTTGTGGGTCCAGAACCATGTGTAGGCATTTCTATGTGTCTCGTGAAAGCCACATGCAGGCAGTTTGCAGACCACATTCGACAAACACACTAGTTACACAATAAATTTTTGGGTTCTACGTTCAAAGCATGGGAATGCATTTGGAATATGAGCAGGGGGCAAATCCGCTACCTGCTTGGGGCCTTCACTGGCCACTGTGGAACTAATGACATGCTCATGAATATGGGTCTTACCACGACACCCATGTGCAGGTATTGCGGGGAATATACGGAACGCATGGACCTTCACACACCTTCTATGCACATACAAGGCACTGGCTAGTAAGCGAATGATTCTCCAAGTAAATTATCAGACTTGGTTTTAAATTCAAATTCACAATTTTTTTAAGTAGAAGAACTGCTATACGATTCTTGTTTTTTTTTTACATATTATGTTTTTGATGGGATATATATTACACGAGCCCCTTCATCAGTAAACCAAAGTGAAAAATTGGAAGTTGAACTTCTGCAAATAGCCTGAGAGTCGCCTCTCTCGTGATCTCAACAACTTCACGAGATTTTCACACGCATTTACACAAGCAAATACGGGGGAAATTGCGCTTTTTTGTTTAAGCGCTACTACTACTTTGCATGGGAGACATTCTCTTCCAGTGTCACTGAATATATTTTATTCTAGGATGGTTTCTTATTTCGAACAGAATTGAAGTAGTTAACTAAAATACATATTATGATCTATATTACAAACTTATTATAATACTAGCTTCTGGCAGCGAGTTTGCCCGCGCAGAAGTTGAAAATGATCCCAAGGAAACATACTCCAGGAATAAGAATTAACTTATGTCCTATTCCAGACTATAATCTATCTCTGTGCCAAATTTCATCCAGATCCGTTCAGCCGTTCTGGCATGATCGAGTAACAAACTTGTCATCGATCCATCTAAACTTTCGCATTTATTATATTTGTATTTATATTTCTTTGACAAACTCGTGACCCTAGGGTCCTGGTCCTTTGAATGGCGTGCGAGGAGCCGAAGCCAACTCGCAGAGGCCCCGTTAGGCATGTATCAGGAAATGTGGAACCAACCGATGATTATCCTTGTATGCACTACGCAACTACACCCAAGGACAATCCCCGATTGCAAAATATGGAGAAAAATGTGGGCTTTGGACTTGGTAGGTTTAGTGGATCGATTGCCCAAAACTATAGGAGGACTACCGGCCCCTGCCCGATCACTGTTGAACTACATGGCTATAAAATGGCACGGGGTGACTTGCACACACAATTAATGGGCCCCCAATAAAGGGTCGCTAGCACTTTAGTTTTTATTATATTGTAAAAGCGCGTATAAAAAGAGAAAGGAGTCATTGTGCATCAAAAAATTCGTCCGACACTGCTGTCAATTGGAAAAGAGCCCAGAACGCTGGCAGCAAGAAAAAAATAATGAATGACCATGCTTATTCTTTGGCCTGTCAACTCATCACGTGACCAGAAGGACCTCTGGTCACGTTAAGAGTCGACTAAATGTTTAACTTATTTATTTATTGGTTTACCCTCGCACTGGAACGCCTTGCAGCAATTACACCAATGGAGCAAAATCATAATAATAAACTCACTATAAGTCCAGATTTCCTCACGATGTTTTCCTTCACCTTTGTCAGTGTGTGTAAACGCCTGAGCCAGCATGCATATGCCTTACGCAATCTCGCAAAGGAGGTACACCAAAAAGTTTTGGTCACGGCGTACCATGCATATGTTACATCTACGTTACGCTACGGGATCATATACTGGGGTAACTCCACGAATATGGAGACGGTATTTAGAGCGCAAAAAAGATGTGTTAGGGCGATATGCGGTATACAAAGCACGGAAAGCTGTAAACCGTTCTTTGCGTATTTCCGAATTTTAACAGTACCATGTCTGTACATATTCGAAGTAGCTGTCTTTGTTAAAACAAATTTTCACTTGTTTGGAAAACTTCACAGCGCAAGACACAAAAATAAAATAAGCGGTAGACAGCACAAAAAAACAGTGTTTCATAAAAACTTCACAGGAATGGCTCCACAAATTTATAATAAACTACCAAATTCTTTGTTAAATATTAATGACATCAATGTATTTAAAAAACAATTGAATAATTTACTGCTAAGCATGACATACTACACAGTACATGAGTACTTGTTGGACAGAAAATTATCTGTTCAGGTGTGATTGGGGTGGATACTTGGGTCCGATTTGTTTACTTATTATTTTGTTAATTATTAAGACATTGTATAATTTGACATTACTTCTCAATTTTTTAATTTATGACATTGTCTACGTCTTAGAATTTTAATATTAATTTATGACATTGTATACGTTCAAATTTTATCTATGACATATCATACATCTGATTTCTTTCATTTATAACATCGTCCAGTATTTTAATGTATGATTTTGGATATAGTTTTAATTTTTGACATTGGATGCGTTTTCATTTTAAATTTATGACATATTATACCATTTTTTAATTTATGACATTTTATATATATATTTAAATTTATGACATTGAATAAGTTTTAGTTTTTTTAATAATGACATTTTATACATTTTTTTTTAAATTTATGTCGTTGATCACGTTTTAGATTTTTATTTTTTATTAATGACATATACGTTCAATTGTAATTTTAGTTTAATTTATAACATTGTATTATTTGAATTATTATTGTAACTATAATTTTGCAAGCCTAAATTGGTGGAACACGGTTGACTGCGCATTCATCTGACATCTGGAAGTGTATTTTTATGTACTGTGTTGAGCAATAAATGAATTTGAATTTCAGCGACGTCCATGATAAACATGGAAAGTACATATGAATTGAAATCACATTGGTACTTGCCGGGATTCGAACCCACGACCTCAAGCACAAGAGGCGATGTCTTAGCCATTGGGCCACCACGACATAACGGAAGAACGAAATAATCTATGAGCACTCGGACCCCATAAGTTATAATTTCTCTTTTACATAGCTCAAAGGCATCTTATCTCACACATTTCTAGATGTTGTAGTTTTTTCAACTTCGGAGATTCTATGGTCAGGATACACGACGACACTTACACTCGACACAAATGTCGACACTGATGTCGATTGCGTCCACACGGTAAGCAATTTTTTGTGTCGACATTGGTGTAAAAGTAAGTGTATTTGGCTGTCTATTCGAACCGCGCATACACTGACTGCAATTCAGTGTCGTACATTCTTTCGCCATGAATCGATGTGCTGCTGCCGCGGTTGTCGCTATATCTGTTTCAATTAAAGTTCGTCATCGTAAAAAGAGATCGATATTTAAACTTGTAAAATATTCCCACGTGCTTACATAATTTTCATCTGTGCCTTATCCGCTCTTCTTTTTTTTTAGTTTTCTTAATTCATTATTAAATTGCGTTCGTAAATTGTGCAATTTTCTATTTATTTCTAATGCAGTAGTATTACATTGTTCTGCCAAACTATATATCGCTGTCCGTCTATATCTATCCGTGTTTTTGATATTTTCCATAATTCTGACAGCGCTTCGTAATATGAAACAACGATTTTATTTCCTTTCCAGTCCACGCGCGTGACGTCATGTTGGTCTAGCTAAAAATTTCGCACAGGTTCGAAATTAGGGATACTCGTGTTGGACACTGCACACGACTTGTCTCCACGGTTGCGACTTCGACACTGAGCGACACCGCACACTACACCTGCAACTAAGCGTCGCGGTAGTGGACACACAAAGACAGTCGATGTATACACTCGAGTGTCGAGTGTCAGTGTCGTCGTGTTAAGATATGGATACCTATTGCAACTTAGGAGCAAAGGAGAATGCTCATGGATGTATGGAATCCCGTACCATGATGCATCAAAATTAAACTTAGTTTTTTATAGACTACACTAATCATGTCTTCCTCTTACAAAAGTTCCTTTTGAAAACAACACCCGGATTTCGGAGTTATTTTATAAAATCTAAAATAACCTAAAATTTGGTCTATTTTGTACGACGCTACCAACGACGTAATTTATATAGACACGATATACATGGATGTTATAGTTATTTCTTACACAAAAGAAACGATTACTGGTTCGTCTTTTCATCAAAAATCGATTCTATTAGATACATTCTATCTACATCTTTATGACCGGCTGTGAACGGCCAATTAACCATAGATAAAATAATGATAATCTTTTAAATAAAGATTCTATGAGATTCTATTATATTCTAGTTTATTTTTAATTAATGTAGAATCGGCTAAGTATATTTTTTTAAAGTGATCATGACTCTTTAAAAAATCAAGGGTAAGTTAATCACATCATGTGAAACGGAACGTCATTTAAAGGGAGTAGTATAACAATATCCATACTTTTAAACTCAACATTAAATTCCCTATTCACAAATCAAATCCCCGACGCGTAATGTCGTAAAAAAATATGAAACTAATTACTATATAATTTTGGTCTTGATGCGTGAGACTTTTTGGTACCACTTTTGGTCATTCTCCTTTGTCTAGCAAAAAGACAAAGAAAAAAAAGAATGTTAAATATGATTCTAAATACGTCTTCTTCTTATACCTTGTGTTACTTCCTGAAGGTCGTGCCCGTCTTGGAAGTCTTCGTCTTCGGCTCTTCTCAGAGCAGTGGTCACCGTGAGTCAAGGCTGCAAGCAAGCGCCCTGTCCTGTTCAGACGTCGCGTGGTCTTTTACCATCCATTATTCTTACTACATCCAGTTTTCCAGGTTGTTTGGCTGACTGCGCGCAATGTGACCAAAGTAACTTAGGACGCGTTGGTAGCAGATCATGGAGAGTCTGGTTTTGATGTTCAACTGGTTGAGAATGGATTTATTCGTGCTAAATACGTATGACACAATATTTGATACAAGGTTCGTCTCAAAGTGATATTCTGGACAACAACATAAATATTATTTTCAACACACTTGCTCATAAAGTGGCTCTAATTTCACCGCAATTAGGCACATAATGACACCTGTTATCAAACTGTGACTTTTTCATTACTATTATTCACAAGTGGGATAAAGAGCTTTTTATTTTTATTTATTGGTTGAGTTGCTTCGTTTAAAAAAAAGTTTCGATACAAAAAAGATCGTGCTCAATAGTACAAATGCAACACATTTCATGCAACGTCGTATTTAAATAGATAATTTCAACTTATACGTGTTTAATAAATAAAACTTTCACTTAAATATAACTTTTGTTTTTGTCTGTAGTAAAGAAAACTTGAAATTCCCCATTTTGTACGTGGCTAAAACGCTATCCGCGAAAAGCCAAAAAAAAGATAACTCATTATTTTTAGTCTATGGTCGATCGCCATTGTTAGATGCGCGCGCATAGGAAAACTAATTAATTCTGCCCGCCATTGCGAAAAATTTTCACAACTCGTTTTCACTGTTGGAAATGATTTTTTAGTATTATTTTCTTCACAAGTGTTTTGAAAAACGTCGTATGATACACGTGTGTATTGATGATTACCGTCCTCGGCTCTCTTAAGACCCTCACCTAACGGCTCGGGTCTCAATGGCGCCTCAGCGGTAATCACCAACATTACACACTTGTACCATAATGTACTATTTGTTGTTAACGAGTTTTATTGAGAACCAATGTCTCTCACAGTACCTTATCTTATCAGAAATCAATATTGTAAATCCTCTGGAACCATACAGTGTATGTCACGCCACCATTTTTCAAAAATTCTTGATGTTACCATTTACCCGTCACGGATTAAAAAAGGAACATTTCACACCGATTGATCCGGACACATCCCGGTATTGTAGCTAACCACTTGTTATATGTTCGACGAAAACCGCTCTTACTGCTTTGAAATAAGGGTAATGTCGAAGCTATGAACGTGCGGTTGGCTGTACAATAACAGGTCAGGTTGACGAGAGACGGCATAAGTCTACAAATCAACCAATAATCCTTGGATTGAGGTACAACCGGCGTCACAGGACTGTGACGGGTACGGAGGGGCTATGAAACAAGCGGATCAAGTAGGGAATGGACTACGTAATATAAATCTACTAGTTTTTGCCAGCGGATTCGCCCGCGTTTAAAGTGTTTCTTATCGCAAGGAGACATTATACCGGGAAGAAAAGTAGCCTATTTGCAATTTCAGACTGTAATCTATCTCTGTGCCAAATTTAAATATGATCCGTTCAGCCATTTTAGCATGATTGAGTTACAAAGATCCATTCATCCATCCATCCGTCCAAACTTTCGCATTTATAATATTAGCAGAATTGTATGGTATAGGCAAAGTCGAATTTTAATAGCGTTAATTTTCTAATGGTGAACAAACAATACATGAAAAAATGGAAAGTAAGAGATATCGTGACAATTTGATAGCGCTTGGAAAACCCATAAATGTCTGATATTAATCGCTATGGCGCCGCTTTCGTTGGTAAAATGTCGCTTGTCATATCATATGAAGCAAATGGCGGCATCAAAGATGTGATACGAACGAGTATTGTGTGTGATAAAGTTCAAAGTAATCACCATTTTCGTATGCTGATTTTAACACAGTCAACCGTAAATCTTCCGATTATTTACTTATCATCAAATAGAAAATAAACTTGACAAATAAAAAAAAAAACGCAAGCATTTTGGCTTACCGAGCATTGTCATCCAAACCAAACGTGTATGCAAAATGTCATCTTAATCGGTTGAGGATAAATGCTTTAAAATTCAGTTGCAAGATTTGACCCGAACACACTTACATACATACATTGCAAGTTAATAAAAAGCTTGTAACAAATGTATTCACCATATGGGTTTTGTTACGAAAACTATTTTGCCATCTCTTACAAAGGCCCACACGAAAAAAATAATTGTATCTCTTGCATATATTTATATCTGCTGGTTTCGTAGCCAAACATTGATTGAACCCACATCCAACCATATTTGACACCTTCCCGTTCGACTCCATCTTTCACACCGTCGATAATTTATTGCTTCTCTTTGTTATTTATTTATAACCACGTATGTCCATAGAGATAGAAGATAGACTGAGAATGACCTAACCTAGCAAAAACCGTGATATAATGCGTGACTTGGCTAGCACAGAGGCCGTGCTCGCCCGGCTGGCATTAGTAACGTCGTAAAATTTGATTCTTACACTATCCTGTGGTATAATAATACAGCCTGTGTTTTTTCTAAACATCGGATTCAAGACCTGGCTATGAATATTGATTTTAATCAAAATCCAAATATGCAATTTTAGTTTTCATCAAAATCGGCCTCGGGACTCCTTTCATTTTCGCTATTCCTCATACTTTCGGATTTTCCCATCAACTCCCACTTGAAAACCTGAGTAAACTAAATATTTTGCCGAAGCCTGCTCTGTCTCTTTCTCTTCTTCTTCGTTTCGCTCTTGACAGAGCGGTTGTGGTCACGATGAATTTTATCCGATCGCTGGTGTTCTTGTCACGCCTTATAATCTCTCTCCATTTGGCTCTGTTAGATGAAAGCTTGGCGCAGTCATGGACAGGACCTCCAACTGCAGATTGAATTTGGTCGTTCCACCTAATCGGTGACCTTTCGTGTGGCCTGTTACCTGCATCATCAGATGCTCAAGGGAGTCGTTATTCCGCCTCGAGACATGTCCTAAGAATTTCAGTTTACGATACTGTACTATTGCTAATAGACGCTGCTTGATGCCGAGTTCTTGGAGTACGGAGAAGTTTTGTGCGGTATTCTGTCCATGAAATACCAAGCATTCTTCTCCAGCACGACATTTCTATACTGTCTATTTTTACCGTAAATGTGACAAAACGTTCATATCCAATTCAAAAATAACAAATTCGACTTTTAATAATTTGATGTCACCCACAGACCGGCACTCAATTGGCTCCCTAGCCATTAGCTAATTGCCATTGGTCGCGACTGGCCACAACTCAGGACGCGTTCACACAAACGCGATTTTCCTACACACTGTTCTTTACTCAGAAACATAAGAATTTATACTACGAGTAGATACGTACAAAGCGTTTTGCGAATACTTTCATTGAGCGCACAGCTAAGGAGTCGAATTCCCTGCCGGAGTCTTTTTTTCCTGATAGCTACAATCTTGGGGTCTTTAAATCAAGAGTGAATTGGTTACTTCTAGGCTGGCGTGCTTCACCGTCGACCACATCATCGCTTACCATCAGGCAAGGTAGTGGTCAAAAGAGAGCATATCGTAAAAAAAACCGTCTTGTTACAACGTACGAGTATAATGCTTAATGACCAAGCTCGCTACATGAATGGCAACCACGTCGTACCCTCTTAGCACATATAGAGTATGTATGTTATAATGAGAAGCATAAAGGTGACTGCAAAGGCGGGTACAGACATTGCGAGGCATACGCAGCGCACGGCGCTCATCGCATGCTTCGCAATGTGTAGAGTTCATATTTGTGGTGAGGCTTGTGGTTTTATATATGTATTTTCAATACAGTTGTTAAACATGGCGTACTTTCAGAGGCTATAATTATGATTCGAAAATTAAATCTTTCGCATAGGCATCTTTCTATTACGCGGTCGTGACTTTTGTTTACGCGGTCGTGACTTTTGTTTACGAGCTCGATCATTAGTTTTGCAGTTAAGTTTTAAATGTTTTAGTCAATTTAAAAAAGTTTAGTAGCAAGGAGTTTTCATACTTAAAATAAAATGGGATTTTATTCGAGGACAAAATGAATGAGTCCGTACGTCTTAGCATAAAATTCTCAAAAGTTTATTAAATGGTTGTTTAATATATTGAATTAACATTTTTAATTTCATTATTTTCACATAAACATTTGTCAAAAATCGAATAGGCTGTATAGGCTGTTTTCGTTGTAAAATTGGTTTCTCTAACTCTATCTCTAACTCTGTCTCTATCTCTAACTCTAACTCTATCTCTAACTCTGTCTCTATCTCTAACTCTATCTCTAACTCTATCTCTAACTCTATCTCTAACTCTATCTCTAACTCTATCTCTAACTCTATCTCTATCTATAACTCTATCCCTAACTCTACCTCTAACTCTATCTCTAACTCTATCTCTGACTCTATCTCTAACTCTATCTCTAACTCTATCTCTAACTCTGTCTCTATCTCTAACTCTAAGTTTGTATAACTCTATCTCTAACTCTGTCTCTATCTCTATCTCTAACTCTATCTAAGTTTGTATAACTCTATCTCTAACTCTATCTCTAACTCTATCTCTAACTCTATCTCTAACTCTAACTCTATCTCTAACTCTATCTCTAACTCTATCTCTAACTCTATCTCTAACTCTATCTCTAACTATATCTCTAACTCTATCTCTAATTCTATGTCTAACTCTATCTCTAACTCTATCTCTAACTCTAACTCTATCTCTAACTCTATCTCTATCTCTAACTCTATCTCTAACTCTATCTCTAACTCTATCTCTAACTCTATCTCTATCTCGATCTCTATCTCGATCTCTAACTCTATCTCTAACTCTATCTCTATTTCGATCTCTATCTCTATCTCTAACTGTTCTCTATCTCTAACTCTGTTCTCTGCTCCACTGTTTTCAGTATAAAATAAAATAAGCTTTTTAGAGGAGGAATGGTATATTTTTTTTTCTTTTGTGTGATGAATTATATCTTTTTTTTAATATGAGTTCAAGTACAAGTGATGAAATGGAAGTAACTCCACCCGATATTTTATCTGAGGCAAACACTGCGCAAGATGAAATTTTGCCTCCCTAATCTCGAGAAAGATATATGGTGACTTACGTTAATTTTATTTTATGGAAAAATAAAATTTAATTCTTTGACTTGTTTTTACTATTTCCCACAACTGTATTGAAAAACGTCGTGTGATACACGGGTGTGTAGGTTATTGCAAACTCGTGTCATTAAAAACCCTCGCCTTCGGCTCGGGCTTGTTAATGACAGCTCGTTTGCAATAACCTACTTTCCACCCTTGTATCACAATGTACTATTATATCGACGCGTGCGCGGCGCATGCCTCAGAATGTCTGTATCCACCTCAAGACGCATAAGCGATATCACCGTACGATGAAATTCTTGTCATGTGTGGCCTAGTGGCTAAGACCTCGTCTCTCGTGCTTGAGGTCGTTGGTTCTAATCCAGGCAAGTAACAATGTACCTTTTTCAAATTCATGTGTACTTTCTAAGTTTATCTTGGACATCGCTGACAAAGGTGGAGGAAAACATCGTGAGGAAACCTGGACTTATGGTTAATATAAGTTTGAAATCGCCAACCAGTCTTGAGCAAGCGTGGTGATCAATGTCCATATCTTCTCTTTCTATTATTATTGTGTGCATGCGCCCTTACCGTTCACCAATCGAATGAGGTTCGAATTTTAAATCATAAAGTAATTGAAACTTTTTTGAATGTTTTTACGAAACGAATTTCGTTAGTAATTTATGTCAGTTATTTTAAAGGATTGCTTTCATTTGGAAAATTCTAATGAATTAATTCACGACAAATATCAATTTGCCCAGCTTTTTTCCACCGATGTTGGGGTCAGACTCCAGTCTAAACGGATGTAGAGTGCCAGTATTTTACATGGAGCGACTGCATATCTGACCTCCTCAACCCAGTAACTGGGTAATACGATATCACTTTGGCAAGACTGGTGCCAGATTTCCTGGCTTCTGAGTATCCGTCGACTGATGACTGACGAAGATGTAGAAATGACAGCCGAGAACAAACGGCTATATGGAATAATAGCTGCCATTGGCAGCAAAATTTTCAAATGTCTGGTCAAAATACTCTATAAGTTATATAAGTTTTTAAGCTGACATGGTCACAATCATTAGAATTAATATTTGTTTCGGGATATTTACCATGTATATTTAGTTTTTTGTTGAGAGCTCGATATTTCGGCACCGTTACAAGCGCCATGATCACGAGAACTAACAGCTATTATTTCTTATATTTTAAGCTATAATTCATAATCATATCTTCTTTTGTTCGGAAGATATGATATGAGCAGCTGGTATGCGGTTCAAAAACTTATAGAGTATTTGTGACCAGACATTTGAAAATTTTGCTGCCAATGGCAGCTATTATTCCTTAATTTTTGAGCTATCATAACTTCTTTTGTTCGGAAGATATGACATGACAGCTGGGGTGACGTCACTCCAGCTTACACATACTTGTCGGTTTCTTTTTCTCTACGTTTTCTTTCTACATTTAGGTTGTAGTACTCTAGTGGGTAGTGAGCAAGGTCTATAGTAATTTATAATAAACCGTCATGCGATTGCATCATCCCGAGACATTTGCATCATCCCGAGACATTTGCATCATCCCGAGACATTTGCCGTCATTTATTGAAAAGTTCTTCTGTATATCGCCAAAGTTCATCTTCACTCAAATAATATAAGACCACTTCGAAAAAGAACCCTTACAAATACAACAAGAATTTTCAAAGTCGATGCACAATTTATTGAGAAATCGGTGTACATACTTAAAGGTACATAAAAAATATATGCAGTCTTAAAAGTGTATTTAAGCACACACTTTTCCAAAATACTACATATTTACCAGTTGCATACCTTTTCAATTCAGGTACTTCCGACAATATTTTCGAAACTAAAGACAACATAAATGAAGGATCATAAAAAGCTGAAGTTGAACGTCTGGTAGACAAAGTCGTTCGAGAGCGCTCGGAGCTGAATGAGATGTGTTAGTGCTAAGTAGGTACTAGTGGTGACGTCACGAGGAGAATAGAACATGTGGAGGAGATAAAATGAGAAAATCAAGTTAATATAAGCGTTTGTTCATTTTCACCTCTCCCGGTATCTGTAATCAAATTTTGCAAGTTAAATTTCAACCGCTTCCCAGTACCCGATTGTGCTGAAAATTTGCACACACGTTTGTGTTTCGTTACGATACATAAGTTTTATAAAAAAAACCTTTTAAATTTAAAAGCTTATTTTTACTTAACGCCCACCCCAGCTTTGCCCGGGTAACTTAAACAATTACTACACAAGGTGTTACAGAAACAACGCAAGACTTGAATAAAAAAGGTTTTTTGCAAAAAAATACTACCGACTTCCAAATACAAAACTACAAAGTGAAAAATAACTTTAATTTTTGAAGTCGGTGTCCATAACGCAATAAAATTGGTACCTACGAAAGACACCGACTTTGTAGTTTTGTATTTGGAAGTCGGTAGATTTTTTTTGCAAAAAACTTTGTTTATGTTTCACTTTTTGTGAACCTACCGAATAGGCAAGTTCTAAGGCAACTATAACGCCAAAATAGATTTCATGAAACTGGAATTTAACCGGTGAAATGAGAGATCTGCGTACCGCTTAAGAGCGTACTGGTTTGATGTTATGTTATGAAATGGTATAAACAATAAACAGACATGCGAATCCAGCAATTCTGAGAGATTTGCCGTTATTTATTGAAGAGTACTGTTGTATATCTCCAAAGTTCTTCATCAGATCTCCACCAAATAAAAATGGGACAAATTTCGGAACATACGTTTTTACACAAAAAAATGGAGCCGTCACGGGACGCCTGGTAGATGTGAAACATCGACGTTATTTCGTAAAAGTAGTATGCAGAAAAGAACAGATTGTGGTAGGAACTAAAAATGTCAATAAAATAAAATAAATTATTAAAATATGCAGAAAAAAAATTTAAATGGCTTCAATATATTAGTGAACTCAAGAATCTTAGCTAGTTATTTCAATATACTACTAAAGATCGTAAATTATAAATATAAATAATGAATGTTTCACTATAAACTCCATTATGATTAGAAAAATTAATTAATTTTTTAAAGTTTAAATTAATAACAAATAAGAAAAAGATTCGTGCGCTGCACGCCATCAGCTGATTTTAAAATAAAGTTCTGTCAGTCTTAATAAATTTATTCTCTAAGCAATTGTTTTAATGCATTAATTTCAATAAGAATGAAATTAAAATTCCCTCGCCTCGCGGACGTTGTCTCGAACGGACGTTTCTGTGTTTTCGTATCCATTTTAAATCTTAAAAATAGTCTGAAGTGAAGTAAATTTAAAAAAAGTGACAGTATTCTGTGAACAATAGCAAAAGTAATAAACAGTGTAAAGATCAAGGCTGTGTGTGAACTTATACCAAAATTAGAAACAAAAACATTTTAGAAGTGATCGTTATTTTTCTTTGTGTCTCAGTTTCGAGTTGGTTAACCTCTATTGAACCTCTAACGCCAACTGCAAATCCGTACCAACATATCACCTAATTTCGCATATCCAGCAACAAGCGAGGTGGCCTAGTGGCTTAGTCGCTTACCCAAATATACGACGAACGACAAGTCGATGGTTCGAACCGCACGATAAGCGAGTATTTTTGAGATCTTCAAATTTGTTTAAAATTGTTTTCTGGTACAGTAAGACTCAAAAGTAAACAACAGTAGCAGTTATTAGTGAGACGCTCATACCTCCCTAATATTAACAAATTATTATATTACCCGCATAATGTCCCGCTCACCTGACGCCATGTACCACTCAGACACCGACCTTACGAGTGTTCCTGCTCGCGATACTAATGTGAATACTCTACAGCGTAAAAGAAAACAACCCGAGTGTGAAATCAAAGACGCGCTCAATATGTTTTCTCAAGAAATAAATAAGAAATTGGATGACTGGCGTCGGGATTTGGACGGTGCCATGTCAAAAATATCCGAAAATATTCTCACCATTAAATCTGACCTTGCAACGGTGACCGAAGTCACATCAGATATAAAAAAAGACTTACAATCTTTACGATCTGACCACTCAAATTTGAAGACGCGTGTATCTACCTTAGATGACAGGTATCAGCATATATTACTGGACACAACAGAACTTAAGAAGTCGATTGAATATGCTTGCGATCAGCAAAATGACCTCAAAAAATATATCGATTCTTTGAACGCGCAAACGCCTGACCATTTGAGCGAAATTATACAGGGCTTCGAATTAAAACTTGATACACTGGAGCAACAGGCGAGGCAATGCAACATTGAGATCTGCAATTTACCTGAAAAGCGTACTGAGAATCTAGTAACGCTCCTACAGACCATCGCTACACAAATAAACTTTTCATTGCATCAGAAGGATATTGTTGCCATTCACCGTGTTCCTCATGCTCACAATGCGAACAATAAACCAAAGAACATCATAGTCAAGTTGAGCTCACGCATACTACGAGATAATTTCTTGAGCACATTTCGCCTGGCAAAAGGCGTGCATACCGAGCATTTAGGGCTTGCTGGAAATTCGCAACCTATTTACATACATGAGCATCTGACTTTGAAAAAAAAACATTTATTTCGTGAGTGTAAGGAGGCGGCTAAAAAGAACAACTTTAAGTACGTGTGGGTCAAAAATGCCACCATCCTTGTTCGAGAGACTGATGCTTCGCCTGCCCTGGCCATACGATCGACGCATGATATCCAAAGAATCAAATCTGCCACTAATTCTGCCCCTGTTTCAAACTAATGGCAATGTTAATTATGTAAGATTTGCTCACAATAATTTTAAATTAGCGATTTTAAGTCTTTGCATGTTGGTCGTCAATATTAGTTTTAGGCTACCTTTTTGTTTTGTAAACTGCATATTACTTGTCAATATTAAGTCTAAGCATTTTTTTTGTTTTATAGATTACTTCAACCCACAAGCTAGTTATTTTTGCTCTGTTATCATTTTAAACAACGAATCCAGAAGTATGTTTTTCTTTAATTGTTGTTATTTTTGTCTGTATTTAAGCACGGTTGAGTCGGTAGTGTTTGATATCGCTCAGGTCGACCTGGACTCCATGTACGTTTCACTTGTAATGTTTAGTTATATCATATTGCCACTACACATACTGTCAGTACATACTAATTCATTTTTGTTCTCACAAAATGTCAGATAGCCTTTCATTATATTACCAGAACTGTAGGGGTTTACGTACTAAACTGAACACGCTACATATGAATATCTTATCCAACTGTTATGATGTGATAATATTAACGGAGACCTGGCTTACTCCTCACATAATGGACGGTGAATTTATAGATGAGCGATACGTAGTTTATAGATGCGATCGCAATCGAATTACTACAAACAAGAAAGATGGAGGGGGAGTGCTTATAGCCATACTGAAAAACTTAAATGCCGTCCATATCCAGGCTGAGTTGCCAATTAATCCATCAATCGAGCATGTCGTTATCCAAATTCCTGGTCTTGGTCAGGAAAAATATTACATAAGTGCAGCATACATTCCGCCGAAAACCCCTGAAGACGTTTATCTGGCTCACTTTGAAACATTGCGAATTGGTCTGGGATTAGTGAACCCAACTACTTTCCTCTTATTTGGTGACTACAATTTGCCTGACATAGAATGGCTCACCTCCGCTGACAATCCTTCCAGAGCTTATAACTGTTATGGCAACTCATTGTTATGTAGACAAATAGATAACTTTTTATCCTTAATAAACGGTTATCAATATAATTCCATAAAAAATTGTAAGGGACGTATTTTGGACTTATTGATTAGTAATGCGAACTGTAATGTTCATGTACCTCCTTCTTCTTTGATACCTCCTGACAATTATCACCCCCCCTACTGTACTTCTATTAGTTATAAATCCAAACCTAAAATGTTACACCGTGCACAATCTAAAAAATATAACTTTTACAAAGCCAATTTTGATCTAATTAATGAAGATTTAGCTACTATAGACTGGGTCGAAATCTTGAGGGGTGAGTCTGCTGAGGACTCTTTAAATATTTTCTATGACTATATTTTCAAAACAATAAAAAAATATGTTCCCAGGTCAGCCCCACGATTTCCAAAATTCCCCATTTGGTTCCCAAAATCATTAATACGAATATTTAAGAACAAAAATAAAGCATGGATCAAATGGAAGACATATAAAAATGTGTCTGACTATGAACAATTTTCTTTCCTAAGGCGCAGATTCTGTGTGGAATGTAAAACTTGTTATAACAAATACATTGATTCTGTGGAAAATAACATACATAAAAATATCAAATATTTATGGAGTTATATCTCTAATCGTAAATCGAATGCGGGTATCCCTTGCTCAATGACATATCAAAACCAGAGTGCCAATAACCCTAAAGAAGTTTGCGATTTATTCTCAAATTTTTTTCACTCGGTATACGAACCATCCACATTTGTGAGGGATGCCTGGTCTCCTCCTGAGGTATACTTAGGGAATGCTGCTATAATTAATAATATTAATCTAACCATAGATAAAATCGTAAAAGCATTAAAATCTCTGGATATTACAAAGGGTCCTGGACCGGATGGTGTCCCGGCGTATTATCTTAAACATACCGCCAATAGAATATGCACGCCTCTACATATTATTTACAATAAATGTATCACAGAGGGTACTTTTCCAGAAATATGGAAAAAGGCTAATGTTACGCCAGTGCATAAATCTGGTTCTAAACATGAAGTGGAAAACTATCGACCAATTTCTATTTTGTCAGCCTTGTCGAAGCTTTTCGAAAGACTTGTACACGATGAGATCTACCCTATCTTGCATAACATAATAATTAAACAGCAGCATGGATTTGTCAAAAAAGATCCACAGCCACCAATTTGTTAGTTTTTACGGGTTATTTGTTTAATAACATGGATCAACGGTCACAAGTAGATGCTGTATATACAGACTTTCGAAAAGCCTTCGACAAGGTAGATCATGAACTACTTCTTGCGAAAATTGCATACAACGGCATACGAGGCAACTTATTGAGATGGTTCTCATCATATGTTACAAATAGAACTCAGAAGGTGGTGATACAGGGTCATGAGTCTGAATCAATTACTGTGACTTCTGGTGTGCCTCAGGGCTCCATCCTTGGTCCCTTACTCTTTCTCCTGTTTATAAATGACATCGACAGTTGTTTTAAGTACTCTAAATTCTTACTGTATGCTGATGACCTTAAAGTTTTTAGGAAAATAAATTGTACTGATAACTGTATTCTATTTCAAGACGATCTTAATAGATTATCAGCTTACTGCAATAATAATAAGCTTCAACTAAGCATACCTAAATGTCAATCTATAACATTTACAAAAAACAAAAATATTTTCTTTCATACCTACTACTTAAACAACACCGCTTTGAGAAAGGAACCTTCAATTCGAGACCTTGGAGTGCTGTTGGACAGTAAGCTTCACTTGGATCAGCATATTGATAAAATTATTAGCAACGCATTCCGAATGTATGGATTCGTAATGAGAGCGACCACTGACTTTAAACGTACACACACATACACACTCTTATATAAGTCCTTGGTAAGGTCACAGTTGGAATACGCAGTTATGATATGGAACCCTTTATATAAGAAACATATAAATAACCTAGAGAAAGTACAGTACAAATTTTTGAAAGCAACACACTACCGATGCTGTCGTAGAACCCTAACTTATGATGAACTACTCACTCAGTACAAGTTAACAAAGTTGGAGTCCAGGCGCACTTTTCTGGAAACTATGTTTCTTTATGACCTTTGCGCTAATAAATACGATTGTTCGGACTTAACAAACAGCTTGTCTTACGTTGTACCTAGAACTGTAGTGAGACGGGAGGTGCGCGCACGCCCCCTGTTTGCAGTGTCTTTTTGTCGCACAAACGCTGGAGTTCGTGCACCTCTTCGTCGCTTGGCACAAAATTATAATATACACTTCTCAGATTTAGACATATTCTCTTTGTCTGCTAGTAAATTTCGGTATACTCTGAACAACAAAATAAAAGACTTGTATAATTAGTTATTAAGAAACTGAAACTGTTCACTTGTAGACGTTCCCAAAATTGTATGTCTTATATAAACTGTGGATAACGTAGTGAGTTACGCACTTATAATATGTATATGTCTACCTACTGTTATGTTTATTTCTAGTGTGTAATTGTTTGTTTTCCCAAACTAATAAATAAAATAAATAAATAAAATAAAAACATGATATGCAATGAAATTTATGTGAATTTTAATCTACCTAGAGAGTAGATTTTACATTTACTGGCGCTCAATACACACCAAATATACGCGTGCTAAATGCACAGATAAATGCATACTTTAATTATAAAAATATAATTAACTTACTGATGACTTGATAATGTGTCATAGTGTGATTTTGCTTTCTTTGCAGGAGGCTGATCACTTCCACTCTCTAAATTATCACGGTCAGACATTTTATTATCAGAACAGAAAAATGATTTATTTACCAGAAAAACACAGGTTATGAGTACTGTAATAAACAGAGTATACATTATAGGTATCCGAGCTCAGTGGAGCGAAAGAGATGGCTTAACGCCGGATCGAGTGAGAGAGAAACGCACAGTCGATTGCGCGTGGCGACGCGTCGCCACGCCAGAAATCGGTCTCACGTGCGCCTATAGATGTTTCACATCAAAAACGAATTTTAAAATCGGTCCACAATTGACGGAGATATCGGTGAAAATACACAAAAAAATAAAAACATAGAGTCGAACATAGAACCTCCTCCTTTTTGGGAAGTCGGTTAAAAAGGGCCATTGTATTCATCATTATGTACCACATTAAAACAGCATAATTTTTTTTCACGATTTCAATTTTTTTGGCGTGGTTCGCTATTTTTGGCCAGTTGTCACATGTGCAAGGCATTTGAGAAGCGATACAAAAGTAGTATCGAATTAACACAGTTTAGAGCAACATCGGTTAAAGAAAGAAAAAATATGTTACGTAACTAAAAAGTTATTAATAAAATAGTTAAGTCAACAAAAATAAAATAGCCCGACTGCTTAAGAAGCGAACTAAAATGAGAAGAAATTATGCTGTGCAGTCGGCGGGCATATTTGCGAGCTAGCTGACCAAAAACAGATGTACACTGCATGATTTCTTCTCATTTACGACTTTTTAGTTCGTTTCTTAAGCAGTCGGGCTATTTTATTTTTGTTGAATTACCTTTTTTATTAATAACTTTTTAGTTACGTAACATTTTTTTTTCAAATAAGTATATTTAACCATATAACTGTCATGTATTTTTGAAATCACCTCTTAAAACCCTTTATTTTACCCCCACAAGATGAGAACGAGAGAAAAAAAAATTGCGCCCCATAATATGGCGCCCAAAAACCGCCATTTTTCTACTTTCCAATTTTTATGTAGCAAGTGAAACTCACAAGATTAAGATGAATCGATTGACGTAAAAAAATCAAAATCGGCCAATGCATTTGGTCTCTAGAACGCCACATAGGAACATACATACATAGACTGATAAACACATTACCCTCTTTCAGCAGTCGGGTAAAAAGAAGTGTTCGCCCAATCAGATATAATACTGCATCGCTATTCTATCGGTCCTGTATCGCGAATTTGCCATAGTAGCGATGCAGAACTGTGGTAACGTGGTCTAAGTTATAATAACAGCGACAGCATCGCGAATGTATCACGATCTTTTTGCAATTGTATCGCTACTTCCCTAACAAACATTAAAACAATCAATAACAAATTCAAAATGCATTTTCCCCTCACATTGAATCTATTTCCAGAGTAACCACAGTAATTAACCAAGTTTAGAATACGAGTACCATTTAAACGAAGGAATCCGTGAGTTTCCATTGAACCCGCAAACTATCTAGCTTGAGCAAACTGTGGCCATTTAACTTGGCCTGACTTGGGACAGTTTGCGTCCGTTCCCTTTGCACGACCTAGTCGCATGTATGTGTTCCTAGTGTTTGTTACTGATAATATATTTATATAGGGAAAATGCCTCTTCTCATACAGAGAAAACACGCTTGCTCAATGCAACTTGGTAATTTCAAACTTATATGCACTATAAGTCCAGGTTTCCTCACGATGTTTTCCTTCACCGTTGTCATTGATGTCCAAGATAAACTTAGAAAGTACACCTGCTTATTTATTTAACACTTCATGCATATAAACGTACAGTGGCGGATCACCATCATCAGCCTTTTAATGTTCTCACTGCACACACCTCCTGACCTGGGACACAGGTCTCCCTCTCTGTGAGAAAGGCAACGCGGGCCCAGTTCGGGTTGGTGGATGCCACATGTTGTCGATTTTTTTACCCGACTGCCGAAGGAGGGTAATGTGTTTATCAGTCTATGTATGTATGTATGTATATATGTATGTATGTATGTTTGTTCCTATGTGGCGTTCTAGAGACCAAACGCGTTGGCCGATTTTGATGATTCTTACGTCAATTGATTCGTCTTAACCCTGCGAGTGTCATAGGCTTGGCTTTTAATGACACGAGTTTGCAATAACCTACACACCCGTGTATCACACGACGTTTTTCAATACAGTTGTGGGAAATAGTAAAAACAAGTCAAAGAATTAAATTTTATTTTTCCATAAAATCATGCTGTTCAGTCGGAGGATACATCTGGTTTTGGTCAGCCAGCTCGCGAATATGTATCCTCCGGCTGCACAGCATGATTTTCTTCTTGTTTACATCTTTTTAGTTCGATTTTTAAGCAGTCGGGTTTTTTGATGTTTTTAATTAACTCTTTTTATTTACAAATTTTTAGTTATTTTTTTTAAATTAGGTTCATTTAAACATAGAAGTGTTGTATATTTTTGAAATCACCTCTTAATACTTTTTATTTTGATACCCCACACGATGGGTTTGGAATTTAAAAAAAAATCTCCCTTACAAAATGGCGCCCAAAATCCCAAAATCATCAAAAAACCCGCAGTCGGGTTTTTTTTTAATCAACCTTTTTTTAGGTCTAGGACATGACGATAACCTCACGATGTTTTCCTTCGCCGTATTTAGAGCAGTGCCATATATCCATACCATCTATCTATCGCTGTGGAACGGAACCGAACGTGATCGATGTACAAAAAATTATCTGATAATAAGTCGAAAAACGCTAGTTACATCGGCACGGTTTCTTCTGGGATAAGGCTCTCTTCAATCTTCTCTTCTTCTCTTCAATCAGTATTATCTGTGCCATTACCATTATTTTGGTAAGTTGGATGGAACGGCTAGGTTGGATGGAACGGCTAGGTTGGATGGAACGGCTAGGTTGGATGGAACGGCAGACCTCTACAAACCAGTAACTGAGCAACACTATATCTCTTGGTAAGACTGTTTGTCAGCTCAAGTGTTACCCAACATACTAGTTCTAACCAAAAAGGTTTTCCTCTAACAAAACCGAAATAGGTCACAGTTGTGAAAATATATTGAATGCTGTTGGAAACTTTACAAGTGCAACTAGTTTCTGGTATAACAGCTGTTCCGTATCTTTTTATACGAGTATGTCACCGAGGGAACTTGTGTTGAATTAATTATTTAATACAAAGCGAATCGTTTTTGTTATAATCGCACGGTTGGCGTAGTGGTTGAGCGATTGACTGCTGCGCTGCGTGTCGCGGGTTCGATTCCCGCACGGAACAATAATTTGTATGACCTACAGATAGTTGTTCCGGCTCTGGGTGTTGTGTATGTGAGTTTATATGTTTGTAAATGCACCCACGATACAGGAAGAAATTCCTAGTGTGGGACAACGTTTTAAAAAAAAATGGTATTACCTACTCAGGAGCTCGTGGTTAAAACATAACATGAACGCGGGTCGATCTTCGAGGTTAAGCAGTGCTTGCCGCGGTCGGTCCGTGTATGGGTGACCATCTTATCATACTGAAATTCCTCCGTACCTCGGCAAGCACGATCCGATAAGCCATTGGTCCCGGCTGTCTTTATATCCATTCCATTCTGTGATTTTCGTCCGTTATTCTATTCTGATAAATGTCGTAGTGGGATCCAAGACAGTTAAATTAATTCTTCGGGACTTCGTCGAGCTTCATTGCCTCGGCAAGCACGATCCGATAAGCCATTGGTCCCGGCTGTCTTTATATCCATTCCATTCTGTGATTTTCGTCCGTTATTCTATTCTGATAAATGTCGTAGTGGGATCCAAGACAGTTAAATTAATTCTTCGGGACTTCGTCGAGCTTCATTGCCTCGGCAAGCACGATCCGATAAGCCCTTGGTCCCGGCTGTCTTTATATCCATTCAATTCTGTGATTTTCGTCCGTTATTCTATTCTGATAAATGTCGTAGTTGGATCCAAGACAGTTAAATTAATTCTTCGGGACTTCGTCGAGCTTCATTGGTACGGCGCTTTTCTGTTGGTCGCCACTGTTGATACTGGCTTTCAAGAGTTGCAGTGGTTTACGAATAGTGCGGCAGAATTGTCACAAAAAATGTCGTTAAGGCTAGTCAAAGCAAGAAAATCTGAAGCCAGATTACCCAGTTACTGGGTTGTGGAGATCAGATTGGCTGTGGTTCATGTAAAATAACCAACAGGAGGAAGGGAACAATCCTGCCACGGCATTAAATATGTCGCATCAAGGGTGACCGATAGATGCAAACCATCGGGCAGTCAGGATGTATTTCCCTTAGGTTAAGACTGTTGTGTGGGCAGGTCAGTGGGTACAATCGTGAAAAAAATCACACAAATTGTTCGATACACTAAGTTTACTCAAGTAGTAATAATAAATAAATGATAATAAATAAAGTTTATTATCAAAAAAAGCCAAATACAATTTTTTCCATCTCAATCAAACATAAAAACGCCAGTATATGATGTACAACACTATGCATTATTTGAGACAGAGTGAACGTCTGTGTCTGTGGTAGTATAAACTGTGTTACAGACACAGGCGCCTTCCTCTTACAGTTCATTTACAATTTGCTGCACCTTGTAGGAGTTTTGGTAAGCATAAACTTAGTTTAATATAAGTACATTAACACTTATTAAAATTTATGTAAGCAACGACAACGAATGAGTATATGTGTGTGTGTGTGTGTGTGTGTGTGAGTGTGTGTGTGTGTGTGGGGGTGTATGTGTGAGTGTGTGTGTGTTTGGTTGTGTTTTTGGAATATTACACGGTATAAAATAATAAAACAACACTTTAAATCTGTTTTTACATGCGTTCGTAAGATTTTAAAGTCACAAACCATAGTTACAATCTTGCTTACTATTATTACGGATCGATACTGATTCTACGATGTATTAGCTCTAAGGCGGTCAGTACTCAAATGCCATATTCTGCTGTCTGACCACGCAAGTTGTTAGAAAAAGCGCGCCAATGTGTAGTTGTTATTGATTCGCCGCCAATGGCTTGCTTGTGCTTTGTTTTGACGTCCGTACTATTGACTGAACCCGACAAATAGATAAAATAGGTATGAAAACCAGACATAACTGGCAAAATATGAGTATTAGACAGGAATATAATATGCCTTTACATGTATTTTCAACAAATCCCAGTTTATTTTAGTACTTCCCTATTACGAAGCGAAATACCTATTACTTATAAATAATACTTGAACTAAAGCGCATACTTAGTTCCGCCCGGCATAATAAAAACTATACGACCCGTAAATATCACTTATGTAATAAGGAGGTAAGTACTCGTATTAGTGAAATACCAATGGCTTTTACATCCTTATGTGCAGCTGCTAGTTTCATCCGCTGATCTGCCTATCTGTTACTAAACTTGTCTGTTAGGCTTTAAATCGTTGATACTCCTCAGCAGCTGATTTAAAACTGAGAATCACGTCTATACAGCTAGTCGCAATTTTTGGAAAAAAATATATGTTACATTAGACTATTTCATTAATAATTTAATCTAAGAAAATTTTGAATTTTATTCGAATAATATAGTGTAATTAATTTGTAAAGTTACATCAAACATGGACAAAAAAAACGACAATCGCACCAATACCGCCGTGCGTATTTTATTGAAATTTTCGCCATCTGAAACACAATTTAATTATCAACATTTTGATCTATAGGAGCGTCCTCACTGAGAGCATTCACGTGTAATGAGCATTCGACGTCGAATATTCGAGAGGTGTAGACGTTGAGCCGAGCATAACAAAGTATACACGCAAGCGCGAACTTCGGCCGGTGTGGACGTCGCAACGATTTTCGCGGAAACGGCTCGCATTCGTCACGCAAATAAAACGCTCGAAAGCGAGTACTCAGATAATTAAATGAATGAGTATGTATGTAGGAATATTACTGGCCACTTGTAAAGCAAAGAATTGATCTTCAGTGTTTGTGACCTTCTTGGCAAATAAAAAAAAAATCTGCAGCCACGACCGCTCTATCCGACATTTTGAAATTAATGACATTTAACGAGATCTTATTCGAATGCTCCAAGTTTTGCTCGAACGTGAATGCTAGCTCGCTGGAAAGCATTTGTTGCGCGCCTACGATTGCTTGTTTAGAATGCTCCCAGTGAGGACGTTCCTTAATTAAGGCTTTGTTTTCTTAAGTCATAGAATACTAAGGAAAGTAGAAAAAACTATTAAATTTTGGGTCGCACGGGTATGAAACGAGATGCATTTTGTTTCTTCAAGGTCGTTGGCGACTGTCTCCGTCTTATTGAAATTCATCGATAGCACATTTATTATGTTAGTTACTATATATTATTTATATATAGTAACTAACTAATATATATTTTACATGGAGCGACTGCCTATCTGACTTCCACAACCCAGTGCTCTTTGGCAAGACTGGTGTCAGATTTCCCAGACTTTGTAGTGTTTTTATTTGGAAGTCGGTTGTATTTTTTTTTGTAAAAATGCAACCAACAAGTGGGCAACTTCTATAGTAATCTTCTATATACCGTCATGCGATTGCAGCAATCCCGAGAGATTTGCCGTCATTTATTGAAGAGTTCTGTTGTATATCTCCCAAGTTCATCATCAGATCTTCACTTAAATTATAAAAGACCATTTCAAGAAAGAACCCTTACAAATTCAAAAATAATTTTCAAAGTCCGTCCACAATTTACTGAGAAATCGGAGAACATAGATACAGGTACATAAAAATATATGCAGTCTTAAAAGTGTACACATACTTTTCCAAAATACTACTACATATTTACCAGTTGCTTATCTTTTCAATTTAGGTACTACTGACAATATTTTCGAAAATAAAGCTAACATAAATGAAGGGTCTTATAAAGCTGAAGTTGAACGTCTGGTAGACAAAGTCGTTGGAGAGCGCTCGAAGCTGAATGAGAGGTGTTATTGCTAAGTAGGTACTAGTGGTGACGTCACGAGGAGGAAAGAATATATGAAATGAGACAATGAAGTTATTACAAGCTTTTGTTTAATTTCACCTGTCCCGGTGTCTGTAATCAAATCTTGCAATTTAAATTTGACCCACTTGCCAGTGTCAGATTGAGCTGAAATTTTATACACAGGTTTGTTTCTGCTAACAATGCATTTTTTTTTCATAAAAACCTTGTTTAAAAAAAGAACATTTTAAATTTAAAAGCTTATTTTTAGATAACGCCCACCTCAGCTTTGCCCGGGTAACTTATACAATTACTACACAAGATGTTACAGAAACAACGCAAGACTTGAAAAAAGGTAATTGTACTCATCATTATGTATCACTTTTAAAACAGCATACTTTTTTTCACGATTACAGATTTTTTGGCGTGGTTCGCTATTTTTTGCCAGTTGTCACATGTGCAAGGCATTTGAGAAGCGATACAAAAGTAGTATCGAATTAACATCGCTACTAACGTGCCACAGTTTAGGCCAACATTGGGTACAAAAATCAAAAAACCCGACTGCTTAAGAAGCGAACTAAAAATACGTAAACAAGAAGAAAAGCATGCTGTGCAGTCGGCGGATACATATTTGCGAGCTGGCTGACTAAAAACAGATGTATCCTCGGACTGCATAGCATGATTTCTTCTCATTTACGACTTTTTAGTTCGCTTCTTAAGCAGTCGGGCTTTTTTATTTTTGATGAATTTTCTTTTTTTATTTATAACTTTTTAGTTAAAATTTTTTTTCGAATAGTTACATTTAAACATATAATTGTCATATATTTCTGAAATCACCTAACCCTTTATTTTTAATACCCCACAAGATGAGTAAGGAAGAAACAAAATTGGGCCCTCACAATATGGCGCCCTAAAGCCGCCATTATTCTACTTTCCAATTTTAATGTAGCCAGTGAAACTCACAAGATTAAGACGAATCGATTGACGTAAGAATCATCAAAATTGGCCAATGCATTTGGTCTCTAGAACGCCACATAGGAACATACATACATAGACTGATAAACACATTACCCTCTTTCGGCAGTCGGGTAAAAAGAAGTGTTCGCTCAGTCAGATATAATACTGCATCGCGATTCTATCGGTCCTGTATCGCGAATTTGCGATAGTAGCGATGCAGAACTGTGGTTACGTGGCTAAGTTATAATACCAGCGACAGCATCGCGAATGTATCACGATCTTTTTACGATTGTATCGCTACTTCCCTAACAAACTTTAAAACAATCAATAACAAATTCAAAATGCATTTTCCCCTCACATTGAATCTATTTCCAGAGTATCCACTATCCAGTAATTAACCAAGTTTAGAATACGAGTACCATTTAAACGAAGGAATCCGTGAGTTTCCATTGAACCCGCAAACTATCTAGCTTGAGCAAACTGTGGCCATTTAACTTGGCCTGACTTGGGACAGTTTGCGTCCGTTCCCTTTGCACGACCTAGTCGCATGTATGTGTTCCTAGTGTTTGTTACTGATAATATATTTATATAGGGCAAATGCCTCTTCTCATACAGAGAAAACACGCTTGCTCAATGCAATTTGGTAATTTCAAACTTATATCTATACCAATATTATAAAGAGGAAAGATTTTTTTGTTTGTTTGTTTGTTTGTACCGAATAGGCTCCAAAACTACTGGACCGATTTCAAAAATTCTTTCACCGTTGGAAAGCTACTCTATCCCCGGGTGACATAGGCTACTTTTTATCCCTGTATTCCCACGGGAACGGGAACTACGCGGGTGAAACCGCGAGGCGTCCACTAGTGCACTATAAGTCCAGGTTTCCTCACGATGTTTTCCTTCACCGTTGTCATTGATGTCCAAGATAAACTTAGAAAGTACACCTGCTTATTTATTTAACACTTCATGCATATAAACGTACAGTGGCGGATCACCATCATCAGCCTTTTCATGTTCTCACTGCACACACCTCCTGACCTGGGGCACAGCTCTTCTCTCTGTGAGAAAGGGAATGGGCCTTAATCCACAACGCGGGCCCAGTTCGGGTTGGTGGATGCCATGTCGTCGATTTTTTACCCGACTGCCGAAGGAGGGTAATGTGTTTATCAGCCTATGTATGTGTATGTATATATGTATGTATGTATGTTTGTTCCTATGTGGCGTTCTAGAGACCAAACGCGTTGGCCGATTTTGATGATTCTTACGTCAATTGATTCGTCTTAACCCTGCGAGTGTCATAGGCTTGGCTGTTAATGACATGAGTTTGCAAT
Organism: Orthosia cruda; assembly: GCA_964057195.1. Taxonomy (NCBI): domain Eukaryota; kingdom Metazoa; phylum Arthropoda; class Insecta; order Lepidoptera; family Noctuidae; genus Orthosia; species Orthosia cruda. Next base: position 15,762,851 of record OZ059849.1, read on the forward strand.
AACCTACACATCCGTGTATCACACGACGTTTTTCAATACAGTTGTGGGAAATAGTAAAAACAAGTCAAAGAATTAAATTTTATTTTTTCCATAAAATAAAATTATCGTAAGTCACCATATATCTTTCTTGAGATTTTGGAGGCAAAATTTCATATTGCGCAGTTTACGCCTCAGATAAAATGTCGAGTGTTGTTAATTCCATTTCATCAATTGTACTTGAATAAGAATTGGATAAGAAAAAAATGGCGGATTTTGGGCGCCATTTTGTAAGGGGGAATTTTTTTTAAATTCCAATCCCATCGTGTGGGGTATCAAAATAAAAAGTATTAAGAGGTGATTTCAAAAATATACAACACTTCTATGTTTAAATGAACCTAATTTAAAAAAATAACTAAAATGTTGTAAATAAAAAGAGTTAATTAAAAAACATTAAAAAACCCGACTGCTTAAAAAGCGAACTAAAAAGATGTAAAAAAGAAGAAAATCATGCTGTGCAGTCGGAGGATACATATTCGCGAGCTGGCTGACCAACACCAGATGTATCCTCCGACTGCACAGCATGATTTTCTTCTTGTGTACATCTTTTTAGTTCGCTTTTTAAGCAGTCGGGTTTTTTGATTTTTTTAATTAACTTTTTTTAGGTCTAGGACATGACGATAACCTCACGATGTTTTCCTTCGCCGTATTTAAAGCAGTGCCATATATCCATACCATCTATCTATCGCCGTGGAACGGAACCGAACGTATACCGACGACAAGCCGAAAAACGCTAGTTACATCGGCACGGTTTCTTCTGGGATAAGGCTCTCTTCAATCTTCTCTTCTTCTCTTCAATCTGTATTATCTGTGCCATTACCATTATTTTGGTAAGTTATATGGAACGGCTAGGTTGGATGGAACGGCAGACCTCTACAACCCAGTAACTGAGCAACACTATATCTCTTGGTAAGACTGTTTGTCAGCTCAAGTGTTACCCAACATACTAGTTTTAACCAAAAAGGTTTTCCTCTAACAAAACCGAAATAGGTCACAGTTGTGAAAATATATTGAAAGCTGTTGGAAACTTTACAAGTGCAACTAGTTTCTGGTACAACAGCTGTTCCGTATCTTTTTATACGAGTATGTCATCGAGGGAACTTGTGTTGAATTAATTATTTAATACAAAGCGAATCGTTTTTGTTATAATGATGGTATTACCTACTCAGGAGCTCGTGGTTAAATCATAACAGGAACGCGGGTCGATCTTCGAGGTTAAGCAGTGCTTCCCGCGGTCGGTCCATGTTTGGGTGACCATCTTATCATACTGAAATGCCTCCGTACCTCGGCTGTCTTTATATCCATTCCGTTCTGTGATTTTCATCCGTTATTCTTTTCTGATAAATGTCGTTGCTGGATCCAAGCTTCATTGCCTCGGCGCATTCCTGTTGGTCGCCACTGTTGATACTGGCTTTCAGGAGTTGCAGTGGTTTACGAATAGTGCGGCAGGATTGTCACAAAAAAAATGTCGTTAAATATAGTCAAAGCCAGAAAATCTGAAGCCAGATTATCCAGTTACTGGGTTGTGGGGGTTAGATAGGCTGTGGCTTTATGTAAAATAACCAACCAGTAAATGGGAGAAGGAGGAGAAAGGGGACAATCCTGCCACGGCAATAAATATGTCGCATCAAGGGTAACCGATTAATTAAATAATTTATTTATTTATTATTAGGCTTCTCAACACTGAGTACACTGTTACTTTATAAATTTGTACATTTCAAACTTAAGTCTAAGTGCCTCATCACTTATAGAAAAGCACAGCATGCGCTAAATTATGCGGAGATAAATACAGAATATATCCATTAAAAACAAAAACTATTAAAAGCTAAATTAATTGCAGTACATTGAATAAAATAACATAGATTAAATTAGAACAGATTAAATTAAATTAGAATAAATTAAATTAGAATGGATTAAATTAGTATACATTTTATTATTTATATATCAGATAAGGTAATAGAGTTACCCACTAAATGGTAAGCGCGACTTTTTTTAGAGCAGGTACAGAAGAGTTAAATATGTCAATATGTGCATATGTATGCAGCATACATTCTTGAAAGTGGACAGTATTGCCTCAAGTTGGTGTGACATCTTGGCATGCAGAATAGTCTCCTATTAGAACTTCTTGGCAGATTACATGGCACGTGGAATAATACCCTGCTAAGCAAATCCGGGCAGTTCAGAGAGCCTGTTACTAATTTCTTAAGGAAAACTAAATACAACATATGCCTGCGTTTCTCCAGCGACACCATCCCAAAATATTTCAGCCTATCTTGGTACGAGTTGAGCTTTTTACCCATATTATTGGTATAGGTAAGATGCCATAAGAACCGAAATGCAAACCATCGGGCAGTCAGGATGTATTCCCTTAGGTTAAGACTGTTGTGTGGGCAGGTCAGTGGGTACAATCGTGAAAAAAATCACAAATTATTCGATACACTGGGTTTATTCAAGTAGTCACAACCCATAGTTACTCTTCCTTACTATTATTACGGATCGATACTGATTCTACGACGTATTAGCTCTAAGGCGGTCAGTACTCAACTGCCATATTCTGCTGTCTGACCACGCAAGTTGTTAGAAAAAGCGCGCCAATGTGTAGTTGTTATTGATTCGCCGCCAATGGCTTGCTTGTGCTTTGTTTTGACGTCCGTACTATTGACTGAACCCGACAAATAGATAAAATAGGTATGAAAACCAGACATAACTGGCAAAATATGAGTATTAGACAGGAATATAATATGCCTTTACCTGTATTTTCAACAAATCCCAGTTTATTTTAGTACTTCCCTATTACGAAGCGAAATACCTATTACTTATAAATAATACTTGAAGTAAAGCGCATACTTAGTTCCACCCGGCATAATAAAAACTATACGACCCGTAAATATTACTTATGTAATAAGGAGGTAAGTACTCGTATTAGTGAAATACCAATGGTTTTTACATCCTTATGTGCAGCTGCTAGTTTTGTCCGCTGATCTGCCTATCTGTTACTAAGCAATGTCTGTTAGGCTTTAAATCGTTGATACTCCTCAGCAGCTGATTTGAAACTGAGAATCACGTCTATACAGCTAGTCGCAATTTTTGGAAAAATTAATGTTACATTGGACTATTTCATTAATAATTTAATCTAAGAAAATTTTGAATTTTATTCGTATAATATAGTGTAATTAATTTGTAAAGTTACATCAAACATGGACAAAAAAACGACAACCGCACCACTATTTTATTAAAATTTTCGCCATCTCAAACACAATTTAATTATCAGCATTTTGATCTATAGGAGCGTCCTCACTGAGAGCATTCACGTGTAATGAGCATTCGACGTCGAATATTCGAGAGGTGTGCACGTTGAGCCGAGCGTTCCAAAGCTTACACGCAAGCGCGAACTTCGGCCGGTGTGGACGTCGGAACGATTTTTGCGGACACGGCTCGCATTCGAATGTCCACGCAAATAAAACGCACGAAAGCGAGTACTCAGATAATGAAATGAATGAGTATGTATGTAGGAATATTACTGGTCACTTGTAAAGCAAGGAACAATTCCTTGATCTTAAGTGTTTGTGACCTTCTTGGCAAATAAAAAAAAAATCTGCAGCCTCAACTGCTCTATCCGACATTTAACGAGATCGTATTCGAATGCTGCAAGCTCGCAAAGGAATGTTCGACTCGAACGTTCATAGTTTTGCTCGAACGTGAATGCTGGCTCGCTGGAAAGCATTTGTTGCGCGCCTACGATTGCTTGTTTACAAATGCTCACGAAAGAATGCTCCCAGTGTGGACGTTCCTTAAAACAGGCTTTGGGCTTTGTTTTCTTAAGTCATAGAATACTAAGGAAAGTAGGAAAAACTATTGAATTTTGGGTCGCACGGGTGTGAATCGAGATGCATTTTGTTTCTTCAAGGTCGTTGGCGACTGTTGTCCGTCGTATTGAAATTAATCGATAGCACATTTATTATGTTAGTTACAGGGCGATTAAAAAAAAAGCTTAGATAAAAAATATAATTGTGTTTCAGAACAGGGTACAAAGTGTTTATTTGAATGATATTTTCTTCCAATAATAAATTGGGTAACAATAAAAAGAACAATTTTTATAACTAATCAACAGATTGATAGAAAGTTAATTTACACTACTCTTTTGCCAAGGGCTTCGCCCGCGTGATTTGGTTAAAAAAATGTCCTAAATAGGCCAAGATCTACTTTTTTTGAAATTTTATACAACTCTAGATGGGTGATAGATTAATAAAATTAAATATCCAAACACAAAAACTTTTAAATCTATACCAATATTATAAAGAGGAAAGATTTTTTTGTTTGTTTGTTTGTACCGAATAGGCTCTAAAACTACTGGACCGATTTCAAAAATTCTTTCAAGGAAAGATACTCTATCCCCGGGTGACATAGGCTACTTTTTATCCCTGTATTCCCACGGGAACGGGAACTACGCGGGTGAAACCGCGAGGCGTCCTCTAGTTTATTATATAATAGTATAATACCCAACAACTGATACCATACCGACTCAAATCATTCGAATTATAAATGTGAAAGTAACTCTGCCTGTCTGTCTGTCTGATATCTTTCACGCTTAAACCACTGAACCGATTTAGATGGTTATGGAGGTAGTTTGAGCATGCCTGGGAAGGACATAGGTTTTATCCCGAAAATCATCTTAAACACAACTATAATATTATTGTGCGTTATAAAATTAGGCTATTCGAAGTACTACACAGACGAAGTCGCGGGCAATCGCTAGTATATAATAATAAAGTCTTATTACGCAATTACTTCATGCTTTGCCCAGCTATTTCGCAAAGTTACCTTCTGCCCATTAAAAAGCCTATATCTGTCTGTGTTTAGGCAATTTGTTTATTGTCCGTTTAAGAGTTTTGTAAATGGCTACAATTTGTTTACCGGCTTTGCTTTGGCGAGGTTGCCCATTTTTTACAACTTTCTTCGGACATTTTTGGGAAAAAAATGGAGGGTACTTCTGTTGTAATTACGAAAAAGCCAACAATGTTGAAGCTTTTTTAGATAACAGCAAAATATTTGCGCTAATTTCAACGTTATACTTTAAGTTATATATCTACGTTCATTTCAAGATACAAATTTTCTGAAAGGTTTTTCACAGATTGTGATCAAAGAATCCTTGACTTACTTTCATTAGATAGTACATTAAGTTAAACTTTATAATAATTATTAATTTTTCTGGCAGCGTAACGGTTAACAGGACGAAAAGGAAGATTACGGACTTTATTAGAAGGACTGGATTATTTTGAAGACTTATTGACTTACGTTGTTGGTTTAGAGGTGTCACATATTTCTAAGAGAGTAAGTTATCATTTACATTGTTTTTTGGCATTTAATAATCCTGTCTTAATCGATGCTTTCCGTCAGTATATTGAAATTTTTGCAAATGGTGCTCGTTTTGATTTGCAACCATGTAAAAGTAGGAAGTCTTGTATAAAGTATTGTACTAAAGAGGATTCATATCCTTTGTTTAATTGTAAGCAAATATATAATATGAACTACTAGTTGGAATTGAAATATATTGTTGTGTTGGATAGTCCATTTATCGAGAAAGGTTATAGGCTATATAACATCACGCTACAACCAATAGGAGCGGAGGATAAATGAAAAATGTTCCAAAACAGGAAAAAATATTCCTTTTTGAGAGCTTCTTTTGCTTGCTCTGCATAAACAGTTTAAGTTACGCAAAAAGAATGTATGTAGGGTATATGGGTTAGGTAGGTAGCCAGTTGTCAGGACAGGAGCGAAGCCGCGTATGTTTTAAACATGATGTTTTCTAGACCATTTCCATTACACAAGAAAAGACACAATATTATCTACCGTATAAATTATTAAAATACAGCAAAGAACCACTCTATTCTCTTTCCACAAACTAAAATCTACGAAAACAAAAATAAATCAAACACAAACTAACAGCCAGACTAGCCGACTGACAGTTTTTCCTGTCCAAAACTTAGTTTAAAATGTCCTAAACTACATAACAACCTCTTCACTTTTTACTGTCCCAAAATAATGTCTATAAATCAATTAGGGTGGCAATATTTTACCAAAATACAAGTACCGAACGCTATCGCAAGATGGCAGCACTTCCGCAAGCAGTTTCGTAGTACACCGGATACAGTAACACGGTGGCAACCTGTTGAATAATTCATGGACACCCTATATATCTTACTCGGAGTTCCGTCATAGATTATAATTTTAAATATTATAGAGGCGTTCTGGTTTATGGTAATGTTGAGTAGAAAAATGCTGTATTTTCTATTCGTTCTACCTAGAGGCAAGGTTTGGCAATGTGTTTTTGGCGTGCTTACAAACATGGGTCCCATTTAAAAAGCCTATTAACCGAAATGAAAACTGAAAATAGGTAGAGAATTGAATTGATATCCACGAGATTAGTCTTTGAGTGAGTACTGAAACGATTGAGGTTGCATCAAGTACAAATCTAGTAGCTTTTTTTTTGGTTTGGGAATCGTCAAATGATATCGCCAACTCTGGATGAGGCGAGGGCCCCCTCAGATGTCAGAGTTTTACTGACTAAAACCCACCCGTGTTCCTTCAGTTGCTTGTGCCAGGGCCGCGGTAACTCTCATATTTATCTGCGACCCAGCTATTAAATGTTGTTGGCTGATTATACTTTTAAAGAGTCATTCGAATTTAGAACAGATTGATTGTAAACAGTTGTTAGGGCGCCAGAAAGCGCAAGGAATAATTAAAGAAAATATAGCAATTGGATAACAATCATATCCCATCGTAGCCCGGCTGTCAATTGTAGTGTCTTTGATAGTCGGCACGGGTAGTCAGAAGCCTTAGATCTGACACCAGTCCTGCTAAGTGTTATCGTGTTACCCAGTACTGGGTTGTAGAGGTCAGATAGACAGTCGCTCCATGTAAAACACTGGTACTCAGCTGAATCCGGTTAGACTTAAAAGCCGACCCCAAAATAGTTGAGACCAGGTTAGCCAGATTAAATGGATAGGAATCAATTCTATATTTTTTTATATTTTTTTGATGGGTTTGCTCTTGACTCTAGTCTAAGTCATAGGTGACAGAGACAGAGTCGACGATGGAGTGAGCTTACCCAGAAGAATATAAATATCTATCGCATGTAACGCGTTTTATTTATAGATCATCGCAATACCTTTTGTTTATTGCACAGAATAATCATCCTATAACTTTCCACCTGCTTTCTCTCTGAGAGAAGGATTCCTCATTGCCTTCGCCATTTTGAGAGCACTGGTGATGAAATAAATTATTAAAAGTAAGGATGGACCATTACTGCTCAGTTTTTTAGTCCGCCACAGAATTCCCAACCAGTGCCACTCCTGAAAGATCTACAGTAGCGATAGGGACTTCCAAAAAAGCACCGTGTCAATGAAGTCCGACGAGACTCCGAGAGACGTCTTGGATCCCGCAAAGAAATGAAGATAACAGCGAAGGACTTCAGGCCTATACTTAATAAAATATAGCTTGATCTCTGCGACAGCTGTCAGTATCAATACAGTAATAATAGCGCTAGACCGGCTAACAATAACGTACACGTCAGTTTGGCATATATCGCAGAGATCAAGCTATCTTTTATGAAGTATAGACAAAAACTTTTCTGATAGCGTTAACGCCAGACGCTAACGTCATAATGTAAGTGTTATATTCGGAAGGGGGGTAGCAGAATAATACAACCAGTATTTCACAAGCTCGTATATTCGACTGGCGCAGCAGTCATTTGCACACGTATATATATATAGATGCCTACCTACTTATTTACTAGTTAACGATATGTAGGTACCCACATAACATTCCTCCACCTTTAATCAGAAGAACTTCCTATAATCTATAGCAGTTCTGGTTCGTTTCGACCGGGTGTCTGACTCCGGGTCGATAGAAGAAACTGCCGAAATCACTTCCTCTTCAACGGAATCTGCGCCGTGATCAAGCACTGATGCAGGCGTTTCTGACTCCACAGCAGCTTCCTCTACAGGAGCACCTTCCACAGAGACTTCGGATAGCTGCTGCCCTGTACTCGTCGAGCTTGAGGGTATTATGAATGCGGGGACGATCTCCTCGCCTGCCCCATCTTCCCTCCCTCTATATTTAAGCAACTGATTAATGTGCCTCTTTAATGTATCTTCTGATGCACTCAGTTTCACCATGTACACAGCTTTTCCAATTTTTTAAATAATTATGCCCCGTGACCAATATTGTTTGTGCTGACTATACATTTTTACCAAGACTTGGTCACCCACATTGAATAAAAGTTTACGGTTGCCCCGATAATTATCAACCTGCGAACATTGTTTTCCTTTTACCACTGTGTCGAGTGCAGCGTCGGATGGCGTTGTGGTGGTTGGTGTCAGGAGATCTAATCTACATCTCAAATTATGACCGAACAAAACTTCAGCCGGAGATCTGTTTGTGGTCGAATGTTTGGAATTCCTGTACCTCAGTAGGAATTCTGATATTTTAACATTCAAATCTCTTAAACTTGTACCTGATATTAAGTAAGATTTAATTGCCTTTTTAATGATTTTAACATAACTCTCCGCTTGTCCATTGCTAGCCGGATTATATGTTGGTGAAGTTATATGAGTGATGTTGTTTCGAGTACAGAATTGTTTAAATTCGTGCGAGACAAAAGAAGAGCCGTTATCCGAGCAAATCGTATGAAATAACCCAAATCGTGACATTACTTCGCATAGTTTTTCAATAACCACTCGCGATGTGAACCCCGATGAAACATCGAAACACTCTACCCATTTCGAATATGCATCTACGATTATTAAAAATGTTTTGCCGCTAATCGGTCCTAAAAATTCTATGTGTACACGGTGCCACGGCTGGGCCGGGAACGGCCACGGAGTGAGAGGGGAGCGTGGGGGCGCGGCGCGCTGTGACGCACACACGGCGCAAGCACCGATGTGATGTTCGATAGCCACAGACATACCCGGCCACCAAAACCTATTGCGTGCCTCTTCTTTCACTTTTGTGATTCCTAAGTGCCCTGAGTGTAGCTCGTTTAACACTTTATGTCGCAGACTTTTAGGAATCACTAACCTGTGACCTCTCATCAGACAACAATTTTCAACTGATAGTTCTAACCGATGGCTATAATAATGCTTCATTAATGGTTCACTAATCTTACTCAGCCAACCATTTGACAAATAATCGATAACGGTTTTGATAACATTATCATTTTTTACCGCATCTTGGATATCTGTCAATGACAAAAATCTCTCACCTTCGTAAACAAAACGTACATAACTAGATTTATCTATTGGTGACTCATCACGCTCGCGCTCTGAGCGTGTGACGTTCGTTTTTAAATAGTCGGGTACTGATCGACTTAAGAAATCTGCACAATTATGAGTACTGCTTACATATTCTATTTTATAATTATATGCAGATAGAAAAATAGCATAACGCTGTAACCGATTAGCTGATATCTCAGGAATGCCCTTTTCTGGATTAAAAATTGAAACCAATGGTTTATGATCTGTTCTTAAAATGAAGGGTTTGGTTCTTCCATATAAATATTGGTGAAATTTTCTTATCCCGAAAATTATTGCAGTTGCTTCTTTTTGGATTTGGCTATAGCGTTTTTCTGCTGCATTTAGAGACCGAGAAATGTAGGAGATAGGTTTTTCTACACCACCTTCTACCTGTGATAATACGGCGCCTAACCCGCTCGGTGACGCATCAACCGTAACTATTAGCAAAGCTTCTGGATTGAAATGTGCTAAAGTGGTATCAGAAACTAATGCACGTTTTATATTTGAGACTGATTCGTCATGTCTCTCAGTCCATGACCAAGGCTCATTTTTTTTTAGTAATTCATGCAGTGGACTTAAAATCGATGATGCGTTCTTAATAAAATTTCGGTAATAGTTTACCATGCCTAGAAATGATTTTAATTCTGTTGTATTGGTAGGTACCCGACTTTGCAAAATAGCTTTAATTTTTTCCGGTGATTTATGTAATCCATTACGGTCGATAATAAAACCCAAATAGGTTACGGATTCCTGAAAGAAGGTACATTTATCTATATTTAAAACTAAGCCAGCTTCCTGTAACCTACGGAAGACTTCATTCAACCTAGTCATCATCTGATCTTTGTCCTCTCCACATACTAAAATATCGTCGAGAAATAAAAGAGTACCATTTAACCCTGATAGCAGCGCTTCCATGTTTCGCTGAAAAATGGCCGGTGCACTAGCTAGACCAAAGACTAATCGAGTATACTTATACAAGCCTTTATGCGTGTTTATACAAGTGAGCATCTGTGATTTTTCATTTAGACACAATTGATTGTACGCATGCGAAAGGTCTAATTTACTAAAGTACTTGCCGCCATGTAGTTTTGAAAACAGCTCGTCATACCTAGGTAGTGGGTATTTATCGACCAGTAACTGTTTATTGATAGTCACGGAGTAGTCGGCACAGAGACGTATAGATCCGTCTCGTTTTAGAACTGGTACTACTGGACTGGCATACTCCGCGTACTTTACGGGTACTAATACACTTAAACCTACAAGACGATTAAGTTCCTTCTCCACATTTTCCCGCAGTGCAAAAGGTAAAGGTCTCGCTTTGAAAAAGATCGGTTAAGCGTCTGGTTTTAAAGCTAAATCTACCTTCACGCCTTTAAAACAACCTAATTTATTTCCAAATAATAGTGGGTATTTGGCAGAACTACCCGATAAATAGTCGTTACAGTTATTAACGGAACATATTTGCAAGTTAAATCGTGAAAAAAAATCCCTGCCTAACAAGGGAGGCCCTCCATTCCGTACGACGTAGACACTTATTGTGAACGAGTTATTATTATACGTAAACAATAGTTTTATTTTACCCACAATATGCAATTTATCGCCGTTGTATTTTGCAGCATGTGTAATGAAGATGAGGACACATATCATATTTTAATGAGATGTGTCCGGAATCAGTTACTGAGATCACAAATTGGTGCCCACAACATAAATCTATCCATACCTTTATCAAACAATATAGGACAAGTAATAAGTATGATTAAGTTCGCCTTGAAGAACAGACCCAGAACCTAATTTTAATCGTTTGTTTTATTGTTGCGTAAGTTAAGTATTAATTCTGTATTTTATTATGTATACCATACAGAGCGTCATATTCGCATTAGCGAAAAAGCTCTTTAAATAAAGATAAAAAAAAAAAAAAAAAAACTATGCAAAATAACATCACTGGCTTCTAACGTTATGGTTTTAAAGTATTTAAGATACGTTTGCTCAGAAATAACGGTCACTGATGAACCCGTATCTATTTCAAAGGTTAATTTAATTCCATTGACACAAACAGATTCCCGCATTGGTTCACCGCGAATGGATCGAATATTACAGCAAACGTGTTTACCATCATCGCTAGAATCCTCACAGCACTCGACATAGTGTTGCTTATTCACATTTTGTTTACACATTCGTTTAAGATGGCCTTGAACGCCGCATTTTTTGCACTTATACCGCACGAACCGACATGACGATGCCTGATGGCCTGTGTAGCCGCAGGCGGTACACCCACCGCCAAGGCTGCCGTCATGAGCGCGCTCAGCGCTAGCCACGGGTGACGCCGCTCCATGCCTGCGCCACGGCGCGGTGCTCCCGCGCGCTGCGCCTGGCTGTGCTGCCGTCTCCATCTTCATCACCTGAAGTGGTGTACCCGCCTCTGCTTGCCGTGACGTTTCTCGTGCCCCCATGCGAGCACTACGTATGCCTTCAGCTGCTTCCAAGGCCTTGCTCAGAGTCAACTCCGACACCGCCTTGGTGAATAGTTTTTCTCTTTCCGGTCCTGGTGCCATGCCCAGCACGAATCGATCGCGAAGCTGTTCATCTAGGTTTTTCGCCACGAATCTGCAGTGCATTGCCAAACCACGTACTCGTGCTGCCCACTCTGGTAGCCCTTCGCCGATTTGTTGCATGGCACTGTGGAATTGGTACCTTTCCGCGAATGTGCATTTCTTTAGTGTGAAGTGTCCATCCAACAACTCCACCACTTCGTCATAGTTTAATGTACCAGCTTGCCGCGGTAAAGCTAAGTCGCGTATCAACTTGTAGCTTGATTCCGAGCAGTTACTTAGTAGAATAGCTCGTCGTTTGCAACCGGCTTTATCTGCATCTACCCCAATTCCGTTTGCCAGAAACCACTGCTCGAGTCTTTCCTTGTATAGCTGCCACTCTTGATTTTCGTGGTTGAACACTGTCAAGGTGCCGACTGAAGTGAATACTCTTGCCATTTTCAAAATAAGGTACGCGTGTCTCGTACTTTTTCCTCGTCGCCAACTGTTATATTCGGAAGGGGGGTAGCAGAATAATACAACCAGTATTTCACAAGCTCGTATATTCGACTGGCGCAGCAGTCATTTGCACACGTATATATATATAGATGCCTACCTACTTATTTACTAGTTAACGATATGTAGGTACCCACATAACAGTAAGGCAATGACATTACCTGCGGAAAGGATACGTAATGTCACGCGCCACTGCAATCGAAGTGTTTTGACACCGAGCTTAAACACTTCGATCGCAGTGTCAAGTCGAGACAATGACTCGAACGCGAACGACACGTGTATGTAACACGTCGCTTAAGAACGTACGAATGTATTTTGGCTGCTTCTTGTATTGTTATCCGTATCATCACATCAGCCTGGATTGACTCACTACTGGGTATAAGTTTAACCCACTTTTCGTTTCTGTTTTACTTCCCAGTTTTGTGCGTCCCTCTTTCAATTGTTTCCCGTGAATTTGTTGATACCGTCAAGACGCACACTTGTGGTCGTCACCCTTGGTTCCGATAGCCCAAATTTGGCCACCATTCGATCAACACCTGTTGATATAATTTCCCCAAAATCCTCATTTGTGAAAATATTCACAAGATCGACAAACCCGAAGAACGAAGAAAAACCTTCGACGTATTTCCAATATTACATTTCTTTGAACACTATTCTAGGGTCGTTAAAAGAAAATCTGTGGTGACACCTAACAAGAGGACTCGGCACAACAGGTGTTAAATTGAAAAAAAGTGATGGTTGCATTTTGAACTTTATCTTATAGGAAATGAGGTACAATTTGGAAAGGTGGTTATACTTTTATTTCTTGTTTAGAGCTTGGGGCTTTGTTTCATATATTGCTTTTAATATACGTGTACTATGTAGGTGTCAAGTGTGACGGGTGGGTTTCGATAGTTTCAAGATGTGGAAAAAGGGTTCTCTCAAAAGGCATTGGAAAACTTTGTTTCAATTTACTAACTACAGCATACTCTTTTAATATGAGAATAAGGGCGAGCACAGACAGAGTAACAAAATTCTCACCCAGGGTCTTTGTTATTAGGTTGAGAGAAAATATATGCTCAAACCTGCTCAAACACGTGCCAAAGGATCCATTTTTTTAAACTCTCTTTTTTAAGAAGACTTCTTTTTTAGTCTAGACTTCTAAACTATTATTGTAAAGAAGTTGTTTATTATGTTTTATGTTTTGTTTGTAAGTAAAATAATCTCTGGAAGTAGAGACCCCTTTCTTTATCATTATCATCATTTCAAGCCGAAAGACATCCACAGCTGAACAAAGGCCTTCCCCAAGTGTCCCCACATTGACCGGTCCCGTGCGTCACGCATCCAGCGGATTCCCGCAACCTTTATAAGATCATCAGTACACCAAGTGGGAGGCCTTCCAACGTAGTGTCTTTCAGAACGCGATCGCCACACCGAACGCGGTTTACAAACATTATCTTACAGCAAGAAAATTACTTATCGCTATGTGTCTATACATCCCGCAGAAACATGGTTCCTTGTGGATTAGCCGCGGCATCGCAATTGCGGAAAAACTAATTATCAAATATCTATCAATTATTAAAAAAGTTTCTTACAAAAACATACAACTAAGAAACAAATAAAAACACCACAAAGTGAAAAATAACTCCAATTTTGGAAGCCGTTTTTTAATGGAAAGCGAGAAAATGTTACTTTATTACGAGTTGCATTCCTTTTAAACCGACTTTCTAAAAAGGAGGAGGTTCTATGTTCAACTGTATGTAATTTTCACGAAAATATGTACTACACTATACATAATTATATTACATACATACTAATACAAAAACCATATTATAAATTTTTCAATATTATATGTTTTTGTAAAATATTATAAATTTTTCAATTTGTAGTGGTACATAATGGATAAGTTCATAGTTTACAGTGATATCAGAATAAATTACCCGAATAACGTGTAACTTGAACATAACAATGGAATGAGTGTGTACCAGGGTGAACTGTAGGTACACATCTGCGTACCCGTTTACAGCGTATGGCGTGATGGTATGTTATGAAATGGTGTAAACAATAATCAGACATGCGATTGCAACAATCCCGAGAAAGTTTCCGTCATTTACTGAAGAGTTCTGTTGTATATCTCCAAAATTTTTCAATAGATCTTTACCAAATTTATACGTGTCCATTCCGGAATAAACATCATTCCAACAAAAAAATAATTTTGGAAATCCGTTCATATTATAAAATATGACGGAGTTTAGTCCGAACACACATAAAAAATATAAATATCCGAATTGAGAACCTCCTCCTTTTTGGGAAGTCGGATAAAACTGCTCAAAGATTTTGTTGCTATAACTTCTCTAACCCAAAACCCGATCTTTTTAAATCCCTAAGGCTTAACAGGCACTGCGGTATTTATGTGCGCGATTTTTTCCGCACATACTGCGACACATCGAATTGTATGAGGCTGCACGCAATACGGTAAAAAAATCGGATCCTATCCTTTCCTCAAGAAAGCCGTGCTTTGCCACAGAATCCACCGCACCACGGCGCGGATTAAATTCACGCCAATATTTTGAGATCTATAAACAGATAGAAAGACACAAAAATCGCGCGGAGTTTCAATCGCAGTGCGTGTTAGTATGATTCAGTACGCGGACAAAAATTCGCGCGAATAAAAACTGCACGGCTAAAAATCGCAATGCGTGCTAAGCATAAACTTCTGTTCACGTGGCCCTTTATTTCATACAGTATACACCAAGCTTTACGGCGATATATACCAATAACGCTCTATTAAACCTGATCAGTAAATTACACGTATGAGGGTACCTATAGAAGGTCAGTGACGCATGAAGATAACGCTACAGGCTTCCAACGAGGGTCTGACTCCGAATACTATCTCCTGGACCTTTCATGTGTAATGATTATTAGGTTTAGGGATTATCTATTACGGTGTTAATAAGAGTCATGGTGTTTTCGGTAATTAGTCAAACTTTTGAGCTTTGATTATATATTTGTCTAGATAGAGCAATGCAAACAAATGACGCGCTAAAACTGTCTCCAATTGCGTGATATGTGTGAGTACCGCTCGTGTACTTATTGTCGTCAAACTGTCAAAGTATGCGTGTTTAGGGATACCAGCTCCAAATTATTAACCTACCTTTTCTCCATTAATTAATATGATGAAATTTAAACAAAACAGGTTGAATTAAATAA
The DNA here is from genome assembly GCA_964057195.1 of Orthosia cruda. Lineage (NCBI taxonomy): Eukaryota > Metazoa > Arthropoda > Insecta > Lepidoptera > Noctuidae > Orthosia > Orthosia cruda. The sequence continues at coordinate 15,778,413 of OZ059849.1, forward strand.
TTATTTTGTAGATTAGTGTATCATTTATTTTAGTAACAACAAAACATACAATGAAAAAATAAGTAGTAATTTATAGATCAAAACCCATCTCTTTGTGTTTGTTTTCAGAATAGTTTTCTCTTTGATTTTATTGTCTGGCTACTTTAAGGTAAGTTGTCATTTACTGATCAAATATATAATGTAATTTTTTAAATAATAAAGTTCATTTGATCAAAAGATTATGTAATGCTATTTGTATTTGTCTCCCATATTTTCGTGAAATCACCCTAGTAATAAACTGACAACACTGGCTAAATCAGACTAACCTACAAAGTAACGAATTAAAAATCGTGTTTTTGCCCACATAATTGCGACACAGTCTGACGGCACAAACCGGCATAATTAATTATTTTTCGTGAACACTTTACCCTTACGTGTTCCAAATGACACTGACGTAAGAAAGAAGCGGGTCTACCAATTATAGTAGACTTTATTTGAGCCGTTCAGTTAGTGTCAATGTGGCATCTAGACAAGTATATAATCAAAGCTTTTGAGGTTTTCCTCAGGAGTTTCAATACCCGACTACGGTAACCTACTAATTTATTTAAGACAACGACTGTCGCCAACAACATTGAGGGAACAAAACTCACCCGTTTCACACCCGCGCGACCAAAAATTTTGTCGGTTTTTGTACTTTCCTTATTGTTCTATGACTTAAAAAAAAACTTCGGATCAAGATGTAGATAGTTAAATTGTCTTTGAATTTGATTTTAATGAAATTTCATTAAAATACGTCCGACGGTTTTGGTGCGGTTGTCGTTTTTTTGTCTATGCTAGGTATAATTTTACAAATTACGCTATGTTATACGAATAAAACTAAAACTTTTCTTAGATCAAATTATTAATAAAATGGTCTCATGTAAAAGATATCTTTTCCAAAAAATTACGACCAGCAGTTTAGACGTGATTCTCATTTTAAAATCAGCTACTGAGGGGAAAAAAAAATGAGAATATTAAAGGGAATAAATTTATTGTAATGCTGAATGTAATACAATGCTTGAGTTGTCGAATCCGCCTATTTTTTAACCGACTTCGCAAAAAAGGAGGTGGTTATCAATTCGATTGTATTTTTTTTTTTGTGTGTTACCTCATAACTTGTTATTGGGTGAACCGATTTTGATGATTCGTTTTTTATTTGAAAGCTGGTGCTTGTCATGTGGTTCCATATAAATTTGATCAAGATCTGATGAAGAACTTCGGAGATATACATCAGAACTCTTCAATAAATGACGGCAAATCACTCGGGATAGCTGCAATCGGATGTCTGTTTATTGTTTACTTCATTTCTTAACATAACATCACACTGGCACACGCTGGTATACTCTAATTCCACCGTTTTAGTTTAAGTTTCATGTTTCTGGGTTAATCTATTCTGGCTTCACTTTGGAGAATTGGTCCGTTATGTACCCACAACTAAAAAGTGAAAAATAAAAAAACTTTTTAACAAAAACTACAACCGACTTCCAAATAAAAACACTACAAAGTGAAAAATAACTTCAATTTCGGAAGTCGGTGTCAAAAAACAAAGATCTCTAAACAGGAACAATTTTTTGAAAAATAGTCATCACTTGAAGTTTAATAGTGAGGCGGTCATACATACATCATACATACATCATCAGCCTATTAATGTTCCCACTGCTGGGACACAGGCTTCCTCTCTGTGAAAGGGGAAGGGCCGTAATCCACCACGCGGGCCCAGTGCGGGTTGGTGGATATCACATGTCTTCAAATTTTTGATTCTAAGACATGCCGTTTTTGAGAGCAGTGGTGATGAAATAATTTACACAAAGTTAAGTGCCTGCCTGGGTTCGAACCCACGGCTTACAACTTGTAAGTCGCGGCCGATACCACTGGGCCACCACTGCCCTAATGTAGAATAACTTAGGCAAACATATTTTGTTAAAAAAAACCCTTTCCTTGAGTTTTCCATCATTCATTACTTCCCAGAATTGATCCTTATTAGCGACAATATTGAATGGTGTATTAATACAGCATGAGATTTTTTTCCAAATCAACGGCTTCGATTCCTGACTAAACGGAATATTGATTTTTCGATAATCCAATAATATAGTTTCAGTTTTTATCAAAATCGGCCTCGTGATACCTTTGAATGTTTTTCGCTGTTCTATGAAGAATTTTTTGTTTAGTTTCGTATTTGGCCATCCACGCCCACTTGAAAAATTCACCCTGTATATTTTTTTTGTCTGGATTTGTGTCCGTTTGATGGCTATATGCTCGTCCCTTATTACATGGGACTTAAACATTACTGAGGCAATGTGGGTGTACTACAGGCGCATCTCTGCTTAACCTTTCAGGAAATACTGGCGTGATGTTATGTTTATGTATGTCATCAGTATCACGGGAAAAACTGCAATACAATTCCGTACTTCCCATAAAGTAAGCTGGTTTATTGCAAACCCAACTGCCATTATTCAGTGTTGTCACACTAGTCGTTTTCAGTGTAAATAAATCGCCCAGTGTGGATGCGTAGTGTCGTGTTGCGTCAAATATTGGTGTTGCCATCAATTCTGATACGGGACCCGCACGGGGTCCATTCGACATGGTTTCTGCATTTAATAGTGAACGATGAATAGGGATTTTTATTTTTAGTAAATTCTGTCAGCGGGTTAGCCCGCCTGTATGTGGAAAATTATACCAAAAGGAATATACTTTCAGGATAAAAAAGTGTTCTATGTCCTTCTCCAGGTTCTAGGCTACATATTATAAGGTAAATGCAAAAGTTACTTTCACATTTCTAATGGAGAATGGAATAGAATTCTGTTTTTAAAAGCTGAGGCGTAAAAAACGAACAAATTGATGAAAATTCGCAGCGTTGCCAACATCACAATAAAAAAAACCGGTTAAGGGCGAGTTGGACTCGTGTGCCGAGGGTTCCGTACTTACCCATTATACCGCCATAATAAAATTGGTATCATTTTGATTGCTGGTTAAGTTTTAAGTGTGTGTGTGTGTGCCGTAATGGTTGAGTTATTGCTAACGTGTAGCAGTACAGGGTATAAACATCAAGGTCCTGAGTCAACACGATAAAAAAAGTTGAAAATTAAGGTAAATTTTGATAAGTTTTCGCGAAAATCTAAATTTGCCCATACCTTTTTATCTTGTTGACGCAGGACCTTGATTTTTAGACACAGCATATGATTTAAATTTCAACTTGGTTGATCCACCCGTTCCTGAGAAAATTGGTGGTGACACACGGACAGACAGACTGACAAGAGAGTGATCTTAAAAGGGTTCCTTTTTTACCTTTTGAGGTACGGAACCCTAATAAACTTATTAATTCTGCTTAGATGCAACAAAGTTATGACAAGTAGCCCGAGGTAACGTTTCTGAAGCGCTAAAAAAGAAAAGAAAAAGCTTTTTACAAAAATCTTTAAAAGGGTTAGAACGGGTATAACAACTTACTTTTTTAATTGTGAACATTTTGTTCGGCTTCTTATTGCATTAGTTTTTTGCGGTTTGCAGAAGTTTCACTTTCTTCTTTAAGCATATTATAATTGTCATTCGTAGGTTTCACGACTTGACTTAATGTCCCATGTCCCTTAGATGGTGCAGAGGAATTCCAAGAAGATCTCTATTGCGATCGATCTTGAACTTCATGCTTCAACTCGCTCCAGGTTATCCGGCATTCTATGACATTCTATCATCATTTCAGCCGAAAGTCGTCCACTGCTGGACATAGGCCTACCCCAAGTGTCGCCATACTGATCGGTTCTGTGCGTTATGCATCCACGGGACGCCCGTAACCTTGACTAGGTTGTCGCTCCACCTAGAGGGGGGCCTTCCAACGCTGCGTCTTCCGGTTTGCGGTCGCCACTCTAGAACTTTTCAGCGCCAACGGCCATCTGTTCTGCGAGCAATGTGCCCTGCCCACTGCCACTTAAGTTTGGAAATTCTTCGGGCTATATCGGTAACCTTGGTTCTCTTGCGGATGTCTTCATTTCTGATTCGATCACGCAAGGAAACTCCGAGCATAGCCCTCTCCATTGCCCTTTGGGTGAGTTTAAGCTTTCTGATGAAGCCCATTGTGAGCGACCACGTCTCTGTCCCGTAAGTAATCACTGGCATCACACACTGGTCATAGACTTTCGTCTTGAGACACTGTGGTAAGTTTGACATTCTATCGCGTTCAAATAATCCTACTAATATTATGAATGTGAAAGTTTGGATGGATGTGTGGATGTACGTTTGTTACTCAATCACTTCAGAACGGCTGAACGGATCTGGATGAAATTTGGCACAGAAATAGATTATAGTCTTGAATCGCACATAGGCTCTTCATCCTGGTATAATGTTTCCTAAGGATGATAAAACACTATTCACGCGAACGAAGCCGCTGGCAGAACTTAGTCTGACAAAATGTATGGGATTGACCACGCAACACAAGAAAGCGAACCTTCTCCACTCTTTCTTCAGTAAAATCTTCAATTGTTCAACAAAACATCTGTTTTAGGTACAGATAAGCGGAGCAGGGTCGCACTCGACGCAAACAGTTATAAATAAACCCTTTAACAATTAAAACGGAACAACAGCACCAAAAACAAAGTGCTGTTTATTTTAATGGCTGTTTTCAACAGTTGAATTATAAAAATAGGCCTAACTTTGTTGAAACGGTCGGTTTGAGTTATGGCTGAAAGTTTAAACTTTTTCTTTTGTGATAATTGTGATACCTATCTACAGAGTGTGGCCCAGTGGCGAAGACCTGGCCTCTCGTGCTTGAGGTCGTGAGTTTAAATCCGGGCAAGTATCAATGTGACTTTTTCAAATTCATATGTACTTTCTAAAGGAGATGGCTAAACAACTGCCCTAAGCATGTATAGAAATTTCTCAGTAACTCGTAACATTCAAATATTCACTAATTATGTCTTTTATTCAACTTTTTTTCTTCTTGATTACATTTTTAAATATTTTTACAAAACACACACAAAAAAGAAAAACATTTAAAAATATAAAAAATAGAGGCCCACCGGTATCGGGAACAGGGTCCAAGCTACCGGCGGTCAGGGCTCCAGAGAGAGGAACCTCCTAACAATACGAGCCGTGTCCAGCAGTACTGCTTTCTGGATCAGGCCCTTGACCCAGCCGCCTAACGAGAGCCTCCTAAGGTGTTGGTCGAGGCTCGTGGCTATTAAGCCATGGGCTGACACGACTATCGGTACAATGATCGCTGTATCCACATCCCACATGTCGACAACCTCGCGAGCCAAGTCAAGATACTTGATTTGCTTATCTTTCTCGGCTTTCACGAGGTTCCCGTCATGCGGGACAGTTATGTAAACAATCATTGCACGCCTCTCGATTCGGTCCACCACCACTATATCAGGCTTATTAGCTATAATAGTCCTGTCAGTGATGATGGACCGATCCCAGTACAATGTGATATTGCCATTGTCGAGAACTGGGTCGGGCACATACCTGTAGTACGGTACCTCCGATGCCACAAGAGTGTATTTCAGAGCAAGTTGCTGGTGGATAATCCTGGCTACAAGGTTGTGCCTATGCATTCACTAATTAATTATTACGGTTTTATTATTATACTATAACTTCCGCGAAAAAAACAAATAACTAAAAAAAAAAACATGTTTTTGTTTGACAAGAAGAACTTGTAGTCAATAAACCTACTTTTAGTACTTTTCATTAAAAAAAATTGAAGTCAATAAACCTACTTCTAATAAAAAAATTGTAATCAATAAATTTACTTTTAATTACAAAAATATTGTAGTCAATAAACCTACTTTTAAAGACATTTGCGTAAGTCGAAATGAACAGTGCCTATTCATTATTATTTATTTTTGTACCTATCGAAATACATTTCAAAACGTTGATTTCTTTAATTACATTTATCTGATTTCTAGAAATGATTGCAATATCTGGAAAGAAACGGCACGTAAATAGTACTGTCACTAAAAAGTTAAATTTAATTCTTCTCGATAACACTTGATTCGATTAGAACCAAATAAAATAAAAACATGTTGGAGGCGTCGTGTCGTGGGAACTCGCTTCGAACGGAGTTCCTTTCACTGGATACTATGTATTAATACAGAGCCAACTAGTATGGTCTTAATTTTCAATTGCGTATTGATTCATCATGAACCTTTAAATGACAGCCCTTTCCAAGGCACGAAGGAAACTCGTTAAGTAAAGATGGTCACCCATCCACGGAATCACCTCGGCAAGCGTTATTTAACCTTGAAGATCGATCTGTGCAGCTGTTATTATTTAGCCACAAGATCCTCTAAACGCCTTGCTAAATTATCATAGCAAAATCTTATTCTTTTACAAGTTTGTATACCTATTGATGAAGGAGTTTCTAAGATTTTATTTTCAGGATTGTGAAGATATAAAAAGTTCCTGAAACATTTTTCATTCGAAATACTAATATTCAGCTATACAGCATTACATATTACTTGTTAAAATGTTTATTCGTTGCTAGGGCAATCATCCACAACAGTGTAAGTCTGAAATAGCCAAGTCAGAGGCCTTTGGGGTTCCCAAAGGCTGCTTAATTAACACTGACACCAGAGCCCCTAGCACGAGTTTCTGCGTAATTGGATCGACTACGTTAACGTATCGCCTCCGACAATTTTTGTATGCAAAATTAATCAGCGCCATGTGTCCGTATTTGGAACTAACAAATCGGTAGCACAAGTTTTTGACAATTGCCTTCGTATCGAGTTCACGTATTTACGTTGCGTTAACGCTCCAAATGTATGGGAATCGGTAGCACGAGTTTTCATTTTGACATGTAGTATCGAATTTTACGCTAGGTGTGACGAAAGCACGTCGAAAACTATCTCACTGACATTTTCTAGGTGAGACATTTCACGTCAAACAATTTTCCGTATTTATTTGGGTATTTTTGCAATAAAATGCTATTTAATCATGAATAAAAGGGGCAAGCATGCTGTCTATTGATTATCTTACCTCCTAATTTAATAAAGAGGCTAGGAGAAGATGTTAAACGAGGTAGACAACATTTTCATTTTCTTTGTAAACAAATGTAGTGGTAGTTTCTTTTAATAAACCATTTCTATAAGTTATTGATACTAACCACACATAGAGCGGCGCGGCAGGCCCGCGCATCGCCCGCTCTGTCTTCCTGCCGTGGTGGAGTACGGTCTCTAGCGCGTTATTCGCCGCAACTCTACGTTTTACTTGCGGTTCTCCATAATTATCATGACTCATTTGAAGATTCAAGAATCGAAGAAAACGGCGATATGCCTTATAAATTAGAGATTATAATACTAGTATGCACGTATGCCTATATATTTTGCAACCGGTTTATACCGGTATTTACAGTTAGTTTGGGAATATGGGTTAGAATTTGGGATAAACAACATTGGCAGTTGCTTTAAGGCAACTGAAGCCCTTTTATTTATCGGTAGCTAAAATGTTCTTGAGTAGGTACCCTATTAACAACAATACAAATCTAAAACTTATTAATATACATGTTCTTCAGCAGGTCTTATGGCAATGGTTGCGGTATTTTAAGTAGCAAAAACCGTAAGCCGTTCTACAAGTCTAGCTAGTCTGTCCATGATAAACTGAGACAGATGTACAACGAAAGAGAGAAAACTAGGACAAAAATGAAATAGAATCCCTTCGCAGCGTGACGAACGGTCTATTATAAAGACCTTCCATCGTAATTACCACCTGACAGCCAATGTTACAGAATCCAGGGTAATCTATAAGAGACGAGAAATCGATGCAGAGAGTGGACTGTGATAGGACTCTCCTTCAAAACTAATCGAATTCTAAGTCATATCGTTCCTTCGTACATGGAAAACCTTGTTGGCTCAGCCTATTATTATTTAAAACTCCTACTTGTTGTTGATGTTTGTTGAATTTATTATATTTATAACATGTACTTAAGTATCCGTGAATTGAATGAGTAACTAACTAAGCTATTAATGTGATAATAAAACCCTAAATAAACAGAAACTATATGTTTTTCCTAATCTAAACATACATACATAAACTTACGCTATTTCCGGAAGGGGGTAAGTAGGTAGAAACTACAGAATGCCTCCTGCTACGTTATGTTCACGTTCATACATCTACACGCACGCGGGTTATGACATGCACGCACGCTGGCCTTTCTGAAGAACATCACAATAAAATCTGTTGCGGACGGTACCCGGGTGGTGTAAGTACCCGCGGTCGCCCTGGGACAGTATCCCACTGTTGTTTGACGTGCTTTCCATACGCTCTGAGTCAAGCGACTCTGCTGGTGGTACACGCACCCCTGAATGCTTATGTAGGGTGGTAGGTACTAGGAAGACCCACAAACAAGAATCAAGTTTTGACCACAGAAATAAAAAGCGGGCTTTTTCATGAAAAATATTGTTGCATGTGTTTCAGGCCATTTTTGCGTTCATCTTTATTTAGCCGAAATCTTAAGAGCCTTATTTATAAACCTTTATACATAAATATAATCATTTTTTTTTTGTTTTTTTACATACGGACCCTTTTAGGCATACGACAATAATAATTACACATTTTTCTCATCATCGTTTTTCTATCTATCTAATCTATCTATATTTATTTAAAGTATATCTATCTTCTATATAATCTAAAAATTACACCAAACATAGGTACTTCCTATTCTAAACTAATATTGTAAAATTGTTTTTAACTATATTTGTACAAGGTAATCTCTTGAAGGAAACGCCTGCCGTTCCTACCGCTAAGTGTAGCAGTAAGAACTTTATGGGCTGATAATGCGTTAAGAATAAGTAATAGAATATGTAGCTGTTGTAGGTGGTACTAACCTATATAATGCATTGATGAAATAAAATGCAGATTTATTGAACAAAACTTTGTATTACATAATGTTCTTTCATATTCGCATCATAATGAATTGACAGAGCTTCTAAGATTCCAACCATAGCTCATAGCTGCTCCAAACGCTTGAAATAGCATGAAGAGCATTTGTACCAAAACGGTTGTGAATTAGAAGATACTTTTAACGTCGTCGTAAGTTACAAAATATTCCCCCAATTCCTTCGTTGGATGTCACTATTGCACAGAGAGACGTATAGCTTGCCGTGGGCTTTGAAGATATCATGGCTGCAGTCTTGTAGACGGTGGTGCAAGCGATTGGGATGGCTTAAGTCTTCTCTAAGTGGCAATGCTGGCTTATAACATTCTGGTGTTGACAAAGGCTTTTAGCTAGTACCGGGAATATTTTATTCATCATCTCCTGTTGGCAAAAGAAGTTGATATAGAACAAAATACAAAGATTCTGTAACTAAATACAACATTGTCGGTCGTGCAGTGTTATTGCACTTTTTCATTTGGAATTTCTTAGTGGCAACCCGGAGTCTCACTCTAAGTGCTGTGCACGGCAATAGGCTCGCCTCTTACTACATGAGACCTCATAGGATTAAGCGAAAGAAGCACATGAAGCACATTTTGCATAATTGTATGAATCTGTGCAATAAACTTACTTGTTTGCTTCTTTATGAAGTTCACCATGATGATGACCTGAGTGACGCAAGTTCTTTTTGATTTCGTTAATTCTAAAATCACAGAACCATCGTACATAATAGATTTACGTATGAAATTGGTAAATTTAAATAATTATTTGAAATGACAACAAACAACAATAGACGTTTACATCTTAGGGTCTGCTCACACCGAGACGCAATGCGATAATACATATAAACCGCGCGGCATTTAAAATTAAAAAAGTGATCAAAGTCTCCATCCTCTATTATTTCTGTTTTATGTTTTTCTTTTGGAGGAACAGATGCTTTCTAGCGTTTGTATTTAGGCTTGTAAGTGGCGTTGTTAACTTCAGCTTGCTCAGTCATAACTTTGCTGATGAAATCTATTTATTCATATATTTATATACATAATATTATTATACGTAAAAAGTGAATGATTATGTGGACAATCCTAGTGACTAATAGTGGAGGTATACTTATTATGTCTAGCATTCTGGGCATGATTGCTGACAGGCTGTGTTGTATAGAATCGTTGCTCCAGTATTTCAGCTGGAATATTGAAGCAATGATGTTACCTGTGTGTAAGTGTTAAATGTTTGTGTGTATAAATGTTGTTTGTTGTTATTGTGTTACTAAAATAGGTGTATAAGTCTTTTTACATAGTTCTCACATATCTTTGTAATTTTCCTGTAACCAAATACTTGTAATTGTACTGTGTTGATGGAAAAGAGAGTTCGTGGAGTTTCTTGCACGTTCTTCTCCATAGAGACTTACTGACGCTTGTGAATGTGCAACTAGTTTCATCTTTTGTTTGTCTATTCAAAAATGCCTTTAAATGGTTTAGTTGAAATAAAGTATTTTGACTTTGATAAGTTTATATTGTTACTAATACTATGTATATAATATGTATTTAGGTTTTGTTATTCTGTAAGCTCTATTGCCTTTAATAAATTAATTAATAATTTAGTATAATAAGGTATTTAACGTTTCGGTGTGGACGTGCAAAATACCTATTGGAACAAATCACTGAGTTCGGAAAGTTCGTCGGAAGAATTTCGCTTCTACACGCGTTTGCATCAGTGTGCTAACGGTTTTATATTTTTGCAATTTGAAGGAAACCGTCAAACATTAAGTGACAATTGTCAAACGTCCTGTACGGGACCGTTCGAAACCGAACAATTTATCATAAATTAAAACTCCAATAAACTGTAATTTTTAATGATTTGTTAAAAAAAGAATTAATAAAAATGTTAAATATGTTTTAAAGTGTGTTTATAACAAATATTTGTTCAGTTTTAATCTCTAAATTATTTAAGACAATGTTACCCGTTTTTGTCTTCGATTTTCAGAACGCACCATTCACTACAAACCAATCCAAACGCTATTGGATTCTCGGCCTTAATTAACCATAGTTCAATTACTACTTCCGAGTTGTCGCAAGACGTTTTTATGAACTCGTGCTGCCAAAATAACTTGTCGCAGCATCGAATACGTTTTCGTCTGGTAAAATGTCACGATGACGATACGAAAACGTTAGAAACTTGTGCTAGGGGCTCAGAGGTAGCCACAGCTCACACGAAAAGAAAAGAAGAAGAACGAAAAGGTGTGAACATATTTTAAAAACTGCTTCTATCCATGTAAATGGATAGAAGCAGTTTAGCAGCTTTCCCCAAACAAAAAAAAAAAGTTTCTCAATTTGACATGTATTTTTTTTATGTATGACCACGCCACAGATACTACAGACTACGCATAACTTTTTATAGAGTGGTCCGATTTCAAAAATTCTTTTCTCTTTGGAAGACTATACATCAAAATTGGTCCCATTTAAATTTGAAAAATTTAACACAAAGGTAGAAAAAAAGGATTTATTGTTAATTTTCCCGCGGAATTTTCAATTGTGAACTGATTCTGTAAACTAAAAAGCGAAAAAAAATCTCTACAGTTTTGGTCAATAATTTGAATGTTTGTTTTTTGGCGCCAAATCAAAATGCTAGTCTAAAAGATTTTGTTTTTTATTTTTCTGTTCGATTACGTCGGTTATTTTTTTGAAAAATATGACTTTCTTGGAGAAAGTTGTATAGTACTACGCGAAAATTTAATGTTTGAACGCGCCATTCTCTAGGACACACTAGGAATTTCTTCCTGTATCGTGGCTGCGTTTACAAACATATAAACTCACATACACAATACCCAGAGCCAGAACAACGATCATTCTTTAGATCATACAAATATTTGTTCCGTGCGGGAATCTAACCCGCGACACGCAGTGCAGCAGTCAATCGCGCAACCACTGCGTTTGACATAGTGTCCCCGCACTCCGTCGCCGCTCTACACGGAAGTGAAGTATAGCTCTCGTTACAGCATCATGGGATATTAAATCTTCCTGTCTCCATTAACAGAGTCCTAAATAAACTATTATTATGGCTAACGACCCAACATTTATGCACCTCGTAACGTTAGTAGAGCATTATGTTTTGTTGGTCCCATAATTTATGTAAATTTAATAGTGGTATCATGTTTCCAGCAGATTCCCGCAATCTGGACCAGGTCAACATGTCTACTTAGTGGGAGGAATTCCAACGCGCAGCTTCTTCCGGTACTCGGTCGTCATTGCAGAACCTTTCGGCCCCAGCAACAATCCAATGGCAGCAAGACGCGCAGGACAGGTCGATGTGCTGACACTTAAGGAAGGCCTATGTGCAGCTACGTAAAAAGCTTTTCTTATTTAGCTATTGCCCGCGAGTTCGTTCGCGTCATACTCGCTAAACTAAAAAAATACTTTTTTTTTTTACTCGGAGCCCTAATTCTTTTTCATAAACAAAAGTAGCCGTAGTTATCACCTATAACATCAGCTATCTGCCAGTGAAAATCGGTCCAGCCAATTATAAAGTTGTAATTTGTTTACTTCGTATGTATTTAGTAAAAAGCTGTTATTTTGACAAACATATCATTAACTATTATTTATAGAGAAGAAGTAAAAGAAGAAGATGAACACAACCTCAAAAAGCCTATGCTGATACCTACGTATAAATACAACCTATTACTGAAACATCATTTCCATTTTCCCCCAACTTTTTCGGTAAGGCGGGGTGCCTTCTGAGTCCATCCCTGAATATATTGATAATAAAACCATTGGATTTAATATAAAAACTGCTCTCATGTCGAAGTTACAGAACATCGTTTCCCTTTTACAGCGAATTTTGTTTGATATATTTAAATAACAATAAAAATTCTACGAAGAAAAGTTTCTTCGGGACAGCTGAATGAGATTTTACGACACGACGGCGACACGACTGCAAAATATTTTATTGACACTTAAATGCAAATGGGAAAATTTGCATCAAACGAAGATTTTCAACACACTCACAACAAAAAACTAAATAAAATTTCAAATACAATATTGGTTGCCTAGTTGGTCTAATGCAGTGTTTTTCAATCTTTTCGAATATGCGACCCCCTCTTAAGTAAAAAATTGTATCGATCCCTCAGGACCGTCATAATTTTAAAATGCGGTAAGTGGGCGAGCAAACTGCACTCTTGAGATTATTTTTTGAATCTATAAGTACAACTATGTTTAATATGTTTTAAATCGATAAACTTTGTATGTAACGAATAAACTTAAATACTACTGGACCGATTTCAAAAATTCACCCTTGGGGAGCTACACTATCCCCGGGTGACATAGGCTACTTGTTATCCCTGAACTACGCGGGTGAAACCGCGAGGCGTCCGCTAGCAACATATATCTAAGAATGAACAGGCACAGCCTTCTACGACCTATAACCCTCACTTTTAACTTTTACCTGGCCTGCGACTGCGACCCCCAAACTAAAACTTCGGGACCCCCCTGGGGGTCGCGACCCACAGTTTGAAAAGCACTGGTCTAATGGTCACAAGGATTACTGTTGCCCATACATACTCGCACTAGAGCGGAAAAAAAATATTGCGTGCCTAAAAGCGGTGGGGGCAGAGGCAAGTCAGTTTTCAGGAACGTTTATTTAATAAAATTCGACGGCGTTACAACAAATTGGTTATATATATGCACCGATGGAAAGGAGTATGTTAAATGTGAAGAAGGCAGACAAATTAAAAACCTGTGTCTTCTGAAGCAAGACAAAAGTCCCCGATATATCTAATATACAAAATCAGAAGGCTCAAATGGCGATGGGTGGGCCCATAATAAGAGAAAAAGACAAATGCAGTAAAAAAGTAACTATATGGTACCACAAAGAAAGGAAAAAGGAAAAGGGATAGACCACTGAAAAGATGGGACGATGACATCAGACAAGTGCCATGAGTGATGTGGAACAGAGTGGCTCAAGAAAGACACGGATGGCAAAGGTTGGAGGAGGCCTATGCTGACTGGCAAACAGATTTGCAGAAAATAAATTCTAGACTAGACTAAATTTAAAATTACAATTGTAGTAGATTAGTTGATCAGAATAAAAGGCTGTTTTGTTTAATTTTACTAGTTATGCCTAACCAATAAAAAAGTCACTTTCGCATTTTATTAGGTATGATTATATTTAACACCGTAAACCCAAAAGTGCTCACAATTTTAACAACAGCCGAGCACACTTTTCTCGACAAATAGGCAAATAAATCTTATTAAATATAATTTATTGTGGAAAGGAGATAAAAGACTCATTACAATCTGCACCTTAATTTGTAAAATTATTTCTTCCGTCGGCCATTTTAATTTACGATCGTGAAGTGTAAATGCGTAATTAAGAAAAGTTTTAAGTATAATCATTTAAATTCTCCGTGTTCCCTTTTAAATGCGGCTGAAATTATAAACAAATTGTCGACGTTTTACAAATCTTTGTGACAACTATGCATTGTATTATTGCTGCAGCCTAATTGCGTAAGAGAATTCGGCAAAGAACTCGTATAGGTAAGGGTGACGACACCTTTAAAATAACGACTTTAATATTGGGTAATACACTCGAAAGGAGATAGATCATGGAAAGGATATGTGAACTCAATTCTTAGGGTGGAGGACGTAGCCGTACCCTTTCTAAATTATTTACGGAATACCGAAAAAAATAAAGGAAATTTGGCATGCTCTTTCATAGATGTTCCCTTTGCTCTGCAAAACTCACTAAAGCATTTTTTTTTATTGTTGTTTGGCTTGCGCTTGACCACTATCTCGCCTGATGGTAAGCGATGATGTGGTCGACGGTGAAACCACGCTTGCCTAGAAGAAACCTATTCATTCTTTATTTAAAGACTCCCAGGTTGTAGCCAACAGAAAATACAGACCCCGGCAGGGAATCCCATTCTTTTGCTGTACGCATAATAAAAGTATTCCCAAAACGTTTGGTGCGTATGGTTGGGATGTCCACCATGTACCGATGACGCATCGCCGTACGTCTTGTAGTCCGATGATGGAACGGGCTAGGAGGAACTAACTAATGTAGAGATCCGCAAGAGAACCAGGGTTACCGACATAGGCCGAAGAATTGCTAATCTTAAGTGGCTGTGGGCAGGGCACATTGCTCGCAGAACGGATGGCCGATGGGGCAGAAAGATTATGGAGTGGCGACCGCGAACCGGAAGACGTTGCGTTGGAAGGCCTCCCACCAGGTGGACCCGATGACATGCAATTCCAACACACTCCCCCGAACTGTAACCGATAAAAAACCGATAGGCTGGCAACTCGGCGCCGATGTTCGAGGTTCTGGAGCCTAGATTCGACCAGTACTTCATTGGCAATGAGCCTCTTGGCCTGTTTTTCGATCGACTCAAGTAATTATAATGCAATGAGGCTGCTAGGCTGCAGATCAACAACCACAAAACAAAAAAAGACTACATCCTTGGTGTAGTGGTCGCAAACGCTAAAGCTGAGCACGAGGTCATGGTTTCGGTTCCCGGGTCAGTCAAAGTGTTATTGGGTTTTTCCATCTGGAATTTCTCAGTAGCATCCCGGAGGCTGGACTTGTGCCCGGTTCATGGCAATAGCCTCGCCCCCTAATACATGGGACTTCAAACCAACTGGTGAAATGTGTGTGTACTATCTGCCACCTTCGGCAAATACAGTCGTCATGTTATGGGATCAACACGTCTAACCGCGCCTGTTTTTACCTGACTGCCGAAGGAGGGTAATGTAATTACCCTACACATGAGAACATACTCACTAAGTTCGGGCACTCTGTTTGTAATATTAGTTAAGAAGATTAAGATTACTAAACAAAACATTGTCTGACCGGATGCGAACTCATCATTTCAGGCAAAACACGGCCTCTGTAGGAGATAGACCGCCCCCAAATATCGCCACATCGATCGGTAATGTGCGAACTCATGCATGATGCAAATGTGCAAGGAGTACATGTTAAAGTACACTGAGAACACGTGTCTCTGGTCGCCATGATTATTTCTGTGCCACGGCTTGTCGATATTCAAAGGCAATAGAAAGGCAGTCTCTGAATACCTCGTTACTGGGACCTTCTTCTTGCACAGAGTAGTTTGTCACAGAGACTTCCGATATAGTTTTATTGAACATTGAATACAAGGTAAAAAGACAAATTATGCTTATCAATAAATATAGTGATTACTACATAACAGTATTATTTTTGATGTCACAATGTTCCTTACTTCCTCACTTTTTTCCAAATCTGTCAAATGTAGAATGTGTCATATGTAGAATCTGTCATATGAACAATCTGTCATATGTAGAATCTATCAAAAGTAGAATCTGTCATATGTAGAAGTTGTCATATGTAGAATCTGTCAAAAGTAGAATCTATCAAATGCAGAAGCTGTCAAAAGTAGACTATGATGTAAAAAGTAAAATCTGTCAAATGTAGACTATGATGTCAAAAGTAGAATCTGTCAAATGTAGACTAAAAGAAAAATACATCATCTGCGGAAATTTCAACTGTTTTGCTATCACGGTTCAAGAGATACAGCCTGGTGACAGACGGACAGACGGACCGCGGAGTTTTAGTAATAGGGTCCCGTTTTTATCCTTTGGGTACGGAAACCTAAAAACAGTGGAATTGATAATCTCCTCCTTGACGACGAGACGGTTAAAAATAGAGGGATAGACATGATTGCAACAAAAATATATTATTCTTAATTTATAAGTACATAATTATCAGCCTAAAGCAGTCCACTGCTGAACACAGACCTCTCCAAACGCACGCCATCTGTCTCAACTCTCGGCAACTCTATGACAATGCTGACTAAACCTACAATGGAATGGATATTTAATAGTTAAGCCCAACGGATATATATATATTTAATAATCACAAAAAATCACACTCATAAATTATTTAATTTTATGTTTGAAATTGTGTATAATGTCGGTAGTGGTATTCAATCAAATGCCCCGTTTATCCTAGTCAATATATAATTATTAATGCAGAACCTTCATGACATTTATAACCTACACGAAACACTGAAATATTATGAATATTCGGCATCCTCCATTATGTAAATAGACACACAATCTGTTTGAGTACGCAAAAGCGGCTACTCTTTTACTCAACCAGTAAAAAGCTCTGATTCGTCACACTACTCTGTACTTTGAGGAGGCGCAATGCAAACTACATACATAGGTAAAGACTCCGACTGCGGAGCACCCTCTATGTATGGACAGCACTTACATGCTCTATATTTTGCTCTACATGGTGGGAAATATACTCAACTTGAGAGAAAACTTAGTCTACATTGTAAAGATGCAAAACTTTTGCGATATACTCGTAGGTTAACTACCTATATCGCAAAAGTTTTGCAGTTTTTCTTAAACTCAGGGACAATTGCCAATTTAATATTTGACTAGCTGTGCGCGCGTCATCGCCCCTACCTATCGACCCTACCCTACCTACCCCACCCACCATTTTTTTATTTTTTCATTCTTAAGAACCTAACTATAACAAACACAACAAAAAATTATTAGCGAAGTCGGTCCAGCCGTTCACGCGTGATGCCGGCCGTGACAAAGGGAAATAAGGATTAATTTATATATACATAGATATAAATATAGATAGAGATGGTGCCGGCTGTCATTTGTAGATGTTTAACAGTCGTTTCAGGTATTTAAAAGCCATGAAATCTAACAGCCAAAGAGTATTGTGATACCCAGTTACTGGGTTATGGAGGTCAGCCACGCAGTTGCTGGTCTTCAGCTGCATCCGTTTAGATGAAAAGCCGACCGCAACTCAATGAAAAACTTAATTGATGAGGGATAATAATAACAGAACAGGGTAGTTTACTGAAAATTTGTTTTTAAGCTATTGCATAGCTTCTATCGCGGGCCTTGAGCGCGGGGACCGAAGCCAGAAATTCCGTAACGAAAAAACCTCACGCTCTCCACTCCGACGGGCACGGCGCGGCGGCGGTGATACTTTGACTTTTAATAAGGTTTTTGAATTCTGTGGAATCTGAGTGGTGATGGGCAGGGGGGCGGGGGGGGGGGAGGTTTGTTGCACGTGTTTTCGATTTCCGTGTTGGTATTTTTAGAATGAAATTTTTTTTGCGGGGGGAGGTAAACGGTTAAGGGGGGGGGGGAAAGCCTATCTTGATCTCCTGGATGAAGTAACGGGATGCAGGGGGGCAATTTTTTTGTCAGAAATGCGCTAACTCCAACCGTTTCTGAGATATGAGGGTTTTAAAATTTTTGTTGTTCGTAATTTTTTTGCCTTTTATCGGTCTCTCTGAGCTGTTTCTGTGACAATGGTGATCAATGTGGACCTTATGCTAATGAGAATAAGGGTCACTTTTGCTTGTCAAAGAAAAGCGACCTTATTTCAATGTGAATAAGGGTATTTTTGTTTTGTTTTTTAGAGTTTTATTAATCGTAAATAAATGCGGGTTTGGCTCGCTACGTTTTTTGTTTTTAGAGTTTTATTAATCGTAAATAAATGCGGGTTTGGCTCGCTACGTTTTCGAGTTTTTAACGTTTTTAATTTTTTTGACGCATTTTCCAGGACTGGATCTAGAAAAGCCATGCTTTTTGCCTTTTATCGGTCTCTCTGAGCTGTTTCTGTGACAATGGTGATCAATGTGGACCTTATGCTAATGGGAATAAGGGTCACTTTTGCTTGTCAAATAAAAGCGACCTTATTTCAATGTGAATAAGGGTATTTTTGTTTTGTTTTTTAGAGTTTTATTAATCGTAAATAAATGCGGGTTTGGCTCGCTACGTTTTCGAGTTTTTAACGTTTTTAATTTTTTTTACGCATTTTCCAGGACTGGATCTAGAATAAATGCTATGCAATAGCTTTACCGCGGCAGTCCCCGAGTGCCGAGTGTTTTTTTTTTTTCCGCCCTGTAGATTAATAAAAAATATTGTACACGTATTTTTCTTTTGACACGTAAACATAAAGTGACGACGATATAATGCGTTGAAATATCATGTGACGTCACGCCGCTAGTACACTTTATACTGCCTTAGTGACGTCACAAGCCCCTACTCCTGAACATTGATGCGCTTTAACTTTGTAACTTTTTATTGATTTGGGAAAGCAAAAAAATACTTGTCCAATCATCATCATCATCTGCCTAGCCTTTTCCCAACTATGTTGGGGTCGGCTTCCAGTCTAACCGGATTCAGCTGAGTACCAGTATTTTACATGGAGCGACTGCCTATCTGACCTCCACAACCCAGTAACTGAGTAATACGGTACCCCTTGGCTAGACTGGTGTCAGATCTCAAGCTTCTGACTACTCGTAACGACTGTCAAAGATCTTCAAATGACAGCCGGGACCAACAGCTTAACGTGCTTTCCGAGGCACGGAGGAAACCCGGTATGTTGAAATGGTCACCCATCCACGGCCCGACCTCGTCAAGCGTTGCTTAACCTTAAGATCGACCCGTACGGCTGTTATTATTTAGCCACGAGCTCCTCCAATATTATTTGATAATCTCACTGACGGACTAAATAGAATTATCATTTTTCTACCCAGAAGACATACCTATTGTATAATATTGTATAATGTAATCGTATAATGCACATTTCTGCATCTGTAACCCGAGATTGCAAGAACTACATCACAAGAAAATTTCTTTTATTCAGCTGACCTCAGTATTCAGTCTTATTTTCCTGTTCAGATCTGCTTATACATAATAAATCAGTGTCACTGCTCTCCCTAGGATTATGGGCAGAAGTCCTGCTACAAGTGCTTTCCGTCTAATATGATAGATTCGGGAATCTGCGGTTTAAAGAGGTGCATTCATTTGATATTGTTTTAAAAAGAGTTTTTTTATGTGATAACACTGATCAGGTATGAGATTATTAGATAAGATTTTTATATAAGTAAAACACGTATGCCATTCCTATGTGGCCGTAACCAGGGTACATTAAAGAACGCTTGGTCGATGAAGACGAAAATTTCTGAGGTGGCGACCGTGTACCGACAGATGCAGCGTTGGAATAGCATCTTAAAGGTTGTGGGAATCCGCTGGACGCGAGACGCACAGCCCCAGTCGATGTGGTGACACTGATCTGGTATGAGATGATGAGGGTTTTATATAAGTAAAACATGTATGCCATTCTTAAGTGGCCGTAACCAGGGTACATTAAAGAACGCATGGTCGATGAAGACGAAAATTTCTGAAGTGGCGACCGTGTAACGACAGATGCAGCGTTGGAATAGCCTCTTAAAGGTTGTGGGAATCCGCTGGACGCGAGACGCACAGCCCCAGTCGATGTGGCGACACTTGGGGGAGGCCTTTGTACAGCAGTGAAACTCTTTCGGCTGAAATGATGGTGATGAAGCCGTGTGCCTGATGGAATTGCAAAAAATACGAACTGCCACACACGTGCTTCGTATCCGAATAGAATAGCTAGGTTTTTTACTATAGGTACGATTTAATTCCGGAATTGTCCCGAGTTACTTTTACTTAAGAAACGTGACATTAAACCCCTATCCTTTCCTTTCTTTCCGTCCTTGAACGTTTAAGAAATGAAACAATAAAATTTGCTACATTCTGACGACAGAAAATGAAATTATTTGCGGCAAAGCCAGGTGGTACAGTTATAATTATACCTCCTGAATATTCATATTGTAACATTGGTCGGAATAATTAATCTTACTATGGATGACTGACTGTATATAACATCGTACATATTAGGCTTCTATTGTTTTGGCTTACAATGGGCCTCATCAGAAGGCTTAAAGTCACCCAAAAGACAATGGAGAGAACTATGCTCGGAGTTTTCTTGCGTGATCGAATTAGAAATCAGGGTATCCGCAAGAGAACCAAGTCAAGCAAGTCTACCTCCGATGACCTGGTTAAACCTGCAGGAATCCGATGGATGCGAGACGCAAAGGACTGATCAGAGACGCTTGGGGGAGTCACCTTCGCCACCTTTAAAAAAAAATACAGAAGGGCTAATTTACGATTATTACATGACTATTTACCTCATAATAAAAAAGTAGTGAACACATATGAGAGTTTTCTGGCATTATTTGTTAAATTATTGGTTTCTTTTCAAGATGTGTTGTCATATAATTTAATATTTTCTATAATTATTTTTATAAGCATTTTTATTTTTATAGTAACACTATTGCATTAATTATTTTTCAATTAGGATCAATTAAGTACAGTTAGTATAAAACAATGTTACTATATTAATATCGAATCTAGCTATTAAATAATTCAAATCAATATTTATTAAAAAAATAACATAAAATAGTACTTTTCTGACAATTAAACAAAAACACATGAAACCTTTCGCATACTTGGCTGATTTTGCAGTATCCTGCAATACAAGTCTACATGGATCTCTAGTTCGAGAATTAATTTGATAGGCTTTTTTGTACAATCCCTTATTATTATAAACATAATTACATATTTCGTAAATGTAGAGTGACGGCAGTGGTAATATACCTAGCTTTTTTAAGAAAGGTTTACATGACTCGTCAGGACGGATACCACAAATGGCATTGATGCATTTCTTTTGCGCAATAAATGCTCTGTGTCTATCCGTGCTGTTACCCCAAAAAATAAGCCCGTATCGTAAGATGGATTCTATATAGGCGTGATATGTTGTACTTGCTGTTGTTTTTATGTTGGTTATATTCTTCACTTGTCTGAGAGCATAAACAAACTTATTAATCCTACCGCACAAATTATCCAGATGTACTTTCCAATTCAGATCTTGATCTATGAGTACTCCTAAGAATTTCGTTTGTGGAATTTCTTTTAGCCTGTCAATATTAAGTTTGAAATTGTATTTAGTATGTTTTGATTTATTAAACTGTATATAATTAGATTTATCTAAATTGAATTTTAAATTATTTGTCTGTAACCATTTTATAATGTCGTCAAAATAGTATTATTAATGTCCATCTCATGATCAGCTTTCGTTTTATACTTTTTGTCAGATGTCACAATAATCGAAATGTCATCTGCAAATAATACACATTTATGTTTAGTCACTAGTGGCAAGTCATTTATGTATAATAGAAACAATAAGGATCCCAATACACTCCCTTGGGGCACGCCGCAGTTATTAATTCTATAGTTAGAAGAATACGAGGTTAATAGGTTTCATTTACTTTATTAATGACAGCATAGTGTTTCCGGTTGCTTAAATAAGACGCGATCCACTGCAGTGCTAAACCTCGTATGCCATTTTTTTCTAATTTTTCCAACAAGTTCATGTGCCACAAAGTCGAAAGCTTGTGACAGGTCGAAGAATAGTCCTGTCGTTAAGTAGTTTTTATTTAGGAAATTATGAATATGAGTTAAAAGATCAGGAATTGCTAGTGTTGTTGACTTGTGCTTTTATAAACCATACTGTTCTTTTGTTATGATGTTGTATTTGCTACAGAAGTCGGAAAGTCTCTTGTGCATACATTTTCAAATAATTTAGTTATATAATAAGAGTTATCGGGCGATAATTTTTAACATCATTTCTATCGTTTTTTTTTTGTACAGAGGTTTAACGACTGATAATTTAAGGGCATCGGGAAAAGTTCCAGGTGAAAATGAAAGATTAATAAGATAGGTTAATATAGGAATCAATTCTGTACTGCAAGTTTTAATTACTTTTGTACTAATTCCATCGTAACCTTCTGAGTTAGTGTTATTTAAAGCTATTGTTTCTTTTTTGTCTCGTGTTCAGTCATAGAGCCAAGAAACATGGAATTGGGTATTGTCTTAGTTTTATTGGGCTCATCAATATCATGTAAATTATTTAATTTCACAGTGCTAGTCGAATCAATAAAGTAATTATTAAAAGCATTTGCTATGTCAGAGTGATTATCCAGTATTTTCTTATCTAGTTTTAGTTGAGAAATATTAATGTCACATTTTGTATTTCCAATTTCACGGTTAATGACTGACCACGTTGCTCTACATTTGTTTTGACTTTTATGTATGTAATTAATGTTTGAATTTATTTTGGATTTAAAGATACATTTTTTAAGTATTGATGAATATTTTTTATATCTAAGTTTGTGCGTTAGGGTTTTATTTTTATAATAGAGATACCGTAAGCATCATTTAGTTTTGCAACTATTTCTGAGACCTTTAGTTATCTATTTTTGTTTATTTGCATTAGAGTTGTTTATTTTAATCTTAATCTTTGGGAAGCATAAATTATACAATAAACATAAAAACTCGTGAAATTCATTGAATGCTTTATTTAAATCAGTTTCGTGATATACCTCTGACCACGTTAAGCTAGCTACGCATTTTTTGAATGTTCTTATGTTTTCAAAACAAGTCTTTTCTATAAATAAAATATTATTTGGTCTTTAAAATTTGCTCTTTTACTGGGACATCTAAGATTTGTGTTGTGTCGTGGTCTGATAAGTATAGGGGTAAAACCCCAGTAGAAGATTTTTTTATGTTACTTAGTATGTGGTCTATACAAGAGTCTTTTCGGGTGGGAACTTTAACGTGCATCTGCAAGTTATAGTTATTACATAGATCCTTTAAGTAGTTGGTTACTTTTCCTTGTTTAAAAGTATTGATATTGAAGTCACCGGCAATAACTATTTTTTTACTTGACCCATATTTTTTATCCGTTTCGCACATAAATTGATCAAGTTTATCCAAAAATATGTTAGGATCAGACTTAGGCGTTCTATAAAGACACACTATTAGTAATTTGTGCAATGGAACTTCAACGCCACAGGCTTCGAATGATTATTGTGTTGAGTACTTTTTAATGTGGGATAGCTCGTTACTAATAATACCCTGTTTAGCGAGTATACAGGTCCCCCAAGTAAATTATAATTATTAATATAGTTCAAGTTCAAAAATTAGACTATTCCCAAATGTTATTATAATACGAAATCGCGTAGTACTGTGGTATTATGTTACTTTGAATAAAACTCTTTAAGTCATTCTTTTTTCGTTTTGATAATTTTAGTCTAGACTAGTACAATGGCTTCAATTGGATGTCTTTAAGGTAACATTTCTACGTAAACGGGCTGAACGACTATTATAGTACTCAATTTCTTTAAATTTTGTCTGAGAGAATGAAGTTTTAGTGTAAATACTTTTAGAATGCTTAATCTTACTGTTTCCCCTAGGGCCTAGGGTATTCTTGGAGAAACGTCCACCACATTCTTCTGGCAAGCTTTTAATATCGATAAAATCAGAGTAACACATTGGATTAACTTTATAAGGGTTGCCCTTTTTTATGCCCAGATTTTATGACATTAATTTAGTCATCAGGTATGTAAATAGGACCTGAACGAAAACGTTTTTTTACAGCTTTATCGGTGACTGAATGAACTGAATCATTTTCGTTCTGCGTATGCCCACTAATTGTCATTGTCATTGGTTGTCTCGTCAAATCACCAAGTTTCCAATACTCTTCAAATAAAAACTCTCTCTCCTGTTGCGTAATTTTCTCAGTGCACTTTAATCTGCATTTATCCCCACACGGAGTACCTATCTCTCTTTTAGGAATAATTCTTTTATGTATTGGAGAATGAAGAGTGTTGTTGTCCACTGTTACGAAGCATTTTAGCTCCCTTAATTTTAGAAATGTTGAAACACATCGTGTAGGTGCAACTGGTTCGACGTAGTCAGGATCGTTATCTGCTTCATCAGGGGAAAAGTCCTTACCTGAACGATCCTGTCCTTCAAAAAGGAGTTCTTTGCTATGGATGGTCCATAGCAAAGAACAGGCTGAAACAGCCTGATAACAAAAACCCCCAGAAACCGCGCATATGTCTTCTGTCAAGCCAAAGAAAGGTAGGCTATTGTGCAAACGATTACAAGGGTAAAAGCCCCAAACTTGGGCTGCGGTCGGGTGTAACTAATCTAGTGGAATGCCGACAATTTGGGCGCTTCCCCTAATTAATATAAACTTTAGGGCTTATCCAATTTCAGAGCAATTTGTATTGTAACTAGTTGCATACGAGTACCATAACGAGGAGCTCGTGAATATATAATAACACGCGTCGATCTTCCTGGTTCAGCAACGTTTACCGAGGTCGATATGTGGATGGGTGATCTGCCATTTCATACCGAGACCCTTCCTTGCCTCTGAAAACACGTTAAGCCGTTGGTCCAGACTGTCATATGTAGTATCACCTTTGTCAGTCGCTGAAGCTATAATCTGATACCAGTCTTGAGAAGGAGTATCGTCTTAGGCAATTACTGGGTTGTGCAAGTCACTCACTTCTTGTAAAATTCTGATATTTAGTTGCATCCATCATTGATGTTTTTAGGGTTCCGTACCAGAAAGGTCCAAACGGAACCCTATTGCTGTCAATCACGTGTCCGCCTGTTTGTCTGTCTGTTCGTCATCTGTCACACAATGTCGTTCCGAAGATTTTTTGACTTCCCATTGACCTATGAACTTGAAATTTGGTGATAATGTATTACGTATATGTTATTACGTTTGTGTTGTTACGTATATTTTACTAACAAATACCAATATATTGAAAATCCTAATTTTCTTTGGTCTAGATTAAAGCTGGAGACAAATTATCGGACGCGGCTGATGGACGCGACTTACAGCCGCGACTGATATGTGTGCACAGTCGTTTGGGACGCGGCTTGCGGACGCGTCCGAGCGTTTATTGCATAGATAATATAGCTTATTTAACGAAGATTATGTTTACGTAGAAACATGTCGAGTAGTGAAAGTGAGAGCGCAATTCTCTACTGCAAACACACTCGATAAGTTTTTCTTCCATTTTTATTCGTAAACTCGGACACACGTGCGAGATATCGCGTATTGTTCTGATGTCCGGACGCGTCCCGCACCCCGTGCTCACCGTCCGCGGACGTTTTCGGCTGACACAAACATTCAACGGGCCAGATCTCTATCGGACGTCCGAACGCCTAAGGTCACGTCCGCGACTTACGTCCGATAGTTTGCACAATGTAATGTACATTCATTACCCCAAAGACATTATACGTATTTCTTACTACTAGACTGTGTACCAAAATTTTTTGTTTAGCTAAAATTCAATCTATTATCATACACCTAGGTTAGCTATTTCCTTATAAGCGGTAGCTAACCAAAAGCGGTCCTGTCGAGAGGGTTTCCGCAGGTAGTATGTCCTTGTAGTTAGTTGAGCTAGCAAGAGGTGAGACCTCTTGCTAGCTCAACTAATCATTGGATTTGGTAGAAATGGTAGAAAATTTTATATTTTTATTTTTGTGTTATACCAAAACGAACAATTCATAGACTTTGAGACGTATTTAAATATTTCTAAAAACGTATATAAATATTTCTACTGTTCCTATATTTAATCAATTCGTTGTATTTAAAAAATATTCATTAATACTGAGTTAGAGTAATACTTTCAAATGTTTGGGCCTGGTAATACTAAATGTAGGATGGTGGTTTGCGGCATTTTTGGCGGACTTTGTTCGAGTGATATTCAGTGGCTGTTAATATTATTTGCAAATTGATTCCTAGTGGAATACAATTGGTGTAGTTTTATTTCTCAACTGTCTACGCAACTGGACAATATGTGAAATTATAGAGATCCTTTGAGGTAAATTTAGCTGCCGGTATTTCAAAGCACCGTCTGAAGACTGCAGGGTCATCTAACGCCTCTCCTTCATGAGCTTGAGAGTAGAATAAGAGAGCTTTTTGTTCCTATCTATACGATGGTCTTGAAGAATGAGATTTGAGGAGACTTGGGATTTGAGGACTATTGAGCCCTCCCCCTCTCTTCGAACTTTAGATAGCCCTTTAATACTCCTTCGTAAACTGATCAATTCTAGTTCGGTGATTTTTTCGTCGGTCCGGAGTGTAAGCGTGTTGTACGTTGCCAGGTCCAGTCGTCGGTATTTGTTTGGGTAGCCGGATCTCGTCCGGGATTCTTATCACCCCTTGCCATACCGTAACCTCGACCGCTAATGTAGTCGAGGGTACAGGCTGCCGTGCAATATGGGCTATGTTTTATTTGTGCTATTCATGGGGAGTGCTTTGCAGGCGGGTTGGCGATCGCAGTATGGTTGTTACAAACGCACAGAGAACGCTGCTGCCCATTCTCTGTTTTCCCATAATCGCCTCTTACGACACCCACGCCACGGGCAAACATGGGATGGTGAAATTCTTTACGCCCGACACCATACGGTTAGTGATGTAGATACCAAAAAAGATAAACACATTTTTTTTTTATAAACTATAAATTAGGTAGGTTTAGGTAGCGCAGTTAGATAGCATCAATACATCGGGATACTTAAACTATCGTTTTTACAATCAATTTGTCCCGTGTTCTGTTTGGTCATGGTCACCTCATTAGAAAGAGACACACTACCAACGGGAAAATCGGCCTTCTCACGAGGACCGATTTTTGCGCCATAGTGCACAGTCTAGTAGTAAGAAGTATAAGGTCTTTGCATTACCCAGATACTCTATAAAACGCGGCTGTCAGTCGCGTCCGTCAGCCACGTCCGATAATTTGTTTCCAGCTTAAAACAGAACAGTGGAATAACTTTTCCTCTTCTTTTCGAGAGAGATGGAAAACAAATTTAACAAACAATTAGATATTCAAACTAAATATGTTGCTAAACGCAAAACTAGAGAATGGGGACGAAATCCTCTAGTTTTTTTTCAATTATTCTTCGAAAGCCGAGGAAGGTTCTTATGAAGACAAAAATTCGAAAGTTGTACGGAAATACGTAAAAACTACACTGTTGTTGAGTGTTATAGGCATCTTTTTATCCCGAACTGCATGGTTTCTGTGAGATGTGCGATGGGAGCAAAGCCGCGGGCAAAAGCTAGTCGGAATTAAACGGGCCCTTAAGAAATCTGTCGCCAAAAACCAATTAATTAAAATCCACAGATGATTAAGCATCAAATTAAATTAATGCCTTTTTAATTATTGCTTTGACGCAGTGTCAAGAGATTAAACAGTACTCATTAAGGATTTGTTTAAAGATTTATTTAATTTGAGAGAGATGAAGTGTCTTGTTACTGTGAGGGTCGCAGCGGGCACTATCCGGCAGCTTGACTTATTCTCAACTCAAAATAGACAGTTAGTTTGGTTGGTTTGTATTTGTTGACATGAACATTGAATGTGCTAAGTCCAAGATCGCAGAAGCCCCAAACGTTACCGAAAATTTTCAACACAAAATCATTGGAATTGAGTAGTGTTAGTATGTACTTTGACCGTACACATACTTGCAAACTTGGACTTTTGGGTTTGGATAGGTGTGAATAATTAAAAGTACCTGGGCGACCGGCGAGCTATGCTCGGGTGAAAATAGAGAAAACAACGTGTTCTAAAACAGGAAACCTAACTAGATCGATTTATCGCCCCCGAAACCCCCTCCGTACTAAATGAAAAACTTTTATGAAAATCGTTGGAGCCGTTTCCGAGATTCAGATTATATATATACATAGATACAAGTATACAAGAATTGCTCTTTTAAAGGCATTAGATTAGTGTAGGGTAGGTAAGTATGTATGTGGGTCGGTAGGTAGGGTGGGTAGGTAGGTAGGTAGGGAGGTAGGGTAGGGAGGTACGGTAGGGAGGTAGGATAGGGTAGGTAGCCAGTCGACGGAAAGGGTAGGTAGGTAGGTACCCAATTGACAGACACGGGGGACAGTTAGTACTTTATAACCTGGTTAATGGGTAGAAGCGTTAGAAATAATAATTATTCTACAATATCACAAGGGTCGTCAGTAAATTGATTCTATGGTAAATTAGAAAATCCCCAGACTCAGGGGTCACTTATTTTAAAAATACCACGGAAAGCCAGACTAACACCGCTGTATATAAAATTATACGCGGATCGAAATAAACTGACAGACCGGGGTTCCGTATAGATTCGTTTAGAATTATTTTTAGAAGTCAGACTCGTTGGGAAACTCATATCAATGAAACTTGCATTACTTTTATTTTGCTTAAGTTTTTTTTTTGTATTATCTAGATAGTAGATCCTACCCTGCATTATGGGAGCTATATTATACCACAACAAATTTAAAATTAGGCGCTATTCAATAGGTAATAGCCGCGACCTACAAGTTGTAGGTGGCGGGATAGAACCCAGGCAGTCGCTTTTATCATCATCATTTCAACCGAAAGATGTCCACGGCTGGACATAGGCCTCCCCCAAGCGTCGCCACAATATTCGGTCCTGGGCGTTTTGCATCCACCGGATTCCCGCAGTCTTGACCAGGTCATCGTTCCACAAAGAGGGAGGCCTTCCAACGCTGCGTCTTCGTCCTACGGCCATCCGTTCTGCGAGCAATGTGGCCTGTCCACTGCCGCTTAAGTTTTGCAATTCTACGGGCTATGTCGGTGACCTTGGTTCTCTTGCGGATGTCTTCATTTCGGATTCGATCACGGAAGAACACTCCGAGCATGCCCCTTTCTATTGCCCTTTAGGTGTCTTCAACCCTTCTGATGAGGCCCATTGTGAACGACCATGTCTCTGTCCCGTAAATAATCACTGGCATCACACACTTGTCATAGACTTTCTTCTTGAGACACTGTGGGAAGTTGGACGAGAAGATACCGCGCCACGTTCCAAACGCTACCCAGCCGAGTCAGATTCGACGGTTGTCGACGGACCGCTTGTCCCAGGTAGACATAATCGTCCACAACTTCGAGTGTATAGTCTCCGACTTTGACAGGAGTGGGTGCAATATGGGCATTCTACATCACCTTGGCTTTGTCTATGTTCATTTTTAGACCCACTCTTTCGGAAACTCTACTGAGGTCATCGAACATTGTACTGAGGCTCTCCATGGTCTTAGCCACCACTATGTTGTCGGCAAACCGAAAGTATGAAGGTAAGATGTACTCGCCATTGACGTTGATGCCTGGCCCTCTCCAGTCCAGAAACTTGAAGACATCCTCCAGTGTAGCAGATAACAGTTTCGGTGATATGATGTCTCCCTGTCTCACACCTCGCTGCAGAAGGATCTGTTCCGAGGTCTTATCCTGTTGTCAGACTGACATATATGTACAAACACTTCAGCACCTCCATGTATCGATAGTCGATTTGGTACCTTTGGAGAGGCTGCAGTACAGCCTAGGTCTCGATCGAATTGGATTGAATTGCTTTCTCGTAGTCCACAAACGCTAAACAAAGAGGCTGCGTATGTATGTGGTCTACGGTGTACTCTATTCTTGAGAAGAGTACCACCACACCCCTGCACCATGCAGTCGCTTTAGATTGTGTAAATTTTTCATCACCACTGCTCTCAAAACGGTGATGGAAAACATCGTGAGGATATGTTGTCAAAGTTCGAAAACATGCGACATCCACCAATTTGCACTGGGCCAACGTGGTGGATTACGGCCCACTCTCTCACAGAGAGGAGGCCTGTATCCCAGCTGTGGGAACAGTAAAAGGATGACGATGAAGTTAGATTAGATTAAGACGGGCTGGTGTCCGCAACTCCACGTCTAAGCGCGTATTTTGCTTACGGAACGATGAAGTTAATAGGGTGAAGATATAATTTACAATGTTAGAAAACGACTCTAGATACTTTTCGACATTACAACATCACCATCAATTAGCAGGAACATGTTCAGTTGGTAATAAAGAAAATGAAGAATATTAAATAGATTAAATAGTCAAAATGGCACGGAAGAGGCAATAAGGTCAGGATCACAAACAGATGTTGAGCCAAGGCAACAAACCTTCCAACCCCAATTGACACTTAAGGAAAAATTAAAGCTGGAAATTGATAAGAGCATGGAATCTCCAAATCCTGAAGTACAAAATAAATCAGGATTAGTGAATGGTATTAGATGTGAAATGGGCCTGTTCGAAAATGGATAAGCTCGTGGATATCCGTTTCTACAATTAGCATATAAATATCTACTGTCTATACCCTCAACCAGAGTAGAATATTTCTGCATTTTTATTTTAAAAAAGAATTCCATTCATTTATTAGTTGAGATAGTAGACGCGAGCTTATCAATGATACAACAACAAAAAAACAATTTCATTATTTTTGTTGTGGCTTCTTTGTTCCTTGTTTTAGTAAATATATAGTTGTGCAACAATATTAAGAAATTATCTGAGTGATTTTTTTCATAAGCATAATTTTGAAACCACATAGTCTAACCCCGGGACAGTCACGGAATCCCGAGATTACGCATCAAAAATCCCGTAATCCTGGGATTGAAATGCTTTGAATTCTCTAATAGTGATTGGAAAAACTTCAAAAATATATGGAATGCCAAGCGCTATCGAAATGTCACGCGATCAATCCCTTACATTTTGGCATTTAAAGCGTCACCATCATTGATAGAAATACACTTTTTCTACACCCACTAGATAAAGGACCCCAAAAGAAAATGACTTACGGGTCCCTAAAAGCCTCGTTATTAATGCTCAAAAAGGGAGCGATGCAAATTTGCCCACAAATAGAAATTCCTCTCATTAACCCAGGCTTAATGACGTCTTTTTTAGTAAAAACCGGCCAAAGAAATGCGTGGCTTTAGCTAGGAGACGAATGCTTAGAAATATACCGTAGGGCCACCATGTATTCATGAAAACATACACTTATAAAGACGCCATACTTTCATTTCGCTAGTAATAAGGTTTCTGAATAAACATTTTTATTTCTCATAAAGAAATCACATTTGACTTAAATGAGAATAATAAACTTATCGACATTTGGTCTCAGAATCAAATTAATTTGTTTATACCTACTAAACAAATAAATTTTCCCTTTTCTCTTAAATTCTAATTTATTTCTAAACTTTTGTCCGGCCCTAGCTTTGCATGGATCATAATAAGCATACTGGCTTAGCCTAGACAGCGGCTTTCGCCCGCGCAGAAAACGAAAATTATACCCAGGGAACATACAGCCGGTATAAAAAGTATCCTATGTGCTTAATGTGCTATTCCAGACTAATAGTTAGTAAGATAGGTAATCTAACTTTGTGAAAAAAGTTCATCCAAATCTATTCAGCCGTTCTGGCGTGAAGAGATAACAACACACACACATTTTTAAATACCGACCACTAAAATGGTACTCAGTAATTAAGCTAGAACTAATGAGTATACTAGCAGGGTTGAAGGTATAAGTAAAACCAAACTGCAAGCTGATCTAGGTAAAGCAAGTATATTTACTAAAACTCACAAGACCCTATACCAAATTGGCAAACAATCTCCCTTGCGACTTCTATTTCGACGCCAACGCCATCTAGTTGCGTCATTGTAAATCATAAAATGAAACAATGTTGTTGTTGACCTAATGAGCGACTGTTGATCATTAACACACACTAACAAACTTTCGCCTTTATAATATTAGTGTGATACTAGCTTTTGCCAGCGGATTTGCCCGCGTGATAAGTGTAGGTATAATAAATGTCCTTCCGAGGGTCCCAAACTACTGGGCACGCCACAATTGCGGCGGTAAGGCCCCTCTTTGAGGAGTGGCTTGAGAGGCGTCACGGCGCCCTCACCTTCCGTCTGACGCAGGTCCTCACCGGACACGGCTGTTTCGGGAGGTTCCTGTTCAGGATAAGGCGGGAGGAAACGCCCGGGTGTCACCATTGTGAGGATCGCCCGGAGGACACGGTAGAACACATAGTGGAGTTCTGTCCCGCTTGGGCGGAGCTACGCCGTGTCCTCGTGGAGGCGATCGGCGGTTGCGACCTCTCGCGTCCGGCTGTGGTCCTGACCATGGTACGGAGTGAGAGGGCATGGGAAGCGGTCACCTCCTTCTGCGAAGCAGTAATGCTCGCAAAGGAGGAGGCAGAACGCGTGAGGGAGACGCAACGGAGGCGCCCTCACGCCCCAAGCCACCGCAGGAGACGCCCTGGGCATCGGCAGTCGCAAGCCGATTCCCGGCCACCGTAGGCGCGGGCTTGCTTGTTCCACGCGCGCCTCAAAGAGATATCAGCAAAATTGACGGGGACCATTAGGGCCGAAAAAGAGTTACCGCGACCCTGGCTCAAGCAACTAAAGGAACACGGGTGGGTTTTAGTCAGTAAAAGTCTGACACGCCCTTCCGCTTCACCGAAGAGAAGAGCGGGAGAAGTCATAGGATGACTGCCCAACCAAAAAAAAAACTATCTCTACCAAATTTCATCTAAATCGGTTCAGCAGTTTAAACGTGAAAGTGTAACAATCAATCAAACTCACATTCGCTTTTATTAAGAAAAGTTAGTTAATATAGGTAAATTATGTTCCGTTTTAGCGAAAAACGCTACACAATACCTATATACCAAAGACACCGACTTCGGAAAAGAAAGTTATTTTTCACTATGTAGTGATTTTTTTGTTAAAAAGTTTTTTTCCTTGTATTTTTTACCCGAATGACCTAGGAGAAGGATAATGATTTGACATGGCAATCCCGCCACACTATTCCCAACCACTATACTACAACAGCTACAATTTCATCGACAAGCGATCCAGAAAAATGGTATAGCTGTCCCGTAACGAAATCACAACAGAACATCTGAAGAGTATGAAAAAAAACATAATTTCCATTTCAACTTACCTACGTATCAAGCAAGAGACAGAATACAGTTTAGGTTATATATTAGAAATACTATTCTCAATGAAAACGTTATAAAATTACGCTCAAAGGTTCTTCTGACAATAACCTAAAAGCAATTATCTGCGAAAAGTTCTGGAGTGGGTACTGCGTTTCGGAAGACGCAACGATGTAAGGCTTCCCTCTAGTTGGAGCGACGACCTAGTCAAGGCTGCAGGAGTACGGTGGATACGAAACGCCCAGGACCGATCAGTGTGGCGACGCTTGGAGTAGGCCTATGTCCAGCAATGCACGTCTTTTGGCTGAAATAATGATGACCTGCAAACACGTGGTTACTCTAAACACGTCTTTTTACATAGTTCTCACATATATGTAATTTTCCAACAATAATGATGTAACCAAATACTTGTAATAAAAACTTATTGATGGAAAAGAGTGTCCTTGGAGTTTCTTGCACGTTCTTCTCCATAGATGCCTACTGATGCTTGCAAATGTGCAACAAGCTTCATTTTAGTTATTTTTTGCTGACAATTCAAAAGTATCTTAATGGTTTAGTTGTAATAATTTATTTAATTTGATTGATTGACCAAATTTATAGCTTTCCTTTATTTTTAACCGACTTCCCAAAAAGGAGGAGGTTCTATGTTCGACATTATGTTTGTTTTTTTTTTTTTGTTTATGTTCACCGATAACTCCGTCAATTGTGGACCGATTTTGAAAATTCTTTTTTTGTTTGAAAAAGTATGTTCCGAAATTGGTCCCATTTTAATTTGGTCAAGATCTGATGAAGAACTTTGGAGATATACAACAGAACTTTTCAATAAATAACGGCAAATCACTCGGGATTGCTGCAATCGCATGTCTGTTTATTGTTTATACCATTTCATAACATAACATCACGCTAGTACGCTCTTAAGGGGTATGCAGATCTCTCATTTCACCGGTTATGTTCAAATTTCATGAAATCTATTCTGGCGTTATAGTTACCTTACTAACTTGCCTATTAGGTAGGACAACTAAAAAGTGAAAATAAAAAAACTTCGTGTCGTCGGAAGTCGGTGTCCATAACGCAAAGAAAATGATACCTACGAAAGACACCCACAATTTAAAAAAATAAAGTTATTTTTCAGTTTGTAGTTTTGTATTTGGAAGTCGGTAGTAATTTTTTGCGAAAAAGTTTAAAGTTTTTTTTTGTCTTAGACAATCTACGAAATCAGCTTGGTTTTTATACTATTTATTTTATCGAATCGCTCAAAAAACAGTGAAGACATCGTGAGGAAATTGGCATGGCATATAAACAAAAAAAATTAAGACGTATTAATTATTAATATTATATTAATTAAAATACAGGCATGTGTCCCAGCAGTAGTAAAATTAATTGGCTAATTATGTTTTTGTTTCGAGAATCACGTAAGAAACGTGTTTTGTAAATAGTAAATTGTTTACCTAGGGAGCAAACAACAATTTTAAAGGCGAGAGTGTTTTTTTGAATCCAGAGCGAAGCGACGGAATCTAGAGTAGAATCCCGAGCGTAGCGAGGTGTTCTATATTATAATCCTGAGTGCAGCGAGGGATTCAAAGTACTTCACTCGAGCTTAAAATAGTGTTGCTCCGGAGGTGGACACTCTAATTTTTATCACCCTCTATGAGAAAATAAATAAGTTCAACTTATGAACAAGAATGTTACTTTTATTTATATACATAAAATTAAAACCCATCAGACATAAAATAAAATAATTAGACGCTAATACGCTAATGTGTATTACAATTATGGAAGTGCATCGTACCAATTTTATTAGTACCATCCGTTACCGTTTTAGATTTATTTACAGAGGCCTTAGTGCGAGTTTTTACTCACGCTCACTCGTGATACGTAAACATCATTTTGTATTGAAACTGGATAAGCGCCGTCTGGTGACTAAGGAGAAACCACTTTTTTTGTATACATTTTGACATAAGAGATCGTTTACGTATCACAAGTGAGCGTGGGTAAAACTCGCACTAAGGTCTCAGCCTCAGCTTGGGAATTATAAATAGTCTCGGAAAACCGTGTCTCAGGATGTAGTTTTTGAGAAACTTGATTATAATAGTCTCACTTGAGGAAGACGCGCTCATTTTTTATCATTCTAAAATCTGAATTTGAAACAACTACGAACGAAGGCAAAATGCATTTAATTTTGCGCGTTGTTTATTTTTCATCAACTTTTTTTTTAACCGACTTCAAAAAAGGAGGAGGTTCTCAATTCGTCGGAAACTTTTTTTTTTTTTTTTTATGTATTTTCCCCGATTACTCAAAGACGCCTGGACCGATTTCAAAAAATCTTCTTTTGTTTTGAAGGGTATACTACCTAGTTGGTACCATAGTCATCAGGTCAGGATCTGATGATGGGATCCTAGAGCAATCGAGGGAACTCCTCAAATATTATAGGCAAACATATAGTGATTTTGGTATTTTCATCAACAATGCAATCACTTGCACTCAGAAAGTATAATTTGGTGAAGTGGAACTGATGAAGAAGACCACAGATGGCCACTTGAACTCCTAAATGCTAAGTATGTCACGGGTATAAAATATCTCGAATAGTTAACCGACTACGATGAAGCAAATACTTATAAATGAATGGGACTGATGAAAATGGTATCATTGAACTGTTGTGATGATGAAGCCGGAAGGTAGGCACCGGAACTCTGGGAAAAAAACAATGTATCCTAGTCGTGCTTGGGCTTATTGGAATCGTCATGAGATGTACTTTGGCCACAAATGATTATCATGTTAATTGGAGACACCTACCAAAACTAAAAAGAGAAAAATAAAAAACTTTTTAACAAAAAATCAAACCGACTTCCAGAACAAAAAACTACAAAGCAAAAAATAACTTTCTTTTCCGAAGTCGGTGTCGAAAAACTGAAAAAATGGATACAAAAGACACCGACTTCGGAAAATAAAGTTATTTTTTGCTTTGTAGTTTTTTTATTTGGTTCACTCGCAGTTTTTCAGCCAGTCATATATTCAATACCTACATTATTCCTGCATGGTTTGCTGATTGGAACATTTAATAACAATATCCACATTCCAATTTCAAATCTATTTTGGTCCCTTAAGGTGCCTGTAAACGGGCTAGTTTTTCGACAATTTCTTGCTGCAATTTTGTAGCCGTCAAGTTGCCAACTATATAGCTCAATACAGTGCAACAATTGCTGCAATATTGCAGAGTAGCCCGGCGATATTGCCAAGATATTTCATAGTTGCCGCATGTATTCAATGTCTAGCAGGCTAGATTGCAAATGATTTACCCCGCTTTAACTTTACTGCAATATAGCCGTATATCGTCTTTGCTCTGATGTAATACATCAGAGCAAAGACGATGTACGGCTATATGGTGAGGGAAAAGAGATGCACCTATACATCAGATGGTCGCTGTCTGATTAGTAAAGTTGTTTTGAAATCAACAACGGGTATGTTGATTTTATTCTGTTTGTCATGAAATGAAAAGATTTTCTACTTTATCAACGAAATCCATGTACGTCCTGAATTATGAGATGTAGAAGCAGAAGCTAGTGCTTTATAAAGCTCGTATTCTTAAGAAGGATGATTGTATGTATTCAATCGCATGTATTCAATGTCTATCCGGCTAGATTGCAAATGATTTAACCCGGTTTAACTTTACTGCAATCTCACCGTAGGTAATCTCCCGCTTCCTAGACTCAGATTTATAAATTAATCTACCTAGACCCAGAAGACAAATAAACAAACTAACTTAAAATTTAATAATCAGACAGAGCGGGAGAAGTCATTGGATGATTGGCAAGACCATTTAAAAAAAACCTAAATCTTTGCCCTCGCTGTTCTTTGCTCAGTGTTAATTTTTTTTTCTCTAGATCTAGCTTGAGATCTAGCCGCAATTATTGCTCCGCGTGTACGAGCAAAATTCCTCAGCAACCTAGTTGATATTGCTCGGCAACATCCCGCAATGTATTGCTCAATGAAATTGCAGCAAGGGTATATATTGCAAATATACTGAGCTATATTGCTCAACTAAATTGCCAGCACGATGCAATTTTTATAGCCCGTTTACAGGCCTCTTTAGGGATTAAAGAGCTATTTTGATCCCTGTTTACAATGAATAAACTAGCTCTTTTTGAATAGATGTGATAAAAAATCCATTTTAATTCGAAAAGCTTAGTAATCCCAGTGAGGGATGAATATTTATTTAAAGTTGATACCAACAAATGATGTATTTTCCGCTCCGCCCAGGTAAGTTATTGCGTCGCAGTCTCGCAGACTATTATTATATTGTCGCTTTGCAGTATGACTTACCTGAAAAGTGGTTATGCGGGTATGTGGTAAGTGGGTATGGTATGGGTGTCAGACTCTTTTATAGGTTGTTGGTAGCCTCGCGTTTGACGACTATCTTATCTGATGGTAAGCGATCATGTGGTCGACAGTGAAGCACGCTTGCCTAGAAGTAACCGATTCACTTTTGACTTAAAGTTTGTGGGCGGGTATCAGGAAACACAGACTCCGGCAAGGAATTTCACTCCTTAGCTGTAGGCACAATGAAATTATTCCCAAAACGTTTAATGCGTATGAGTGGGATGTCCACCATATATCGAGAGAACCTCCAAGCCTGCTGTAGAAGACCACTAGATGGAACCATGACCTGATCAGGAATGCGGCAGTCCGGTGGATACAAGACCCACGGGACTGGTTGATGTGGTGACACTTGAGGAAGGCCTATGTTCATGATAATGATAAGAGACCCATAAATATTTTTTTTTGCTTCGTCTTCTAGAGGCTGCAGCCTATTTCTTCCATTTTCCTTGGTGTGCGCATCATCTTGACAATTCTCGAGGGTACCATCCAAGGTACCAAGCCTTCTACTGCTAAGACCTAGTCCAACTGAGTCAGAGCTCCAGTCTTGCGATAAGCTTTTAAAAAAGAGAGATAACTTTACATCATAAACAGCCTGTAATGATCCTTACCCTTTGCAGGGTCTTAGAAGTCCTCTCTATGAGAGAGAGTGACTTACATTTCATATTGTCAACCCAGTACAAACTGGTGGATGAACTTATTCTTAGAGTTTTTGGTCTAGGACACCCCGGTTTCTTCACCGTCTTTTAGAGCAACGGATCGACCAAACGCTACGGTTAGTACAAGAAAAACTATCAATTTTCTTGCCAAAAGAATAGAAAACCGAAGATACTTAGACGGAACAATTGGTTGCTATCCCAAAGCTAGACGTAAAGAACGCTAAGTAGAAAAGGATCACTACTAAAGTAGTGAACTTTGATTTTACAAGTAAACATGTAAAATCAAAGTTATACCCTAATCTTAGAGTTAGATAGAGACCTAATTTAGCCCACAAAAACGACACATTCTCGTACAAAATCTGCGCAAAGTGGGGGATTCTGGAAAAAAAAGAGGATTCAGTAAAAAGTGGCGACAAGCCTGCTCTCACGCGACTAAATAAAAAGTGGCGACTGCTTCGTTGTTGACCACAACGATGTATGAAGGGATTGTGGAGAAGGTATACTTTATCGTACCTACTATATGTTATGTAGTACATATAGATATCGCGAAGATCGCGTATAAGCGTATCGCCTGATAGTTTTGCGTCAAATTTCGATTTTTTATTGGTCACCTCAAACATGAAATGACGTCACCGTTGGCGCGGTGATTAAGCGATCGGCTGCTGCGTGTCGCGGGTCCGATTGCCGCATGGATCAAATATTTCATGGCTTGCAGATAGTTGTTCCGGTCTGCCTGCTTGTGTCATCATCACCCTTATAATGTTCCCACTGTTGGGACACAGGCAACCTCCCTGTGAGGGACTTAATTGCTGCTTGCTTGTGTATGTGAGTTCAAATGCTTGTTTAAAAAAAAATATGATCGACATCGATCATGGTAGACAGTACCAATTTCATCTCCTATCAGAAGGGCGCAGAAGGTCGTTATTCTGACGTTATTGCCTTCACACGGATTGTGCATATAGCCAGTGTCATGTTTAGAAGTTCTAGTTCCTTTAGTTGACAGTAAAATGGCGGTAACTTTATTGTAAGCTTCTACGGAGTTTTGTCGACAACATGAACAAACTCATGTTCTACCGCAGTGTTTTTCTTGCCCACGCACTTACTACGTTCACTAATATTATTAGAATAAAAAACCACCACTTTTACACTATTAATATTCAATTTAACACAATTTTAGGAAAACAAAACAGAAAAGCAACATAGGCGCCATCACGTGCCCGCCAAAATTCCTAGACTACGAGGCGAACGCGGGTCGCATTCGGGCGAGTTGCTCGGTTTTTTAGAACGAGTAGGAACTGTTTCACACCTCCATGTTATACGCTGTAGGGAGCTCTCTAATCACCAGCGATGCACCGCTATAAAATTTAATATTAATAATTATCTCTAGGCTGTGGAGACTCGGCTTTATAAGTAAGAGTGATGGTAAATACGCGACTTTTATTTTTCAGCACTTTGGTCGAATAAAAAGTTAATAGTTGTACTGTGTTACTACGAGTTAAGTTTTCCGCAGACAGCTTCGATGCGACAATGGGTCAAAGATACGACGACGCTTTTTACACGACTGCTGAAGTAGGGTAATGTGTTAATCAGTATATGTATGTATGTTTTTTCCTATGTGGCGTTTTAGAGATCTAACGCGGAGGCCGATTTCGATGATTTTTACGTCAATCGATTCGTCTTAACCTTCCGAGTGTCAAGTTCCAGTTGCTTCATTAAAATAGAAAATTAGTGGATTTTGGACGCCATATTGTTGTTGGGGCCAATTTTTTAATTCCTAACCCACCGTGTGGGATATCAAAATAAAGGGTTTTAAGAGGTTTAGAAAAAGGATTTCCAAAGTATATAACACTTATATGTTTAAATGTACCTAATTCGAAAAAAAAGTTATAAACAAAAAAAGTTAGTTAAAAAAT
This sequence comes from Orthosia cruda, assembly GCA_964057195.1. Taxonomy (NCBI): domain Eukaryota; kingdom Metazoa; phylum Arthropoda; class Insecta; order Lepidoptera; family Noctuidae; genus Orthosia; species Orthosia cruda. Next base: position 15,818,712 of record OZ059849.1, read on the forward strand.
CATAAAAACCAGACTGCTTAAGAAGCGAACTAAAAAGAGCTAAACAAGAAGAAAATCATGCTGTGCAGTCGGAGGATACTTGGGTCAGGACCAAATTTTTGACGTAATTGCACAACGGAAAATGTGTCACACTGTAAATAAATGTAGCACAATATAATTATTAGGGTGTGTGTAAATAGTTTTAAGATTTTAGATAGAAATATCCACTTACCTACCTAAAATCTTACAACTGCAACAGGTTTTGGTCAGCCAGCTCACGAATAAGTTTTTTTACAATTTTTTTTCAATAGAAATTGTTATAGGTAGATAGTTTAAAGTTTAGAAAATAAGTCTATGAAAATACGTTGTCACATGGTATCAACCCTTCACAGATTTCAGGCTTCTAGCTACCCGTAATGGCATTCAAAGATGTCCAAATGACAGCCGGGACCGATAGCTTAACTTGCAGCCAAATGGCGTAAGTGGATTCGGCAGGGCAAAAGGTACGACTCCATGAAAGAGCAAGACATTTTCCTTTTAAATAATTAGGTATTGCGAAAAATTATTGGATGCTTTCATTCGTGAAGATACTCTTTTGGAAAGAGTCCAATAGTTTTTGGAGATACCTAATTATTTAATTGAAATTTGTCTTACTTGCATGGAGCCATACGTTTTGCCCTGTCGAATTCACTTACACAATTAGGCTGCTGCTTTCCAAGGCTCTGATAAGTCTGTAAGGCAGAGTTTTACCTTACTCACCAGCCAATCCAGGGGTAGAAAGTAGCATGAGACTGATATAGGGATGTTTTCGGTAAAAGTACGAATAGGTGATATAAGAGAGACGCGTGGTAATGAAGAATGTCGAGCAGAGGAAAATGTAAGAAGAAGCATCATTACAGATAGCAATCGAGAAGGAGAAAATATAAGAAGAAGCATCATTATAGATAGCAATCGAGAAGGAGAAAATGTAAGAAGAAGCATCATTATAGATAGCAATCGAGAAGGAGAAAATGTAAGAAGAAGCATCATTATAGATAGCAATCGAGAAGGAGAAAATGTAAGAAGAAGCATCATTATAGATAGCAATCGAGAAGGAGAAAATATAAGAAGAAGCATCATTATAGATAGCAATCGAGAAGGAGAAAATGTAAGAAGAAGCATCATTATAGATAGCAATCGAGAAGGAGAAAATGTAAGAAGAAGCATCATTATAGATAGCAATCGAGAAGGAGAAAATGTAAGAAGAAGCATCATTATAGATAGCAATCGAGAAGGAGAAAATGTAAGAAGAAGCATCATTATAGATAGCAATCGAGAAGGAGAAAATGTAAGAAGAAGCATCATTATAGATAGCAATCGAGAAGGAGAAAATGTAAGAAGAAGCATCATTATAGATAGCAATCGAGAAGGAGAAAATATAAGAAGAAGCATCATTATAGATAGCAATCGAGAAGGAGAAAATGTAAGAAGAAGCATCATTATAGATAGCAATCGAGAAGGAGAAAATGTAAGAAGAAGCATCATTATAGATAGCAATCGAGAAGGAGAAAATGTAAGAAGAAGCATCATTATAGATAGCAATCGAGAAGGAGAAAATGTAAGAAGAAGCATCATTATAGATAGCAATCGAGAAGGAGAAAATGTAAGAAGAAGCATCATTATAGATAGCAATCGAGAAGGAGAAAATTTAAGAAGAAACATCATTATAGATAGCAATCGAGAAGGAGAAAATTTAAGAAGAAACATCATTATAGATAGCAATCGAGAAGGAGAAAATTTGGCCAGTTAAACAAATGATGTTGTAAGAAATGAAGATGTAATAAACGAAAATGAAATAAGTGAAGCATTATTAATTAATTAATTTATGTTTTAATCAGGGACCCCTACTAGCTTTAACTACTTTTAACCCTCTCCTCCAGTCAAACGATACTAGACCCAAGCCATGTTTTCGCATGAGGTTGACAGAAGTAAAAGTCTACAGGGTTGATCAACTAATTTAATCTTCTCACATACATTCCATCATTCCAGTTTCTTCAGTAATTAAAACTTACTTTTAAGTGGTATACATTTTACCCTTATTATTCACACTGGAGATATGATATCTCAAACAGTATCGTCAGTCCTACGTAGCTGTGTCTAAGCATCAAGTACACAATTTATCCATCTGTATTCAGAACCTGCTATTGAAGTTGCTGAAGTCGTTGTATGTAGATTTTAGGTCGATTTGACCATATTTATGTTTATTTATTAATAAGTATTTAAATTATCCTAAGGACCTTTTAGAAGAAAAATGAATTTCAGTTTCACAAAACGCAAATGTTTCACAAGCATGGAAAATTAGACAAACCTAACTAATACTTACAGCGCCTATTGATTCAATGGAATCTTTTAAATTTAGGGCTGGTTCCTTGCCGCCTTCTTGTCATCTTTATTGGTTTAAGTTGTTTCCTCTGGTGATATAAATTTATTGTATGCAACTGATCAAAGGATTCGTCAACGAATCAAAAAGGCAATGTCATTCTTGTGAGCTATAGACAATGAGCGTTCATAGATAAAATAGACGCATTCTATGATTTACTTTATGTAACAAAATTCCAATTCTTTTTTATTTATAAGTTAAATTGTGTGTTATATTAATATAAATAATATATTATATTTATTACACACAATTCATATTTACTTATATTTAAATTTATTTACTTTGTTTCACAAGACACTAGCGCCATCTGTCAGAATAACGATAGAAGTAGTGACACTTATAAGTAAAAGGTTCTCACCTTTGGCACTAGAAGTCGCTATTAGATGTAACGCAATAATTCATTGTTACAAGTTTTGGTTTTTCTAGAATGATCATCCATCCTGAGATCGACCTCGGGAAGCGTTGCTTAATCACGAAGATCTATCCGTGAGATTATTATTTTCCCTTGCAACACAAACCATTAAAATAATCTCCAAATAGTTCTCATGAAAATAAATACGTAGCTCCGACATAATAAGTTCAGGCGGTCATAAAAAATGCTATAAGTATTCGGAATGGGAGGTTTTCCACCCAAGGGAAATCTGGGGCTTTTACTTATTTCAGCGAATCATATTAAATAACTGGTTCTGGTTATAAATATATCTCTGTCGGACTTGCTTGATGGATGACGGATGATGGAATTGGATTGAGGGTATTTTTAGACTGTTTGTGTTGCTGGGTAAAAATGCCCCTTTTCACTCGTACCTCTGTAAGAGCAAAGAAACGATAGATATATTGCCTGAAAATTATTAAACTTATATTAAATTACAACGCTATTTTTAGGATTATATTCCGTAGTCAACAAGGAACCTTATAGTTTCGCTATGTCCGTCTGTCTGTCCGTGTGCAGCTTAGCTCAGAGACTCTTAGTACTAGAAAGCTATAATTTGGCATGGATATACATATTAATGACGCCGGCAAAGTGGTAAAACAGAAACATAAAAAAAAATGTAAAATTAAGCTTTAAATGGCAAATTTTTATTAGAGTCAACTGTATTTATAAGTGTGTATATATAACGAAATTAAAAGGAAAACTATCATAACTAAGTAAGCTTTACAAGTTTACTAATAATAGTCGACCAACTTATAAAATTTACTATTAAAAAAAAAACATATATTACATATTCGCGAGCTGGCTGACCAAAACCAGATGTATCATCCGACTGCATAGCATGATTTTCTTCTTGTTTACGTCATTTTAGTTCGCTTTTTAAGCAGTCGGGTGTTTTGATTTTTTGAATATTTTTTTTTATTTAACACTTTTTAGTTAACTTTTTATTCGAATAAGGTACATTTAAACATATAGGTGTTATATATTTTTGAAATCGCCTCTTAAAACCCTTTAATTAGATACCCCACACGATGGGATTGGATGGAAAAAAAAATGGGCCCCCACAATATGGCGCCCAAAAGCCGCCATTTTTCTATTTTTCAATTTTAATGTAGCCAGTGACACTCGCAGGGTTAAGACGCATCGATTGACGTACGAATCATCAAAATCGGGCAACGCGTTTGGTCTCTGGAACGCCACATAGGAACAAACATACATAAATACATGATACATAGACTGATAAACACATTACCCTCCATCGGGAGTCGGGTAATTAAAAAAGAAATGTATAGATGTATGGGGATGGAGACAACACTCCCCACAACAACATTTTCGTTTGAGCAATGTTCGGTGCTTTTATTGTTTATGTTACATATTTATTTTGCTGAATGAAGCTGTTTATACGGAACTCTCTGTGCGCGAGTCAGGCTCGCACTTGTCCTGTTTTTTTATTATCATCGATAGGATCGCTTGACCACTATCTCACCAGATGGTAAGCGATGATGAGGTCGACGAAAAAAATAAACGTAATGGCTATGGTCACTCTTAGGGGACAGGGTGAGTGTGCATATTGTCGTCCGCATGTATTCAATTACAGACGACACGAGACACAGTAATGAGGTGCAATCAACACGTCCCGATGACGTCAAGGAATCACGGAGACGTATAATAAGCGTCAGAGAATTTATTCTTTTTGTGTTGTTGTAATCGTGTTTCTGTCGTTAATGTTGTTTTGTGAGGGAGGTTTCGCTAATTGCATGATTGTGTCCTGTGTGATGTGGTTGAATAATTCTGGTACTAAGTTCGAGTTATGTGGGACTAACTTGAAAGATGAAGGGAATATATGGAAATTGATAATGAGCTGAAAGCTTTATGCATATTTATGGCCCATGTTTATTTTGCCCAGCATTCGGACAATACAGGTTAATGAAAAAAGTAGCCCATGTAGATTATTAGTAGAATTATTGCGACCATTTTTCGGAATGTATACTCCATTTGAAATAACATTAGAAATTTTTACAACTCCTTTTTACAGTCCGTTCAACCGATTTTGAGTTCTATCCCGTAAGTATAAGGATCGCATAAAAAGCATAAACCTGTTACCTAAACTAACTGTTTAATACAGCTGGCATTTGTCATATCACCAACGTAATAGAAGTCAAAATCGGTTGAACGGGCTGTAAAATGGGATTATTTAAATGTCTAATGTATTTAATAATATATGTATTTATTTATTATATGCTGTATTGCTTCTTTTATATCAAATGGAGTATATGAAGCACGCTTGCCTAGAAGCAAAACCTAGGTTGTAGCCTTGTAGCTATCGGGGAACACGAGACGCTGGCAGGGCATTCCACTCCTACGTCACATCAAATCAAATCGTAATGTACGTCACGCTACTCCTGCCTAATGTGTCGTCCACAACATTGCGCAATGATAGAGCTATCAGAGGCTCTAGACAAGATAATTAACTAATTTAAATTAAGAAATTCTATTAACGAAAGCTTCGCGGTAGCGATTGATAAAATGTCAAAAAAGTATGAGCTTTGCAAACGCTATCCGAAATGTCACGAGATCCCTAATATTTTCACATTTCGAGAATCGTCAACACTTATTGTTGAACTAGCTGTGCCCGCTTCTTCGCTCCCGTCAATTGCTTAACCTATCCTATTCACCTTCCTACCTACTTATCTTCCTGCCTACCCTGCAATTATTTTTTTCTAGGGTCATTCTTTCGCGGAGAATCTTAACACCGCTATTCAGAAAATGACTACAAATGCACAACATAATGTATACATAATCAATATCTGGCTATTTTTATTGGCCATATTTTCGATGTAAAAAACGACTTTTCTACAGATCATGAATTTTTATCTAGACTATCTAGAGCATAAGATACACGAACACGCTAGACGCCAAGGCCGGTCTAAATGATTGTAGCTGATCTGCAAAGACAAGGGTCAAGAGTAATCGATGAACATTTTACTAAGGGATCAGTTGCCGGCAAGCTGAACTATGTATATTTTCGGCATTCATAGTACATTACTGCAGCGGCCAGAAAAAAGGGATTGATGGACGAACGTGTAAAGTCATACGTAAGTACATCAATGCCTAGTTGTGACCAAGGCTTGTATAGAACGTTTCTCATTTAATGCGTGGAAATTAAAACTAAGTATTACCTAGAACTCATTTTGCCAAATACAATTAATTTTCAAAATCAATGACGAACAACAAACAATAATAATTTTGCGCTAGTAAAAATGTTTATTTGTTTTTATTTTCAACAAACATCTTTCTATTTGCAAGCCAGTTCGAAATTTAAATAAAATCTTTTTTTAAGTTCTTTTTTCCGTACCCAAAGGGTAAAAACGGGAACTTATTACTAAGACTCTGCGGTCCGTCTGTCTGTCACCAGGCTGTATTGCATGAACCGTGATAGCTAGGCAGTTGAAATTTTCACAGATGATGTATTTCTGTTGCCGCTATAACAACAAATACTAAAAACAGAATCAAATATATATTTAAGTGGGGCTCCCATAGAACAAACGTGATATTTTTGCCGTTTTTTGCGATAATGGTACGGAACCCTTCGTGCGCGAGTCCGACTCGCACTTGGCCGGTTTTTAAATTACATGACAGATATGAGTTTACTATGTAATTTATTTGGCCACTAAACCACGACAGATGGATTTTCATACAAATTTTGCCGCCCGCTGCTCGCATGTATTTGGCCAGTACAGCAATTTCGATGAATCTCGAAGAAGGTTGTCAAAATAATGCTCAAATTTCCAAGCATGTTTGAGAAAATGAATATTATTAACAGCCTGAATTGCGAAAATATATATTGTTAAGCTTGTAAAGCAATCTTAACTATATATTTTCGCAATACAATGCATATTGTTTGGAGTACTAAATGTAACAATCAAATCATAAGTCAGCCTTCTGCTATGTTTCAATAATAGCCACTTATTGCATCATTATTACTGTTATTACTACATATTATAAAATAAAGTCCCCCGCCGTGTCTGTACGCGATAAACTCAAAAATTACTGAACGAATTTTCATGCGTTTTTCACCAATAGAAAGAGTTAGAAACGAGAAAGTTGTGTATAATTTGTCACGGGCGAAGCCGGGGTGGGTGCTAGTTAACTATAAGATTTTCTGTAAAGTTAAGATAGTGGTTGTCAATCAATCTGCCTAGCCTTTTCCCAAGTATGTTGGGATCGGCTTACAGTCTAACCGGATTCAGCTAAGTACCAGTGTTTTACATGGAGCGACTGCCTATCTGACCTCCACAACCCAGTAACTGGGTAACTCGATACCCCTTGGCTAGACTGGTGTCAGATCTCAAGCTTCTGACTACTCTTAACGACTGTCAATGATCTTTAAATGACAGCCGGGACCAACGGCTTAACGTGCTTTCCGAGGCACGGAGGATACCCGGTATGTTGAAATGGTCACCCATCCACGGACCGACCTCGTCAAGCGTTGCTTAACCTTGAAGATCGACCCGTGCGGCAGTTATTATTTAGCCACGAGCTCCATTAAGATATTGGTTGTAGGACCAAATAATAAAATCCTCATTATCTGTCCAGCCTTTTATCAAATTTTCCTCTGCATGTTTGCTGGGTAGGAAAATGACAATTCTATTTAGTCCGTCAGTGAGATTATAAAATAATATTGGACACGTATTTTTTGCTTTACCAAATCAATAAAAAAATAGAAAGTTCATAGAATCAGGAGTGGGGGTTTGTGACGTCACTAAGGCCGGTAGCGTACGGTCGTACTAGCGGCGTGACGTATCACAAAATTTCAACTCAATAAATCTTCGTCACTTATGGTTACAAGTCAAAAGAAAAAAATACCGGGTGGACTTAATTCCATTTCTTCACTTGTACTTGAACTCATATTAAAAAAAAAGAAATAATTTATCACAAAAAAAAAAGTTTTCAGAAAATGGCACGTTTTTGTAACTGGACATATTTTTTTTACAACGAAAACAGCCTATTCGATTTTTGACAAATGCTGATGTAAAAATAGTTAATTTAAAACTGGTAATTATAGTACATTGTGTATTACGGGCGGTAGGTAAGGAATTACGATCGAGGCTCTAGTCGAAGCCCGAAGTCAAAGACTGAGGGCTTTCTGAGTCGAGGTTCGTAATACCCGTACCGCCCGTGATATACACGATGTTTTTCATCACATTTGCGAGTAATAATTATGAATTTAATACACAAGTCAGCACAGCTGTTATTACGAAATATTTGAACTTTTTTTTAAGCGGTTGGCGAATTTTTGCCCACACCACAGATTATACAGTGTTTCGTTCAGAAACTTTAAGGGCAAATACTTACGTAGGTATACAGCCATGACGGAGTGTAAAAAGAATTAAATAATTTCGACGTTTTCATACCATAAATATTAAAATCGATTATTAAGAACATTAGTAGAGTATTTAAGTAACATGACTTGATACTTTTTACACATGTTTAGATACTTTTTACGTGCAAGTGTGTTGAAAAATATATTAAACAACCATTTAAAACACTTTTGAGAATTCAATGCTAAGACTCATTCATTTTTACTCGAATAAAATCCCATTTTATTCTATGTATGAAAACTCCTTGCTACTAAACTTTTTTAAATTGACTAATAAATTTAAAACTCAACTGCAAAACTAATGATCGAGCTCGTAAACAAAAGTCAAAACCGCGTAACAGAAAGATGCC